>VWZK01015419.1:130955-303620 GCA_013396935.1 Baryphthengus martii | reverse complement strand
AAAAAAGCTGAGTCCACCAGCTCCGTGACTAACTCACAGAGAAGTCATTTAGGCATGAACTCTAAATATATTAAACACAGAAAAGAAAAAAAAAAAAACATCTTTAAAAGGAATTATGTGCTGTCACTCTTTGAAATGAAAGCTCAGGTACCACAGGAGCGTTTTGACAGGTCCAACTAGGAGATGTTTTAAGCTTGGCTGTGGGTCAAAAGTCCTGCTGGTAATGACACAAGGANAAATATATTAAACACAGAAAAGAAAAAAAACAAAACTTTAAAAGGAATTATGTGCTATCACTCTTTGAAATGAGAGCATCCACTGCTTCCATTCAGCAAGGGCAAGTGTAGAGTCCTTCACCTGGGGAGGAATAACACAAGTACAAGAGAGGGGCTGACCTGCTGGAAAGCAACTCTGTGGAGAAGGACCTAGGAGTGCTGCTGGACAATAAGTTATCCCTGGGATAGCAATGGCCCATCTGGCCAAGAAGGCCAATGGTCCCCTGGGGGGCCATGAAGAAGAGTGTGTCCAGCAGGCTGAGGGAGTTTCTCCTCCCCCTCTGCTCTGCCCTGGTGAGACCACATCTGGAGTATTGTGTCCAGTTCTGGGCTCCCCAGTTCAAAAGGGACAGGGAAATACTAGAGAGAGTCCAATGGAGGCTACAAGGATGATGGAGGGACTGAACATCTCTCTGATGAGGAAAGGCTGAGAGATGTGGGGCTGTTTAGTCTGGAGAAAAGAAGCCTGAGAGGGGATCTTATCCATATTTGCAAATATCTGAGGGGTGGGGGTCGAGTAGAAGGGGTCAGTCACTTTTCAGTGGTGTCTTGGGATAGGACAAGACTAGAACACAGGAATTTCCACCTCAACAGGAGAAAAAGCGTCTTTGCTGTGAGGATGATGGAGCCTGGAATAGGCTGCCAAGAGAGGTAGTGGAGTCTCCTTCTCTGGAGACTTTCAAACCCAGCCTACCCTGGGTGATCCTGCTCTGGCAGGAGGGTTGGACTCGATGATCTCTAGAGGTCCCTTCCAAGCCCTACCTTTCTGTGATTCTATGATTCTATGATTCTGATCTTTTATAGAGTAACTATCAGACACGAGAGCTCACAATGCTTTTGTGAAAATGAGGCCATAACTCTGTGAGGAACCCTCCTACCAACACTTGCCTGTCCTCAAACCTCTCATATATCACAGTTCATGCCATCAGCAAACTTTGCTGAAGGTAGCAGTGAAAACTGAGAGGGAAAAAGCGCAGGCTTTGTTGGTATCAAAAAAAAAAAAGTCAGGCTTAGTGCCGTGCACTTTCCCTTTCCAAATACTCCTTATAGATGAGCAAGAAACTTCAGGATGCATCCAGGTGCATCTGGCAACTGCATCAAGAAGGTAAAACATGGAAAGCAGATGGAAAATGAGACAGGAGTAGAGAGTCAGTAGGTCACTGCAGGTCTAAGCAAGATCTTATGATGGAGCTGAGCAGATGTAGATGGAAGTTGATTCGCAGGCTGCCACTGAAAGGCTGTTAGTAACTTTTCCTGGTCATGCTGAGTGATCTGCAGATTCATGGGATCCTGTTGCCTTTACTATGCAGTGAGAAGTTTGAAAAGATGGTTCATGACAGGTCAAATGAAACTTTGAGCGTTAACAAGGCTCCATGGCCAGCAGCTGGGAAATTGGAATCATGTGACTTTCCACTGACCCACTTAGGGATTATTTCTGAATTCTACCTTCCCTTCATATAAAAAGCCCAATTAAAAAGTTTATCAGAGAAACAAAAAAACCCAACACATCATTCTTGGGAAGGTGAAAATATTAATTCTAACCGTTTGCGGTGATATTTTCTATGCTTTTTCTGCAGTACCGGGACAAATGAAAGTCCCATGTCTGCCTAGAAGAGATTATAAATAGCACTACACTAATCTTTTGGAGGGCACGAAAGGGTCAAGGAAAGAAAGGAATTACTTAGGGTAGCCCAGGGGAGCGGAGCTCCTAGTGAAAAGGTGAAGCTAAGAAATGGAATTTGTGGCTTAAACATTATCATAGTGCTTCATGATATGTATTTGAACTCTAAGTGGTCTCCCAAGAGATAAGCAGAGATCTTAAATGCTTGGAACATTTCAATTAAGTTGGCCTAAATTCCTAAAAAATGTCTGGCAAGGAGTTAGCCTTCAAAGGAGATAGATGAGCTAATTAGGTTCTTTTCCATCTCCAGCTACCACGGCTTTGTGTGCTGCCAGTGCTGTGTGACCTGAGAAATGGAAGTGTGGGACGTATCTGTGGTGATGTACTATACATAGTGGTGTATTTCCATGCACAGCATCAGGACCTCTGGCACAGAGCTGGATACAAGAAAAAAATAAAAATAAATAAATAAAGATACTTAAAATAAAGTCCTCGAGAATAGCAAGACTAACCTTTTCGAAGGGAGCTGATGCAACTATCATTCCTCAGTCACCAGCATGTCCAGCTTCTGAAATACCATTAAAAAATAGCAACACATTTTCACCCTGCTGCCTACTACTCGTTTAACAGAATGATCCCAGCACACAACCACTTGGTAGCCGAAGAAAATACGGGAACGCTTCACAAGCAATGTCTCACCGTTGATCTCTTGCAGTTTGTGTCACAATGCTCTTCACCCGATAAATCATCTTGCCCGAAGGGAGTCACTTACCAAAAAGATTCCTCTGCCCTCCTCCCCTCCTTTAATATGTTCTTAAATTTCCAAATGGACCCAGGGCTGAAGCAAACGGAGTTTGAAGTGTGGTTGCGTCTGTAATCAGAAAAAAAATGACTACCTCCAAAAAGTGACACTGTGTGGCTTTGGATTGATTTCTTCTCGGTTGTTTCAAACTGAAGGATGTTCTCAGATCCTAATGTCACAAAAAAACCTAAGCTTCAAGTGTTTGTCTGTCTTGTCTTATTGCTAATGAAGAAGTACTAGAATATTGCCATTCTTCTTTTTCAAGAATGTCTTGTCAATGTTTTTTAAACAAGGATTTGAACAAAATTTGCAAGATCTTCATCTAAATTTGCGATCCAAATCCAAATCTGAATCCACCATTTGAATATCTCTGAATTCACATGTGAATGGATCCATCCCACGGAGCAGGCTGTTGAAGCTGAACCTAATTCAAGACCAAGATGAGGGCAGGGATGAGCCTCCACAACTTCTCTGGGCAACCCCTTCCAGGGTCTCACCACCCTCAGAGGAAAGAACTCCTTCCTAATGTCTCATCTCAATCTTCCCTGCTCTAGTTTCAAACTATTGCCCCTTGTCCTATCCCCACAGGCCCTTATCAAAAGTCCCTCCCCAGCTTTCCTGTAGCCCCTTCAGATCCTGGAGGCTGATCTAAGGTCTCTCCAGAACCTTCTCTTCTCCAGGCTGAACAGTCCCAATTCCCTCAGCCTGTCCTCACAGCAGAGGTGCTCCAGCCCTCTGATCATCTTTGTGGCCTCCTCTGGATCCTCTCCAACAGATCCATGTCCTTGTGTTGGGGGCTCTAGAGCTGGACGCAGTGCTCCATGCGGGATATCTGCAAAGCAATATACTTGGATATGAAGATTTCATCAGTTTGGAAAATTCTCAGCAAAAGAAGTTCAACCTCTGTTAGGTGCAAGGCATTATCTTTTGGGAGAAACTGGTATAAAGTAACTATTGACCTGAACAGCTGGAAATGGAAAGTATGATCCTCTCTTCAGAAATGCTGATGATTTCTCAAGCACCAAAGGGACATGCAATTTCTTGGAGCCATTATTGCACGCTAGCCAGGATTGATTAGAGGTTCTGAGGGAAAGGAGCCTTCAAGTCTTGAAGAAAAGATGATATTCCAAAATGGAAGTTGATTAGATTGTCACCATTTTTTGGCTGTCCCCTAGCATGCAGTTATTGCCCGTGAGATACTAAGGTCTTATTATTGGTAGTATAAAGCTTAAATTGTGATTTTATATATCATAGAGTCCTACAATGGCTTGGATTGGAAGAGACCTTAAAGATCACCTCATTCCAACCCCCCTGCCATGGTCAGGGACACTTCCAACTAGACCAGGTTGCTCAGAGCCTCATCCAGCCTGGCCTTGTTTATTATGTGACACACCAAGAAACTCTTCCAGAGTCAGGATTTTTGGTATACAGTAGAATTATGGATTTTAGCTTTCCAGCACAGATTTCTAGGGTATTTTGTAAGTGTCCCTGGAGGACTGGAGCCGAGAAACCAGACATGTAGCATCAGGAAGTAGTTATAGTTGGAAAATCTCTCCTTCTCCGGACAAATCTTGTCTCAATGATCTCCTTTTGCCATCACAGCCATAGCAACACTACTAGCAAAAGATGAAAGATGTTTGACAACTTTGTTCCCCTGGAACCACAGAGCTTTCTACCATAAGGATAACTTTCATGTGGAAGAGACACAGAAAATTTTTCCGGGACTGGATCCAACACTTTGAAACAAATCCTCACAGGACAGGAGAAGCCTCCCAAACCTCACCACCTTCAGGTTCCATTTGCACGTCAAGTGATTTCCTTCTTGCCTCCTGCAGTGTAAACTCACAGAAATACGTGCATATTTATTTAAGCCTTCCCCTAACTAAGATGTTCCACTCCTCCCATCTCTCTTCCTGCTCTCTGGAATGCTTAATCATCACTGGAGAGTGTGGCAGCACTTAGGAATATTATGGTGAGTACGAAAATAAAGAGTAGCCAACAGGAAGATGTTCTCTTAGCTCAGTTGGTGGTAGGAGTTTGGGGAAGGAGAGAAAGTGGAAAGGAGGGAGGGAAGGAGGCAAATTCTAGGGCACATTAAGCCATGAATTAAAAAAAAAACCACTGAAAGTAGCCACTGAAGATCTAGTTTGGTGCAGTAGATTTATGATAGATCAAGCACTCGGATCTGGCACCACCATGAATGCTGAGACGAGGGCAAATTTGACAATTTGCTCAAAAGCAGAAAAGGGCCCCTTCTTCCTTCGACAAAGAAAAGAAGCAAAATTATCAGAAAAGTAAAGCAGGTCTTTGGAAATCAAGGATGAAAAATAAGAATACTTAGGTTTGTTTTTTTTTAAAATTGGGATGTATTCTACAGGAGCAAGAGGACCTTGGATGTTAAGGAGATAGGGCGTTGGGTCTGAAATCAGGGAAAATGTAGTAGTTTGGGGTTAAACCAGCACCTACTCTTCTCCTGACTGAAGAAATGCAGATGTCTTCCAAAATTACTCGTTCTGGAGAAAGTTTCAGCTACATGGATCGTGTCTGACTCTCTTCCTTGCCTATTTTTTTTTACTTTCCTGTCTGTGGAGTGTTTGACAGCTTATTTAACCATTCTAAAAACCAACCCAGACACTTTGTGCATCTACAGTCCAGTTCCTGGCTACCTGCTACCTGCTCTACCCTGAGTACAGTCTATTTACAATTTCATAACTAAACAGTATCTCCTATTTTTTCCCCCTCAGGGATTTTCCAAGAGGATTCTCAGACCATCAACAGTAGTAACCTTTGAGAAAATACTTGCCGACAAGCGTGTGAAATTCTGGCTAGCTAGGACAATTCCGGTGTGCAGCAGGGCTGTTAGCAGGAGCCACCGGGAAACTCAACTGGGATAACCACCATTCAGAGTGGTTTTAGTCCTGCCAGACTCCCTCAGCATCAGAGTCAGGCTGGAAGAACCACCTCAGGTACCCTGGCTTCTGTTCTCCATCCAGCTCTGCACATATGCTGACCTGTCCAGTATATACCTGGATTAAATTCTTTAAATTTTTATTTTTTTTTTCCTGGAGGGGTACAACTCCACCTCATGCCATTAAAACTTGACTCTCATTAGCAACGGTTCTTTCCAGCACCAGTGCCAACGAGGGGGTGGTGCGCATCATCCCTGCAATCTGAGTGGGCTGTAATCGATGGCAGGGGCTGGTACAGGCAGGAGCTGACTGTTCTACACTTATCCTAAGGAGCTGCGAGCTGGGGCTCTGCAGATAGGAGCAGGGGAAGTGCTGAGTGACCGTGCAGCTGAGAGAGAACAGACCCTGCTTTATCCCGAAGTGGGAAGTTCAACCCAAAGGGATTTCGCTGTTTCAAATTACAGGCTGGTGGCTCCAGGCAAATGTGGAGGGAGCTGCCACCTCCTGAAATAGCAGCAGCAGCAGCAGCAAGGGCAGCGTGTTCAGATCGGGAGCATTAGGGTGACATTTCGGAGGGAGGGTTGCTGTAAGGTGGCCTTTGGGTGGCAAGGTCACAGCCCATCGAGATGCTGCTCATTCCCGCTTGACCCTTTCCTTCTTTTTTTTTCTCCCCACCTTCACCAGGAGCTGGGGGAAAGGAAGCAGGGACCGAGCCCTGGCGCATCAAGAACAAAGTCAGGTCTTGCAGTCAGGAGCCCTTCCCTCTTAACCGCTCCCCCTTTTCCCAGTGAACCCAAAGCCTTTGGCTACGTGGGAGCTTAAATGTTTCGTTGCCACCCTGCTCACTTACAAGAACACAGCGACTGGCCCTAATGCTTTAATCCTCCTATTGTCTTGAAAAGCTTTTTATATCGTCACCAATAAAGATTGTCTGTCTCAAGGGTTTTCCTGCTTCTCTGGCTGGGTTGAGGCAGTGGAGCTGGGATAGAGGAAGGCAGGGGGGAGGGAGTATGGGGAAGGGAAGAGAGCTGGATCTTTGCCAGGCTTTAAAAGGCTGCTTAAGCATTTTTCTGTGGCTTGCAGGGTTTTACTCAGCAAAGTCTCCAAGCCACAGAATGTGCCCCTACTTGTATAACATTACAAAGTCAAGATGATTAGAGCGTAAGCCTCAGCCCTCGGGAAGCTGCCCTTTTGTCTCTGGGCTGTAACGATACGTTATTCATCTTTGTCTAGTTCTTATCTCATTAATGCACTGAGTTATTTCTGCTCTCCCTCCCTTCCCTGCTCCCGGACACGTACCTCCCTCTTCTGTACTTAATGGAACAAGCGTGTGTCTTTAATCCTTTCCAAAGATGGGGGGGGTGGGGGGGGGAGGAGGAGTGTGTGCATTGCACATGGATGTTGGAGCGAAGCCTTTCCCCCTCCTCTTCCTGCCATCCCTGCTCAGCTTGGCACGCTGTTGTACCCACCGCTTGCAAAATCTGCCAGCGCTCCAGGTCTGCGTCCCGTGGGAGAGTTTCACATGAGCTCGGGGCACAAACTCGGCCTGTCCACAGCGCCACGAATCCACAAACCCTCAGCAGTGCATTTCATTTGCTTTCTGATCCTCGTGCCTCCTTCTCACAACGTGCCATCATCCTGCTGTCCCAGGAATTGCCTCCATCTTGCAGTATGTTCTTCTGACCCAGCAGAAAGGGATCCCCTCTTATGCCCGGGGTTACCAGATCGCACCAAGCTAATGGTCGTGGCTTGTGACCTCTGCGTGTTTTCATTGCAAAGGTTTGAAAAGAGGATGTTTTGTCCAGATAAGAGTCATTGGAATGGGCCAGGAATACCCCACAAGAGGCTGACCTAGGGACCTGGCACCAGTCAGACTGAAAAAGAAAATCTTCACAGCACCAGAGAAGCTAAACACTATGGTTTAAAAAAATCTTAGGACGCAAGAAAACGAGGAAATTCGCTTTGGAGTTAAAGCAAAAAGAGGAGTGAGGGTGTCCAGACTCCGCTTCTAGCTCTCCCAATGGCTTTTATTATATTTTTATGAACATCCAGTCCTGCTGAGTATGATGTTGAGCAATATCCAATATATAGTTCCATGGCTTGTGCTCTACTCCCCATCTGTCTATAGAATGTCTTAACCCCTGCCTTCTGCTCCAGTCATAAACTCCTTGGGGCACGGTCTCTTTTTTTTTCCTGTAGCATTTCTACAGCATCTGGCACACCGTGGTCCATGGCTGAGCACCCTCTGGGCATTGTATGAATTCTAACCAGTCACTGCAAGAAATAGCCCTGCAGCAAAACAACAAAGGTTCGGAACTAAATTTTCCTCACCCTGCTGCAGATCCCGGCCATTAAACTGGAAAAGAAATGGTGGAGCCCATCTGCTGGTGGACAGCAATTGTAGGGATGTCAAGTGGAGTTTGCTGACTGGGTAAAATGCTCCAGCATCACTTACTAGAAGTGCTGGGAGTCACAGCCTCCACAGACTACAAAGAGATAGTAGATCATGCTGCTGTCCTCACTGCAGTCCCTCCCAGATGCTCCCTCTGATCTTTAGCGGTGGCATCCCTATTATTTGACTCTCAGAATTGCCAGGGCTCGGTGTGGGACCTGCAAACAAGGCTTTGACTGGTATCACTAACATTTCTGAGGAAGCACTGCCCCGATTCCTGGCAATAGAACCCCAGGGCACCTCAGCAGGGAGAGAAAAAGGGGCAGCAGGGCATTTTCTTCTGCAGGCTGCAAGAGAGGACAGCTTGTGGCTGTTTGTGACAGATCCGCTTTAAAATGTGTGGTAGGAACACACTCTGGAGCGAGAAAGTGAAAAAAATTTGTCGCCCAGTGAAAAAGCGAAATCTGATCAGAGTTAGCCAGAGGAATTTGTCCCACAAAGTGCTTTCCTGGGGCTGCTCAGTGCTCTCTCTGTAGTAACTGAACACCATTGGCAGGGATCTCCTCGCAGTCTCTCTCTTCCTCTTCCAGGAACTATTACCCCCTTCCTGATTTCATTAGAAATTACAGTATTTATTTTGTCCTGACTAGGGAGGAGGAAGGAGAGGAAGAAGAAGAAACACTCTGGTTTTGCCCACTAAGTAAAAGAAGATTGGGGTGTTTTTTTTCTCTTTTTCCCTCCACTAAAAGTTAACCCTCAAAGATTCCGCATTTCCCTTCTCCTCCTCCAGTTAGCAACCGTTGTGGTTGCAGTTTGAGTTAGGGACAGGCTGTAACCTCAGACAGACACAGAAATTCTGAGTCAAAATCTCAGAATCTGCTCTGTTTTACTGCTCCTTCTCCTTTAAGACCTTTGGGAAAAGTTTTAATAACCCACCAGCGTCACCAAGACTCAATTAAAAAAAAAAAAGAGGACAAACATTCTCCAAGTTCTATCCCTTGGCCTCGATGGATGGCCAACCTCTAATACTTTTCAGTTTGCACAGAGGCAAATTGCAAACCAGGCAAAAAACCTTGTTATGTTCAATATTTTGAAGGATAGTGATGTATAGTGGTGTTGCATAAGGGAAAATGGTGGAGAGAAGGAGGCAAGAGAAAAACTAAAGCCTGAAACAGACCCTCAGTCCCAGCTTGAAGAAAAGGGTTTGTTTTTTTCTTGTCCTCCATAAAATCCAGGTAGACTGTGATGCTGATTTTAATACCATTTTCGTATTGGTCAAGGTGAGAGTCCACAAAACCCAGAATAGCTCTGGATGATCACGTCTGGATTTAAAGGTAATTAATGCTTTCAGACAGGCAATTAACACTGCAATTACTCTGATGTTTGCACATAGGCAAATGTTCAGCAAAAGTAGACAAGAGTATGTTCAATTCTGGATTTTCTTTAGCATTCGTGGAAAAATACCTCTCGCCATTTTCCAATATTTGGCTTCTGAACATTTGGTAAATATTTGAGTTGAATACATCCCTTGGGAGCAAAAATATTCCTGAAACTGACTTATGCTATAGCACTTAGCACAGGTAGATCTTAGAGTGCTTTACAAAGGAGGGAAGGAACAAGATCCTGATTTCCCAGATGGGGAAACTGAGGCCAGGAGAAGGGACACGATTGTCCCAAGTGCACGTAGTAGAGTTAGGAACAGAGTCGTGGTTTCTGAGGGCTAGGTCTGTATTTCGCTCACGACCTTGACACCCTCTGGCTGTCTCCAGCGACTTCACAACGAAAAGCCATTCATCACCTGCAAGTCCCATTGCAATTCCCAGCATTTCCTCCCTCCTCTGTTGAGAGAAACCCTAAAATCTCAGCTACAGAGCCAGACCTGCCAGGCTCTGCTGGTTATACACCTCAAAGCGTCTTGCATCATCAGTGGCTTAATACAATTAGCAGGTTCTCTGCTGGAAGAACATGGATTTGTTCTTGTTTAATCCAAAATCCAAGCACTGGGAGCAAAGATAGCCCAATGACTGGGTACACAAAAGGGATACCGGGGCTTGTGCATTCATCTTACCGGTCTAAATATTCGTCCAGACGCTGTGACATTCAAACTGAAGGCAAGTGACTCAGGCCTGGAAACAGTCTGCCAAAAAAAAAAAAAAAAAAAAGGAACAGAGCCACACGAAAGTATGATGCAGACATGGGCTGAGGTCATCATCTGTGTTTGCACAAGGTAGGAAGCTCTTGAGCTTTTCGATAAAAGCAAACAAACAAACCGTCGAAATAAGTATCTCAGGAAAGACCACAAAAGTCCACTGGGCACAGAAGCTTTTGCACCGACCATCCAAACCTGTCATCAGCACCAGTCCTCCCGGAGACCTATTGTGCCTCTGTGAGCGTGTGTGTTTGGTTACTTAGACAATAAAGGACAGATTTCCTGGCGCTTACAAAGAGGGGTAATGCTGAGCTATGCTAATCGGCATCATCTGGTGAGCCTGCCCTCTCCAGCCATTTGCATGAAATCCCAGTGGATTCACCGAGCGCCGTCCTCCATGTGGGACAGTCCGGGTTCAAACTGGGCACCTTGCTGCCGCCCAGATTCTTTCTGGCTGGCGGCCAGTTGCAGGTCTTGCCAAGATTTCTCTCTTCCTTCAGTGCATTTTTTTTCCCTAGCGCTAAAATGAAAAATCTCAGAAAGGGAGGGAGGGGGGTTATTTTGCGTCAGGGCTGAGCAAAACATTTCGGGTCCTTTGCTAACTGCACTTCAGCAGTGGGATAGGACTAGAGCTTGAAATTCACCACCCTTGAAGCACCTCAGCCTCTGGGATGTTCCAGTTGTCCAGTTTCTGAGGCAGGTATAGAAAANCCTTCCATCTCACGCAGGGCAGACCTTGCATCTCCATTCCTTTCTATTTTCATGCTGCATGCTGCACAAGCAGAAGCTCTCAGGGGTGAGGGCAGCTTCCCAGCTGCTAGGACAGTGAGGGCTTGCTCCACATGTGAGACTGCTGAGCTCCATGCTGATCTAAATCCCAAGGATCATGGAACCCTAGAATGGCTTGAGTTGAAAGGGACCTTCAAGATCATTTAGTTCCAACCCCCCTGCCATGGACAGGGACACCTCCCCCTAGAGCAGGTTGCTCGGAGCCTCATCCAGCCTGGCCTTCAACACTTCCAGTGATGAGGCATCCACAACTTCTCTGGGATAAATACTTTCATGCATCCAGAAGACAAAGAATGAAGCAAACCAAGGCTGCGCTACCAGCTTTCATGAGAAGTATTGTCCTAAAGTTTGCTGTGTTGTCAGCAGCAGATAACAAGGATTGGACTGCAAACATGCAAGAGGTGCATCCTCCTTCCTTGCAGGGATAAACCATGCAGGAGTCATGGCAAGCCTGCTGATATATGACTGCATTTTTGAGTACGTCTCTGTAATTTCTCTAATCATCAAAGTTATGTGGGCTGCCATACAGGAAAACCTTGTGGAATTACAGGCAGCGGTGGGGTTCATTTAGCCTCCCTGTGACACACACACACACACAAACAAGTACAGGCTGAGTTTGCCACTGCCTTGCCCCCTAGAAATGTGATGGCAAACTGCAAAGATGGAATCCAGCTGGAAGATAATCCCCATCTGTCCTGGGGTAGGAAAAGTTGCAGGATGGAGTGGGTGAAAAGCTAGGATTTCTTGGGCTGGCTCCCTCTGGAGGAATATCCCTCCTCTGGCCAGCTCTAGGCTGGGAGAGGATGCCTCTAGGACAGCAGGCTGGCAGTTTTGCCAGTTATGACAGGGAAAAGATCTGCTGGGCTACCTTGGGGCAGAGACAGAGACAGATGTAGGCACACAGCACTAAAAGCCCTTTTCGCTTCCCCAGAGAGTGGGGCTCCGGTTTGCCAAAGCCACCCCAGGGGCAGGATTCAGGGTTGTGCTGGTGACTTTCTGTTGTGCCACCCGGTGAACTGAATTGGCATGAGGCAGTGAGAGAACCCCTGCATCAGCAAAAGGGATGAGTGAGGACTTTGAAGGGTTGTACCCTGCAGTCCTGGGCTGACCTGAGAGTCTGGAAATAGCCTTTCATGCTTGAAGAGCTGCCTTGAGGCAACAGGTCACCCTCACAAGTGCTAAAACCTCTCCCAGCTCCAGCACACAGTCAGGCCAAGCCAGCTTTGAAATAAGTGAGCCACGGAGCCAGAAGTTTCCCTCTCGACCCCAGAGAGAAATTCTTCTTAACCATCAAGTGGAAAAACACCGTCTTGCTTTACACCTGAATCTCGGAAATCAGTCTGAGAATTGCAGCAGAACTGGGTGTATCCCTTTGTTTTCCTTTTTTAACTTGTGTCGCTGGATAATGCCAACTTTTCCCTCAGAGGAGGGAACCCTTCAAATCAAAACAAAGGATGCAAATCTCCTGGCAGTGGGTGCCAAGCCGTCCTTTCCAGAATCCTTCCGAAGGGTGACACGAAGGGGAAAGTGAATGAGAACCAGATGGCAGGAGACGCATCCCAAAGGAACGATGGATATTTCTGTGACCCACCAGAGAAAGGTTTGGAAGCGCTGACACTTTTATGGCATTCTGGTTTATTGGGAGGAGCATTTTTTTGCTTGTTAGTTATAATTTGGCTTCTTTTGGCAACCTATTTCCAAAGCGCAAGAGTCGTGTACCCTACGTGCCCTTCTGCAGCCAGAGAGACACAGCTACCTGGCAAGGACTGAGCTGGACGTTATCTGGCCTAAATATCTCTCAATAGAGAAATGATCAGTCTTGGGCTAGAAAAATGGTCAAAATGAAGGCCCAAGACTCTCTATTTTCACAACACAGGCAGGTCTACAAATAAATTCTTTCACCATCAGATATGGCATTCATCTGTTTCCTTTCTAAGGAGTTATGTGGCCCTTCTTGAACCAAAAGCTACTTCCTACATATTTGTAAAAAAAACCCCCAACTCTAAGGACTTCAATTTCTTCTTTATCCCTTTTCTCCACCCAGTCCAAGGACCATTTATCTGAAGACACCCAACAAGGAGCTGTCCTCTTCTTCTTTAGACTATCACAAGAAAAAAAACCAAACCAAACCCACATGTATCTTTGGCCTTTCTTCCCTTCACCTCTTTCAGTGCAAAATACAACCTCAGTATCTGGACTAGAAGTCCCTGGATGGTTTAGGTCTGGAATACTGGTCTGGGATACTATTTACATGAAGCCATGAATGCTCTTAAAACCCAGCACAGAATATAGATGCCAGAGGCGCAAAAAAAATCCCTCAGATTCAGGGTGCAGAGCACCCTGGGATCACAGGAGAGCAGGAGAGAGGTCAGGGCGGAGGAAGAGTCTTGGTATTCCTCTCACAGCCAGCATCTGCCAGGGACTTTGCTGATTCATCGAAATAGGCAGATGAAAGCCAGGGACTAACCTCACTGTACGTGGAGATTTAACAGCTCTCTGAAGAGAATGAAATAAACACAAGTGCTGCCTTTCAAAGCTGTTCTGGTTTTTCTCCTTACAAAGATGAGAAAGCCTGCAGGATACCGGAAGGGATTCTTGCCTCCTCATTTCTTTTAAATACAAGTTTTCCACAACACAGAAAACTGGATAAAGGGTAGGAGGACAGGCTAAATTTCTAATCATTCTTTTTGCCCACAGGGTGTTTTGGCTTGGCTGCACACCCCGGTGGGATCCTGCATATTTTCCGTCTAGGTGAATCATAGAATTGTCAGGGTTGGAAGGGACCTTAAAGACCATCTCGTTCCAACCCCCCTGCCACGGGCAGGGACACTTCCCACTAGATCATGTTGCCCAGAGCCCCACCCAACCTGGCCTTAAAAACTTCCAGGGATGGGGCTTCCACCACCTCTCTGGGCAACCCCTTCCAGTGTCTCACCACCCTCATGGGGAAGAACTTCTTCCTAACATCTAATCTAAATCTCCCTTACTCTAGCTTGCATCCATTCCCCCTTGTCTTGTCACTACCCCACATCCTAAAAAGTCCCTCCCCTTCCCCTTATTTACCTTCACTGCTGCTGCTTCTCATTTTTGTGAGATTCTTGTCTCATTCAAGGCCTTCCCAAAAGCTAACAGAAAAGCACCTTTCTCTCTTTTGAGCACAACCGTAATAAGATCTGTAAATAAATCATAGAATCATAGAATACCAGGTTGGAAGGGACCTCAAGGATCATCTAGTCCAATCTTTCAATGTAAAAAATAGAGTTGAAATGAGCTGGCCCAGCCCCCTGTCAGGCTGAGTCTTAAAACTCTCCAATGCAGGAGAATCCACCACTTCCCTTGGGAGATTATTCCAATGTCTAATTGCTCTCATAGTGAAGTTTCTTCTGGAGTCCAAGTGGCATCTCCCCAGGAGTAACTTGTCCCCATCCCTCTTTATTTTTTCCATGTGACTCCTTGTGAAAAGGGATTCTCCATTTTTTTGGTAGCTGAGCTGTGACTCCCAGTCAGTTACTGTAGGATCAACCAGTTATATTTTCTATCCTTACCTTTGACAAAGAACACAACCATGAACATATTGCTTTTGTGTTAGCTTTCAGCGTCTGGACTTCAGCGCTCTCTGATGAAGAACAACCTGAACTTTGGGAAAAAAAAAAAAAAAAAAAGATGATATAGCTATAGAAAAATACAAGCTTGTGGGATACGGTTTGGATTTTTTCACTCTCACCACTGTTCCTTTCCCAGGGAGCAATGTTACTGCCCTGATGGAACACGAAATCCAACCCCCCAGAGCCAAGTAGGATAAAGCAAACCCTGAAGTTGCACAACATGAAAAATACAGAATTATGCGGCAACCAGGATGTGAACACGGGTGAAAAAGTGCCAGAGGATACGTATCTCTAGTTCATTAAATACAGTTTATTTGGAAGTATTTTACATTTTATTAAAGCACAGCAGACAGGATATAAGCACTATAAACTTTCCCCTGAAAGTGAGCATTGCTGGCATTCCACTTGCTTAAATTATTGCTCTTTCAAGGGCTGATTAATCCTTACCTCTTTTAGTTAAAAGAGGAAATAGTATCTTGGGTGCTTTGCTTCCCAGGCCAAAGCAAAATGATGCTTCTGCAAGACTGGTCCAGTCTTTCCCTGCTCTTTTTTATCTATCTATCTATCTATCTATCTATCTATCTATCTATCTATCTATCTATCTATCTATCTATCTATCTATCTATCTATTTATCTATCTATTTATTTATCCCCTCTGAGAATCTCTCTCTGTGTTGCTGGCACGTGACTACATTTTCTTTCATGGGCAGTATCTCTGGCTTGAGATCTCTTCTGACAAGTCATGTTTTGTGTGAGCTGAGTGATTAAAGAGCCTAGCTTTTACATTTTACTAGGGAAAGCTAATTACACCTTACTTATCTCCAATAGACTGAGAGAGAAGAAAAATTCCCTGAAAGAGGAATTTGCAATTTTAAATGAAAACTGAACAGGTCAGCAAGCAGAAAAGTTAGAATAGCAAGAAATATGAGTCTTTTTTTTCATTAGAATATGCCATTTTGTCAAAATAGACATGCTTTGCTGGAGTATGTTTTCAGAAAGAATAAGAATTCTGAAATTAGACTTTCATTTGGACTGCCTCGGAACATTTCGTGGAGCTCGTAATTTATTTTAATTACTTTTTTACAAGCTAAAGCATTTAAATAGTGCTAACATGTCTTTTTAAGCTATTTGTATGTCTTTTCATAGACTGTGCAGGATTGCATTTGGACTATACCAAAACAAAAGACTCCCACATAGTTATTTGGATATTTCAGAAGTCGAGAAATTGTAGAAATTGCATTCTACAAATGGTCTGAGGTCATTTGCATCAACCCAGGATAATTTATTTTAACCTTTTCTGGAATTCTGACAGGATGGGAAATGCCTTCTTTCCACATTTATCTGCAAAGTTCAGCTCAACATTGATTCTGTACCTGGACCCAACTGAAGTGTTGCTCTTGCTCCAGACACAGATTTGGTCTTTCTGTCCCATCATTGCATCCACCGACATTGTTGAGAGCTCTTCAGTGGAGCTCTTCACAGAAGCAAAAAGCCACCACCAGTCATGGCCACACTAAGTTTTTTCTCTAACAGGTTTACACCTTGGGCTCCTTTTCCTCTTTGCTAGGAAACCTATCCTGGCAAAAGGTATTGGAGGGTTAAATCCACCTTCTCATCCACTCCCTGCTGGCACAGACACTGAGGCTTGGATTCAGATACTGGGTGGAGGGTGCAGATGTCGAGACAGATAGAGAAAGAGAGTTAAAAAGGAGGGAGGGAGAAGAAAGGAGGGAGGTTGGTCTCTCTCTCCTGCAGATCTGAACTGTGTGTTGTGAGGTTAGAGGGACTGGGGCACCACAGTCAAATAGCTCTTTCTCATTCCTGGTGAATCACATCCTTGTCCTACAAGCCAGCTGCTCTCAAATTTTGTCCAAAACAATGGCAGAAAAGTACACATGAGCTACCGTCCTTTGTGTAGTCATCACAGTTTTTAATTTGGGCATTTTAGGACTCTGGAGGGCCACCAGAATGAGTTCTACTAGCTAATTCTGAGTTTAAAAAAAAGTACAGACAACCTTTTCCCTTTCTCCTTTTCTGCCTGCAGGGCAGGTGCAAGCTGACAGCTCCATGACTATAAATTGCTGCTGGGGCCATTGAAGCCTTCTCTTCAAACCAGATGCTCCTCTTTTCTGCATGAGTAGCAGAACACGTGCCCTGACCGTCTCCAGCTATTTTTAAAAGATGGATTTCTTCATCGCTTGTTTATAGCTTTATGTCTTGAAAAAAAAAAAAAAGAAACAGATTTAACTTAAAAGAGGCAAAAAAAAAAAAAAATGTCTTTGAGTCAACATGCATGCTTTGGAGGCACAGGAGAGATCTGGAGAGTTAAAACATATCTGTCTCGTTGCGTGAAACCATAAAGCTGAATGAAAGGGTTAAAAGCAAAAAAAAAAATCCTAGGGAGACTTAAGTTAAAAGTAAAGAAGAATGCTAACAGAAAAGAGTAAAAAAGTTTCAGGCCATTATCCTGCAGCTGCAGTTTTCCTAACAACAGTCGTCGTGGTGTGCTTGTCAGCTATGCAGGAGCTCAGTCCTTCCCAGGTCACCCAAGGATAACGTCCTGGGCCTTTGGACTCTGTTTTAAGAAACCATTTTTCGCAGGCACCATCCTTCCTACCGCAGACTCATTCTTCCAGCTTGCCTGTGAAGATGCCCCAAGTTTTTCATCTGTAAGGAAGAAAATGAAAACCAGAGGAAGTCCCCATCGATGGCCTGTCATGAATCTGGGAGCTCTGATACAAACAGCGACGCTCCAATGAAAGAAAGACCAAAAATATGGTTCTCGGAGCTGGAGAACTTCCTGTTGCTTTTTAGCTCACCCACTAAAGAGGGAGGAAATATGTGACATTGCAATATAATTATTCTTTTTCCACTGTCACAGACCCAGGACAACCGCATTACTCATGCAGAGCCATGAGCGAACTGCACAGGTCCTCCCGAAACAAGTGGCAATAAAACTTTGCTCCTCGCTGTGCCATCTCCAGAGTTGATGACACATCTTTGTTTGCTTCCATTCAGATTTACGTGGGTTTCCTGGGCCTCTCTTCCCTTTCTTTGATGTTGAACACAGACAAAATGATGTCACTTTTGGCCAGAGGCTGGCACCCGGGCACAAGTGCAACAGCAAGTGAATTTTATCAGTAATTAATGACAGGCTGGCAGGGGATGATTGGCCCTGGGAATCCTTCTGCCCAGGCCCGTGGCCAGGATGGAGAGGGTAAGAACTTCAGCCCAGTTCAATTGTACTTCATTCACTTGTCTCTTTCCTATCCAGTCCATGTGGCCACCTTGTCTTCCTGCTCCCCACCATCAGATTCTGTGTTTCCCTTCATTATTTCAGGTTTTACTAAGAAAGTTGTTATAGGATCTAATACAAACCCTTTGAAAAACTGTCAGCTTCCTTCTGCTAGTGCTGTAGAGGAGATCTCAGCGTTACTATAACACAAAGGAACTTTAATTCGTCATTACTCCTGCACCCAGCTTTGATTCATGCCTGGGCATTTGCCCAGAAGTTTGCACTTAAAAATAAAAAGGCACGATGCTGGGTGCTTCCTTGTCCTGCTGGGGTGCTCACCAGCGCAGCAGAGAGGCCCCAGGATCCTGTGTGTGCAGCAATGCACGTGTTCTGCACACAGTGTCCCCTCCACCTCCCGCAGTCCTTGTGGTAGATCTCGGCCCGGACCAAACCGCGACGGTTGAGCAGCTTCGGGCCTGAATTTCTCTCGCTTCAGTTCACAGGCTGGAGTCCAAGAGCTTGTCATACTGCCACAGCTCTGCTGGGGAAGTTGCATTTCTTCCCCTGTGCCAGCTTTATCTGAAAGCTTTTTTTTTTTTGTCCCTCTCTATATTTGCAGTGATTTAAGCAATAGAGGACGAGGAGGCGCAGGAGTTGGAGTTTTCGCGTGCTGTGTGCGGCAGCAGCGGATAAGAAGCATGTGAAGGAAGTGAGTTATCCACCCACACACCATCAAGGCAGGGATTTGATTTCATTGCTTTTTATTTTTCTTCTTCTCCTTCCTCTAGCCCAGGACTTGCCATCACAATGAAGCATTTTTGCACCGGCTTGATCTCCAAGTCCCCTTGTCTCCTCCTCGGTGTGTGTCCATGTGGCTGTGTCCCTCGGGTGTTTATTCGGCTGCAGAGAAGTGCAATGATTTCTGGGCAGGATGTCCAAAGATAAATCTGGCTTGTGGCAAGAGTTAAAAAGATTACAGTAAGGCCTTGTTTACAAAAGAGAAGGATCAGCCGCTGTCCTTGGAGTTTGTTTAAAAATTCTTCTTTCAACCATCCTTCTTGGTGTTTAGGTTTGTTTCCTTTGTTAAATAAATAACCAGTAAGGTCTCCATTGATCACCTCCGTCTTGTGTGTGTGCGTGAGCAGAGGAGAGAGAGGATTTTGTACCCGGCAATGGACTTTACGATGAGGCCAGAACATTTCTAGGAAAACGTTGCTGAGCGTCAGGGAGCAGCAGAGTTAAGTGCAGTCCAGAGTCGACTAAGAGGCTTAGCTGTGAACAGGTGAGAGAGGGGTCACTTATGATAAGTAGTGAATATCCTCCTGAGGATACTCACACATCAATTTTTCATCTTTCTGCCTTGGGTTCTTCCAGAAGGTGGCCTGAGCAGTGGCAGCTAATGATCTGACCTGCCTGTGGAGCCATCTGCCTCCTTCCTACCACAGGAGCCCCAAGACCAAACCACCAGAACAGCAGCAAGGTCTCTGGTAGGTAAAACAGCCTGGCCAGACATGAGGGTCTTCCCAGCCTTTTCAGCCTTGTTACCCTGAAGGGCTGGTGAAACATCTGAGAGAAAATAGGGATGAAGAGGAAGCTAATGCTGACCTCTGTTGACAAATTTATAGAAGAAACATTCAAGGACAGCTTCTGGCTCCATCAGTCCTTAGTCTGTAGGTCACTCACCAGAGTAACCTTCTACCTTTTGCAAGCTTCTCCTTCCCTAGCTTCATGCTTTGCAGAGACTGACAGAAATGCCTGGTGTTTCTCCAGCTCACACAGAGTGCTCAGCAGTATTGCCTCCCTGGGCACATGAGCACAGCTCTCCCACTTATTGCCCTGGCTGGGTGGTGAAGACAGACTCACGTTCAGAAGAGCAGTCCAGTTCCTCAGGACCACCTTGAAATGCAACACATGGGACCATATGTCCCTTCCTGATGTCAGAAGCTGTTTTCTGACGACACACAAAGAAGTTGTCCATGAATTCAGGCAGCTAGATCCGTGATTTCATATAGAAGAGAAGAAACATAGAAGAGAACAAAACTCAGTGCAGCGCTGTTCGGAGCCAAACCCCAGTGCTTTCCTTAGCTTGGATTCCTTAAAATAAAATAAAAGCAAGGGATGATGAGGAAGAAGGTGAGTGGAATTCATTTTAGGAGCACAGCATGAAGGCATTTGAAGGTGAAGCAGGTGTAGTTTTTCAAGAAAGCAGTGATGTGTTTCAGGACCTTGAAGGCTGGTTCATTGTTAGAGCCACCATGAACTGCAGAGACCTGACTGCATTCATCAGCGTATTTGACCTCTCTACCAATGCTTACCAGGAAATAATAAGCAGTAGGGTGCAGGCCCTAAGTGAAATAAAAGCTGCCAACCTTGAAATTCCTCTCTGGGATGAGAGCTCCACCTTCAAAGGAGGGCTTCATTCTGCAGCGTCTGTCTCCTAAAAAACCAGTACTGCTAAAAGAGACAATGCTACGTGGAGTTGACTTGCCCTACATTTTTTGTAAGCTAAGAAAGGCTGGGAAGATCTTTTACAAGATCATCTGGTCACGTAACAAGACAAGATCTTTACGGCTGACGGCTTAATCCATGAGAGTTAATGTGCTTCAATCAAGACCTTCTTTAATTTCGAGTTAATAATTTGTTCAATTAACCAGTTATTCAATCATTCAGGGCCTGCAACAGTTACATACATTTTAAAATTTATATAGATAATTGTGGCGGCCTCAAGTTGAGGAAATGGAAGAGTGGTCAAATATCTTGTTATCCACTCCCCAGGTAGCCTGTTGTATAATGTCCTTGTAATGACAAAGTGGTCAAATCAAAACATGCCTAAAGTGCTGCTTCAGGGCCACGCACTTCAGACCCCGTTTCGCACCAACAAAAAATGACGTTTTCCCAGGAAGCCTAATTCCATCCCTATTTTCCCTGCTGCCAGATCTGAACCTTTGCAAAAGCTTTAGAAGCAACGCGTTTGCCTCATGCCAGCCCTTCGCCTGGGGTTAACATCAAACCCCAGATTTCCTCCCTCGGTGCCAGCAATGACCAATCAGTCCCTTCCTTGTGATCTCCTTTCAAAGCATTGCCAAACATTTTTTTTTGCACAACTACTTGTGAGGTCCATTAGAAATACAGTAGCCCAGGTTTTCCGGCTCCGCTCCATCCTTTTCCGTCATGGTTTAGGACAAACGCGGGAGGGAGACAGACACTTGGAGGACTTTCTAGTTTTCTATCTCTAATGGCACCCTAATGAAGCTGACAGGACCGTTAGGATTAGTTTAGCGGTGGAATTAAGCATCTGGACAAAAATTGGATACGATGGATTTTCCCCATTAAGGTTTTTTGGTCTGAGCCCAAGATAAATGATTATCAGTGTAATTACGGGGTGATTATGCTAAGTTAATTGAAGGCATGTAGCTTTATTTACAACATATTCTCTTTCACCAAAGGTTCAGAGAGCGCCTTCCTCTCCCAACCCTCCCCTCCTTTAGCTGTATTTGCTGCACAGACATTGGCAGGCACCGGAGGATTTAATCATTTGCTTACTTATAGAAGATACATATACATATATATATATATGGACTTGAGGACTCACTCCTCTGGCCTCTGATCTGGAAACCAGTGGAGCTGGTTATCTGCTCGGAACCTCTGAGAACGTGGCCTTGAGGTATTTCTCTTGGTTCAGAGCTGATCAGCACATGGAGCCCAATGCAGCTGCAGTGCTGGTGGGGACAGAGATATGTCATGACCCAGGTCCTCTTTCCCTTTCATAGGAGAGAAGATGGATAGTCCCAGGCTGACAGAGGAAACCTAAAGGCAGGGTGCAATGAAGATGTCCCCTTCCTCTTCTTTGTGCAAACATGAACAGGGAATAAAACAGACACGCATGAGCCAAAGCGCTTAAGTGGAAAGAAAAAGAAGCCACCAAACGCAGCAACAAATCCACCAACAACACCTGGCTGCAGTCAAGTTTGAAGACTCTCTGGGTATTTAGGCCAGCAATGTCACACAAATTAAATTTGAAAGCTAGTCCTGTGCTTCTCTTATGCAAAAAATGTCCTACCCATCAGGAAACCCTTGGAAAGACACCTCCTGTATGAACATACCAAGGCTCAGAGGAAGCACTAAGACCCTCTCACACGTCCCCCATCGTTGTGGGGTGAATTCAGGGCGCCTGTTCCCACTGTGCAGTCGGGGAGGAAGCCAGAGACTGGGCTGTGGAGGTAACCTCTTAACCATGTAGCAGTCTTCAGACTGCTCATTTCAGGACAGGTGAAGCAGAGGGACGAGAAAAGACCTCTCTTCTAAAACTCTCTCCTTCCCCCTTTATTTCAATGGCTCATACCACTGGTATGAGTACCTAGCTCACACTTTCAGGCTCCACCACGTAAGAATAGGAGCTCTGAGTATGACCTTTCTTAGGCACTTACTTTACCCCTCTGTAGGTCTTGATGAATCTCTTGCCTCATTTCAGATCCCGATGATGAAAAGTAGTCAAATACACACATAAATATTTACCCCATTTTGCTAAGGAGACAAGACTTACATGATTGAACCGTGCTCCCTTTGGTCAATTGTTAGAGGCGTCGAACAACTCAAATGGGCCAGGAGAAGTCTCAAAACACTTTAAGCTGAATGCAAACAGGTGACCCATTAGAGAAGAGTCACTTAGTCAATGTGAAGATATGTAAGCGTAACGCTGCGTTAGGCATCAGAGAAGCCACTTGCACAAACAGGGTTCAAGTTTGCGAAAGAGATTATATCATGAGTCATGACTTCTTCACCGTGCAGATTTCCTGGCACCTAGCAGGGGAGGTTGGCAGGCTGTCATGACTTAGTTGTTATGGAAAAACAAGCATCAGATAAAAATTATTACAAAAATAAAAACCTTGCCGCAGGTTCGTGAAAGGAGCTTCTGATTTCAGGCCTTTGGTCATCCCAGTCCATCATGCTTCCCTAGAAAAAGTGTCAAGCTTCCTCCTTTCTTTAGAAAGTCTCTTCATACTTTGTTGGCTTTGGGCTTCTTTGTAAACCCTTTCTGTCTGCTGTCCCCAGATCAAGCCAGTTCCCACTTTAAATGGGTGGGGACATTGCCGTTTTGAGCTACTTTTCCTCCTCCTTCATTAATTGCTTCTGAAAGTCTTGGTCTAAGTGACTTGCCTGCATCCGTGGCAAAACTAGAAGAGACTCCCAGTGGCCCCATCCAAATGCCTGCTCTATAAAATCATCCTTCCCCTTTGAAGGTCAACAAATCCCTTTCCTGTGCTCCAGAAACGATGGGGTATTCCATTAGCCTTCGCATTGCCAAGCAACCTGGCTCCACTTGGAAAAAAAATGTTTATTAAAATTAATCATAATCCTGAATCTAGTTCAGACATGAAGCTGCAGTGCCTCCATCAGCCACTCAGTCAGCTCTCTCACGAATACATGATCTGACTTCCCTGGTAGGGCACTGTTGGCTCCTGCAGACATTCACCCAAGTCTGATTTCTCCCTGTCTTTGGGAAACATCCAGCAAAGGGAAAGCAGAGCCTAGAGGCAAGAGAGAAATGATGTACCTTACTCTACATCCTTCCCTGGATGCAAAAGCCTGGAAGGCTTCTAGCTGCTGGGAACATGCAGGGCTATTACACCTCTTGTCGCCTTGAATTTGGGTCAGGAGAACAGCAAGCATGTGATTCTTCCAGAGATTACTGGAAATTTTATCCGGTGGGGTTGAACACAAGGAAGGAGCACAAATCTCTGAGCCATTAAAGCTGAAGGATTTGATGCGTGAAGAAAGGAGCAGATGTTTACAAACACATCCCAGACAATGCAAATCCTGCATCTTAAGTGTTCCTAACCTAGGGCAGGAGAAAAGAAGCACTTCTTGGCTTAGTATAAAGAAGTGGAGCTCTGTGTCATTCAGAGGAACTAACTGATTTCCAGTATATGAGGATCGGACTTGATTCTGGGTACTAAGATTCAGACTCCTGGAATGAGATCCTGTCTCACAGGGAGCATCCAGAAACCATCACAGTTAGGTGATGGAAGGGCACAACGTAAGGGACAGAGGACAAGCAGAGCAGGAGGTGGCAGGTGAACTGGAGCACCCAGAGAACCACGACTCATGCAATCTTGGTTTGGATACAACAGATTCCTCCAGGGTGGATGATGGAGAGACTGACAGAAAAAGAAAAATAAAATTGAAATCAGTATTGAAGGACTATGTGAGCTCCCCAAAGAGGGGAGCCAGATGTATGTCCAATATTGAGTATAGCTCTTGAATGATGATGATGTTAAGCCAGCTCTGGAGTAAATGGCAAGGTCTCTCAGGTTTCTCTGGAGTCAGAGGTTGGAAGTGGACTTGTTTCTCTACGGGTGTGAAATACACAGCAGCATCATGCTGCTGCTAGGCCTTTCCTTTGCTTGAGTTCAGCCTCACCCTTTGCTTCCTTTCCACCTGAGCCACATAGCTGGGAAATGTTTCAGCTCACAAGACAGGTTGATGCCTTTTGTGCGTTTCAGATTTCCTTTCCGAAATAATCTCAGATGAAATAAACTCCTCTTCCAAGCCTCAAGAAGGCAAAGGCGGCCAAACATTTCATAAACATGTTTGATGGGTCTGTCTATGGGGAAACAATAAAAAGGTTTAATGATACTTAATATTCTGATCTGTATTCACCTGGATGTTTGTACTAATCAGCAGTACTACATCACACCTTTAAAACCTTGAAGAACCTGGCTAGATACGTGCCTAAGTAAGCACAAGTGATAAGTATACTGATTTTATCTATGGCTTTTTCAATTTTCAGTGAATGCCTCTGCAGTTCAGTGCCACTGGCATGAGGTATTTCAAACATCTTCCTTGTCCCTGGGCAAAAAAATGAACGCAAGAAAAACAGGCTGCTTTCTGTTGAGGATACACCTTAAGATCTGGACCTAAGGGCCTTCCTAACAGCAGGTTTACCAAGAGGCTAGGATTTGAAGTTATTTGTCCTGTTTCCAGCCTGTCAATCTCACCAATGAGCAGTCTTTTCTCTCCTAGGGCTCCGGAGCGTAATTATTACCGAGGCTCAAATTATCATGCGTCAATAGAGTCGTGGTGATGAACCACGTGAGCGCTGCTAGGAGCAGAGAAATTAGGACCGGAATGGACCTCAGGAGGTCACTACAGCCAGCATTCTTCAGTCCATGGTCTGGTAGGCATCAGGCAGCAGCCAGGAAACTACGCAACAACATAATTTTCCGGCATATACGCTCGTTTCCACATGTGGGAGCAAGCAAAGAAGTCGGGGAGGGGGTTGAGGGATGACGACAGTAACAGGGTTCGGTTTGCGGTAGGCCGGAAGTGCAATCTAGTGTAGAAATGTTGCACGAGGTGAACTGTAGTTCCTCCTGGACCAGAAAGGTGAAGTCATCCTTGGAAGAATTGGGAGAGGAGAAGCAAGGACTGAGGAACATCAGTTGAGTCCAATCCCCTGTCCTAAGGCAGGATTCAGCTCTGTAACACCATTTCTGCCAAATACCTTTCTAAGTTCTTCAAAATTTCTCATAATGCGGGTTCCGCCCCTTCCCTAGGCAATGTATTCCAGCATTTCGCTATTCTGACTGTGAAAAAAGTGTTTCCTCATGTCTAACCTGACTCTCTCTCAATGCAATTTAATCCCATTACTTCTTTTCCTATCCATAGGAGACCCAGAAAGCAATTTATTCCCTTTCATAGCCCCAGGCAGCGCAAGGTAAAACATGTTAACCTCACTAAAAAGTGTAGAATATGCAATGTAGAGAAGCTCAGAGCGCTTAGCCCAGGGAAATCTGCGTTGATGTTGGGAACACGAGACATCATCCTTCTCCTCCTTGGCAAAGAGAATATACTTGGTTCAGGATAAAGAGGGGTAAGCTGCAAGACCTAAGATAACCTTGACCTATCCCCTGAAATCTTCTATAAGGTGAGGGGGAAACTCCAAACAAACACTCACTTGTCCCCAAAATGGCCTACTTTTTTTTTTTTTTTTTAAGAAGTATTGAAAGCAAGGTGTCCCCAGGAGGATCCCACTGTTTCTAGAGCTCTCTTATTCCTCCCTTGCTGTGCCAAGGAATCAGGAGGATCAATAAAAGGAAGAAAAAAAAAAGTTAAGAAAGGAATCTTTGTAGGCAGCTGTTAAAAGAAGGTCAAAGACTTTTATTTATTTATTTTTCTAGGGGGGAACATTGATGGGGAAGAGAGAACAACAAAGAACCGCTTTTGGAGTAGTCCAAAAGCTCCCTGCTGACAGCTTGGCCCCACCCTCCTCTCTCCACTACACAAGGACTCTTTTCAAAGAGAATCACCTGGTCCATAAATTCCAATTTATGGTAATTTAAGAAAACAAATTACCAACTCCAGCCTTTGACCGTGTTTAGGAAAGGCAGGATTAAGCACGGCAATTAAAAAAAAGAAAAGCCTTTCCTTTGCCACTCGACTTTGCAGGTGGGATTTCCTCCAATCCTTCCACTTCTGTGGTTTCTCTATCCAGAGCCTTTAAGAGGTTAAACTGGCACCAGCTCAGGGGTTGTTTTTTTTTTGCAAACACTATTTGGACTGGGGGAAGGGCAAGAGGAAACTAAGTGGCTTCTTTCTTTTCACCTTCCCTTTTCCAGTTATCTGTAGCAAGCCCTCAGAGCACCTATATTTAGACTAGGATATATAAAGAGGCACAGATGTACACTTGACCCAGGAACATTTCCCATTTTTCATTAAATTGATTCATTTTTAGCTTCTGTGCTGTTTTCTTCAGTGATCTGGGATTTGGCCAAGGACAAAAAAAAAAAAAAAATTAATAAAAGGGCTTTTTAGGGCTACTTACTGAATAAAGATCTTGCCTGAGACTTAATTACCAACGTGGTGCTCCAGTTTAGACAGGCAATGACACTGGATTCGGCAGCAGGATGGTTCAGAAGCCAGGGCCAAAGAGTTTGGCGTTGTGGAGCAGAAGGACAGAAAGAATGGGGACGTTGCACCCCCTTCAGCCCTCCTGGGACCACGCGTCTCCTGCTAACAAGCACGTCACCCTCTTTTCATCCAGGGGAAAGCTCCACTGGAGGACAAGTTGGATTCTTTATCCTTACTCCACTTTTGGGAAGGGCAGAAGTTTACTCCTCAAATGGTCAGAAACCCTCTCCTCCTTTCCAGTTTTAGTTTGTTCCTGGCCGCGTTTATCTTTGTATCTTCTGGTATGAAACATTTTTACTTCAACTTAAATAGCTCTTCCGCCTTTCTGGCATCTTACTCTCTCCAACCTCAGTGTAGTCACAGAAAGTTAAGCCATCTTTTCTTGACCTTTGTTTTCCTACAGAAAGGAAGCAAAGTTCCCTGTCTTCTCTTACGAAGTAGGATCTTCAAAGCCCATTTCCTTTCCAGAGTCCTACCATCTTATTCCAGTGGTAACCTCAGTGTTTAACGTCTACAGAAACAGGCTGCAGACCTGGTTGTGAACCAAAAGCTCCAACTACAGATTATGACTCAAGACCACATCATCAAAGCTGAGGTACTGTGGATGACCTGGCAGCAAGCCCTGGGGGAATAGTTCGGAAGGACCTTCTGGTTGCGCCCGTAGTGTTTTATGTGGGTCTACACTAAGGAATGGTACCCTAAGTCTGTCAAGATGCACCCTCCTGCACTAATCTGCATGCTCCTTCCAAACCTCCATGGCAGAGGCAGGGAGTCTACATCTCACCTCGTCATGTCACCGGTGAGACGGCTTCCCTAGCAAGGCAATCCCATGGAAGACCCTCTACTGACACAGGGGACAGGAGCTAGGCTGCCTTCATCTCAAAGAGGGGTGACGAATGCTCCCCACAACAGTCAGCATGGCTGTGGTATCAGCATTCTTCCTACCACTTTCCCACCTGAGTTGCCTGCTCCTGAACTGCCATCCAAAACCTGTCACCAGCTCAAAGACCAGGAGCTTGTTCCTCTGCCTGCATTGCAACCTGGCCCAGGCTACATCCCAATTCCTACCACGGTCTAGGCTGCCTGGTTTTCAAATTGTGTAGTCTCCACCTTCCAGGAAAGACCAGGCAGGTTCACTGGAAGTATTTCAGGAGCGATAGGCTGCCCAGGCTTGGGTGGGGGTGATGAGGGAAGATGCAGTCAATGCTTCTTGGTGCTGCTGAGACCAAGGTGGCAAAGGAAAGGTGTAGGCTTCTCTGAGTTTAGAAAGACTAGAAAATGGTGATGGTGCTCGATGGAGAGTGCAGCCCAGCCAAGGCTGAGCTTGGCCATAGCAGCATCCTGACATCAATCTTCCATTATATTTTTGTTGTCACTTCCAAGTACAATTGTCTTTTCCTGGGAGAGCGGGAGTTTTAAATACCTGATATTTTCACCTGCCACTTGGAATTTTTGTTTTTTTCTTCTGAAAATTGGAGATATGAGGGGAGATCTTCTTGCTAGCTTGCTTACTTGCTTTTCTTTCTCTCTCAGGGGAAAAAAAAAAAAATGGGAAAGAGGGACACATCTCTCTCCTCTCCCTTTCACTTCCTAACCGGATCTGTTTAACCTGTATTTTGTGAGGCATCGGATATGAATTTCAGATGCACAACTTATCCTGCCTGAACTGAGTCTATTTTACAGAAGACAAAAGTACAGAAATTTTTGAAAACCCAGTTCCCGGGCTCTCTCCCTCAAGATGTCCCACATTAATTCATCCATAATAGAAACAGCCAAAATCTCTCCAGCAATTTTAGAAAATGTTGTTCATTATCTTTGTACAGTGAAGGCAGCAACTTAAGCTTTGAAATAAATAAAAGTGTTGTTCTTGAAAAGAAAATAAAAATTAATAATAATTAGAATAAAAAAAAACCAGAATTAAACAAACTTGAGAGATGTCAGCATATCTCTTCCTAAACAAAACTTCTCTAGCACAACCCTGGGCTTCCCAACAGGCAGTTTTGCGAGTGAACTTTATAGTATGACATTAGTGAACAGATGGCAGGCAAAGCTGTTGGCAGGGTGACGAGAAAGCTGGCCATTTATAATGGAAAATGTCCCGATAAAATGGAATGCGCTTATTTTATTCCATGGCCATGTTTATAAAATTCCTTTCCCGAGGCTTCTTCAAGGATCTTTTCATCATTATTGTATTATTATTATTAATAATAAAGCGTATAAAGGGGAAAAAATGCACATAGCAAATGACATTTGAAATGCCCCAGAGGGAAAAGGGAAGGTTTTCAGCACTGGTAGGGTTGATTGCATTGTGATGATTTGTTACGAGCTTTACAGTTCCAATCCACCACGGCGTGGACATTTTTCTTAACAGGGTTAATTGTATCATAACTCTCAATAACTGGCAGGCCTTCACCCTTCATGGGAGGACACTGGAGTGTAAAGGCACGCAGGGATGCTGCCAAATTTCTTGTACCTTGAGAATCTCTGAATGCTGATGTGCCTCGAGTCTTTTAAAAGGCAGACTTTTCAGCTGGGTCCGTTACATAAGTGGTGGGGAGCAAAGCTGGGCCTTAAAAAAAAAATAAATAAAAAAGGGGTACTGTTGAGGAACAGTTTATGTTTTGAAAAGGGAAATCCAGGTGTTGCAAGAACTATTAGCTCGTTTAAATAAAATTCACTCTAATAATATTTGCTGGAAATTGCCAGGGGTGGTGCAGGAAGATATTCCTCTAACAGATAATCGTTGGAAATTTTGCACTAGTGCAGGACAGCGGGAGACACAGGATGAGGTGAGGGTGGGACTTCTCCACCCACCACACTGCCAAGTCACGGCACAGAGAAATGAAACATTTCCTCCCACTCCTCCACGCCTCCCCCCCACAATTGCCTTAATTCCAGGAGCTCAAAACCAAATATTCCTTCCTGAACCTAAACCTTCCTACAAAATTATTTCATTTTGATAAGACAGGATGAAGACGTGTGGTTTGGATTAATCCCAACACATTCTCTTCATACACAGCCCCACCAAACCAAGAGAGAAAAAAGTGACGAGGCTTAAGATAGTTTAAAAAAAAAAAAAAGGATAAAACAGGGGAGCAATTAATAATATTTGAAGGATTATCATCAGACAGTCCTTATCAATCCTTATCTCCTAGCTGTTTATAAAAGCAGCTGATATTATTACCATTGTACAGACAGTGAAACTGAGGTTGAGGGAGATCAAACAATTGACCTGTGGTTGCCTTGCCGGACAACGCTAGAGCTATGAAGAAATCTTAGCTGTTCAGTCTTTACCTGTTGCACACTATAAAAATCTGACAAATTCCATCACAATAAAAATCTGACAAAATGGAATCTGTCTAGATAGGAGTCAAAAAGTTTGCTGTCTTTCAGAAAAGAAAAAAAAAAAGCCACCTGGGTAGCCAGACTCCCTTTCCAATCTGTTTAGTAATAAATGACAGAGAGGGCAGCTATGATCCCGTGCTATCCACTCATGACCAAAGAGGCAGTGACCTTCTGGTGTTTTACAGCAACACAGCTCAACAAACGAGTTGCTGTTGCAGCATCCCCTCAGGGCAGATTCCTTGGTGGGGACAATCTATTTCCAGCCTTTCCTTATCCAGATCTGGAAGTCATTATAACCACCTATTCCTACAGTGAGGTGCCATGAGTGTATCTGAAGTCTCTATCACATCCTGAACGACACGCCAGAGACCAGCTGTGCTGGAGAGGACTTGTTTTCTAGTAGAGTCTAAAATCTTCTTAGTCACAGAAGACCAGTAAGTCTGTGTGAACCTTGACTGGCTGCTGAATTCAAAACAAGCTCCAGGGCCGTGCCTGAAATCCAGCACATCACCATTTTACATTGCTTCCTGCTTCCCCTTTTTCATGATTCAGAGGTGTCCTCGATTTACCTGCAGACACGTTAGGAAAGCTCTTATCTCTTGGGCAAAATCTCAACTTGGAAAAGCCACAGGAACTATAAACTATACTTCAGCAAATTGCCTTAAGCTCTCCAGCTCACTGTGGTTTGATACCCTGCCTAGTGGACCATTCCTAGCCCTCAAATTAATCTGCAAAATATATATATTTTTTTTTTCTCATTTTTTTCCTTCTGCAGCATTTTCTGTTCCCTCTCCTCTATACAGCTCTGCAGCCCTGGGACAATAACTGTAAGAAAATAAAAACTCACAGCAACAACAGTGTGTTTAATTGTAGGCTCCGCTGGGATCACTTCTGTGCTGAACATGGTAGAGAGACAGGGACACGGGCACTGGGTTCCATCTCTCTCCCACCAAGGATCCAATATCCTGTCTTCAGCTCATACATTTTGGATCTGCCACTGTTTCTGCCAAAAAAGCTTCATTTCACAGGAGCGGAATGAGAAAAAAAATAAGAAGGGGAGAAGATGAGAAAGGAAGATTTTTAAAGGGCAGCCAAGATAATTCCTCCTGGATGTTTTGATCTTTTTAAATAATTTGTTCTTGAAGAAACTATATTCTGGTGGCCCTCTGCAGGAGAGTGCCTACTGGAACAAAATCTTATCACCACAGGAAGCAAGAAGGTGCAAGATAATATTATTCTTTTCCGACTTAAGGACAAAGGAATTGTTGGAAGAGAAAACTCTACTAGGAACAGGAGAAGATGAATCCTCTTTCAGGTTTCTTGTAGTGCTGCTGCTTTCTCTCAGATGCAGGCAGATGTGTAGAAGATACACAACAGGCTCAAAATCAGGTTCCAGTGGAACAAATCACAGCTGGATCCAGAACCAGCCACTGAAAATCACTTTCCCCAGCAGTTTCCCCAACGCTTTTATCACCACTGCCAGGAGTCACGTCACCAACTCAGGGCACCCCAGCGGCTTTGCCTCTGCCCTCTGCTCGCTCAGATCCATCTCCAAGCATCCCATGTTCATACATACCTAAAAGCTCCTTTATGCATCATCCAAATTCAGTCAGTGGTCCTTTAGAACTCCTCTTTTGTCTCCTTTCTGCTGAGGTGGACACATAGCTTTTGTGCTCAGCAAACAGATCTGGCAACTTCAAGATGAAAAGCCAACCAAGGCCACGGGTTCCACTTAGTTTGCCAAGCTATTCCTAGTTGGAGCTCTCCTCACTTGTGCTAGCGTTAGAGATGCCCTGAGATGTGTCATCCTGAGGTCCAAGTGAAAGCCATACAGGCTCTTTAAAACCAGAGCTTCCATGGAATAATTCCATGTTTACACCAGGGTCGATGAAAGCAAACCGGGATGTCTTTTTTTTTCATTTTTGTTTCCTGAATTTAACACTGCTTCCAATTCATGTTCCTCAGTTTGCATCCTACTAAAAGTAGACTTTTACATTCTGTTTTCTGTACGGCTGTGTTATTTTCTCCACTCTAGTGGGGACTTTTCTGTAGAGGTCTGACTTGGTTTCTTACCATTCTCCAAGTTCCAGTTTGTTTTGGAAGTAGGTCTCAAACCATGAAATTTGGGTCATAGAAAGCTCAGAAAACTCCTCTTTCATGTTTGGCAGTTTTCTAGAATAGAGACAGGCCTTATACCCATTTTTCCACCTGGAGTGATTGCACTACGGTTTTGGATCCTACAGCTGACCTGGATTTGACCTCCATTGCCATGACAACCTACAAGAAGGATGGAATGAAATACCAATTGCAACACACCCTGCGTGGGTTTTTTTATCTTTACTGAACAATTCAAGTGGAGTTCTGCTTCACAAAGGATGCAGTGAGAATTTTGAAGCAGTCTCCATATCCATAGGCACTCATACCCTCACCCCCGTAAGCAGGTTTAGAAGATCCTATTTGGTGTTGTTATATAGTATCAGAGTACATTTAATAAATATCCTAAGTATTTTGAGACTGCATTATTTATTGGCAGCAAATTTTAAGAATGTCTGTTCAGAAAATAAAATTTATTTTAAAAGTCCATCTTTACCAAAGCAGCAGCTGAAGATCTTGCAATCTGAACAGCATTCCCTGAAATTGAGAAAGAAGCAGAGCTGTGATTTTGATTACATTACTGTGACAGCTGAGCCAGTAACCAAAAATTCAGAAATTAGTTTATAATGATGTCACTAGACTACAAAATTCCACTGTTCTGCTGTCGACATTTTCTTGCCATTTTGATTTGAAAAGAATCGAAATGCCTTTAGTCATTTAGACTGTACCTCACAGTCCTATTTTCATTTCTCTGTTGTTGCTGCATGTACTTCTAATATTCTCCAGGCTTGTTTCTTGTTAAAAACATTAAGAAAAAAACCTATTTATAGATTTCTCCTACTAAAAAACATTGCTTAATAAGCGAGTTGCTGGGTTGGAATGATAATACATAGGGCTCCACTTCCCAGCTAAGGTCCACCCCTCAAAATTTAGAAACCTAACTACCAAGTTCAGTCACCTAACAAGAATATTCTGCTCTATGCCTCTCAGCATTCAGCCAGCACTGGTTGGCAATGCCTGACATACCCTTATTTAGGCAGAGCACAGCAACAGCTCAGAGATACTCATGCCCTCAAGTCTCAGCCTAGTTGAAAGGTTCTGACTTTTCTACCCTTGGGAGCCCAAGTAACAGAGACAGCCGCTGCTTTTGGAAAGGATTTCCATGCCTTGTGTGGTAGGATAACTTCTTGTCTCTTTAAATAGGAATCTCCACATTGTTGTGTTACTCCTTGGCTAGGTGAGCTGTACACCAGAAATTTATATGCACAGCCTTAAACCACTGGGCCAAAATGTGCTTGCTGTTTGTAATCAGGCATTCAGAAGCTTGTCAACAAGATTTAGCACAAGATCTGGTGCTCTGGCTTATTCAAGCATACAGTGGATCACCCACCAAATCAAAATAATTTCTTTTGAATCTTATGGGGTGTAGAAAATCCATTATCTTTTTCCTGACAGTGATTGCCTGCTTCCCCACGGGAGACTGCAAAATGCCTGACCACAAATGAAAGCAGGACCTGTCGTATCTCACTTCCTTCAATTTTCCTTCTACCACTTCTCCCTGGAGCTTATTTTTTATACTCCCTTCCACCAAATTAGAACTTGCAGAAAAAGAGGGGAAGGCAGTGACCTACTTGATCATACTGCTGTCTGGTAAGTTAGTGTGTCTAAACTCTCATTAGAACTTTTTGCCCTGTAACGACAGCATGGCTCCACCCAGCATCAGAAAGCTAAGGTGGCTGAAATAAAGATAAGATCCTTTTCAATTCTAACTCAGCAATTCTGCTAGCAGATTTAATCTGGAAGGATTTTATACAGTCCATGTGTTCCCTTCGTAGACTTCAGGAGGTCAAATCCAAAGAGGCAAATCCACCAGTTCAGAGCAGGTCTCCCCTGGCATTGGATGTTTATTCCAGCTGGAAAACTGAAAGTGCTTCTCTGTTCTATCATTCTGCTATTACCTTCTGTGGCTATAACAGATTCAGGCAACACGGTCTTCATTTTCAAGGAGTGTTCTTCTTTCCATTTTTGTCTCTGTAAGTGCATTATTCCCAATATTACATCAGGCTGTAGAGTGTGGTAGATCCTTTCTTTTGGAGCCCATCGAGTTTGAGAGCTCCCTGTAATCTCCAAGCAATGTTTTGTAGCCCCACACATTTCTTTCCAGGCTATTATCATAACACAGCAGAGATGAGTAACCGGAGACCTCTGCAACACTCTCTTGTACAAGCACAAATGTTGCTGAACCGCCAATCGTTTTCTATTATCAATTCTCGAGACGAAACCTAGCCAACAACCATCCTTTTTCTCTTTAAATAAATTGGAATAAAATGGATAGCCTGTCCCATTGTTCTTGTTAATATTTCAACTGTTCCTCCATCCCCCAAACAGCTTTGATGTCATCTAGCTCCACTTGAAGGGGAAAGAATGTGTTTGGGAATAATTAACAAGCTAAAAATGACTTTGTCAGAACATTTGTGTTATTGAATTACTTGCAGCTACCAGCTTTAGAGAGCTGAGGCAGTGGTTGGGCACAATTGGAGACCTTTATAGGGGGGGGAAAAAAAATAGCCTTTTGGTGAAGCACACAAAATTGGATTTAAGAGAGGCAGGTTAATCTCCTGATTCTTCCTCAAAATGCTCATGTAACCTCAGGCACATCATTTAGTCTACCTACACTTCAGCCCTTCACAAAAGATGTCCCTGGTGATTCTTGCCTCATTAAAGCATAAGCAAATATTAACATTACAACAGAGCTGTCTCTTATCCTGCATTCCTACCTCATCCAGCATAAGAGTCCTGGATTATGTCAGTGCCTCCGGCCACTATTTTAATACAAATAATACTCAAGTCAGGAGCCTTTTTTTTGCTTCTCTCTTATGTAGAGCATAGTTATTTGGAGGAGATGCAGCAATAAAACTTCCAGCCTTTATAACAAGGACTGTGAGCAATCAATACAAAAGAGTCAACCAACACGTGGCTCTTTCTTCTGTCACTACAAAGCAGAAATAAAGACACTTCTGTTGTCCCTCTACAACTGATTTAAAAACTCAGATTGCTTAGTATCCTGTTTCACGGGGCAAAGTAGCATGCGTTATATAGAGGACTGCTTTAAAACTACCCTTCGGTATGGGATAACTTAACAGAAAAGAAAAAGTTCTGGCCTTAATAAATTGCATTTCATGCCTGGATTTCCAAGCATTTGAGCTATCTCACCCCTGCAACTGAGATAGCTGTTCCATCAGCTGTGCCAGGATCTAGCCTGAGGCTCTTGTAGATTTAACCTTTTCAAGCCATAGTGAAGAATCTAAGATTAGATTTAGATATCCAGTTTATTCTCAGCTCTTCTTCGAGGTTTACTCTAGAGGATTAGACAAGCTGCTCTGTGCCTGAGCAATATTACAGACAAGAGCCTATAGATACATGAGATCAGACTTACTTGACAAGAAGTTAGGCTTGATTCTGTGAGGAAAAAATAAAAAAGCTTTTAGCATAGCTCTACTGTCTGGTAGTACAAGTCTCTAAAGCCTCCATTCTCTTCTCAAGCTCAAAAAGCTCCCTATGCCCACCCTCACCCCTTTTAAATCAAAGCTGGAACTGGCAACATCTGTGGATCATTAATGTTATCTGCAGCACCTGTGGATCATTGATCTTATAGAAACCCTCATCTTGGGTCCGTTTCTATCTTGAGGTGTTTTGTTAAAGAGGAAGGTTGGTAGTACTTGAAGGGAGAGGAAATGTTTCAGTGAGAAAGAAGGTAAGAATATTTTTCCTTTTTACAGAGCTGGTGTTAAATGGCTTACTGTAGCAAAAGGAAGGCTTTTTATAAGAAGAAAATCAGATCTCTCCTGGATGTCTGAAAACCTAGGTAGACAAAAGTTTTTATGTTTCTATTGTATTGCTAACTTAGTCTCTGCTGTAGGACTCCAAAGGGAGTCAGGCAAGAACCTACTTATTGATAAGATGTTGCTCTCTTACTAGTGAGAATACTTCCTCAGACTAGCTCTTATTTCTTCTCTGATATATTTTATCATTAAAAAAAGCTTTTTTTATTTTTTTTGTACCTCTTCATCTCATGCCAGTTTAGTGTCCCTGTCCTCTGAGCTGAAGGGAACTGCAGAGCACACAATGTGAAGGAGTAGCAAAGATTAAAAATCCCGGAGGAGCCAGCTAAGGAAGTGAGTGGGGGAGGATGGGTTGTCCTTGACAACTAATGGAGCCCAGCCTGGTATTTGTGAATGCCAGTTGCCTGTCCTTGAGCTCCCCAAGGCAAATATCTGGTGTTTGAACTAATATCTGGTGCCATGACTCAATACCCTTATTTTTTTCTCTGTGGAGACCTGTAGGCTCTGAACACAGATCATGCTGCTAAATAAGTTTGCCGCAAGTGCATTAAATGCTACAGTGAACATCCTTGTATTATGGTCACCTGTGTTATACTTTTTCTGTTGAAAAACAAAGGAATGTTGTGTCTTCCTGAGGAGCTAATCCCCTGGCTGTGACCCTGTGGTGTGCTTCAGAAGCTATAGTTAAATTCTGCCTTTAACAACATCCACTGGGTGTTCAGTTTGTGCTGCTTTGTGTTTGTTTCTTCTGCTGATTGTGTAAAGGAACCGTTGCTGCAAATTTCCCCCCCACCTGGAGTACCGTGTTCAGTTCTGGGGCCTGCAGCATAAGAAGGACATGGGCTTGCTTGAGCAGACCCAGAGGAGGCCCTGAAAACAACCAGGGGGCTGGAAACTCTCTCTCCTATGAGGCTAGGCTGAGACAGTTGGGTCTATTAAGCCTGGAGAAGAAAAGTCTCCAGGGAGACCATTTTGCGGCCTTCTAGTAGTTAAAAGAGGCCTACAGGAAATCTAGGGAGGGAATCTATCAGGGAGGGATAGTGTGAGGGGTAAGGGCTTTAAAACTGAAATAGAGTAGATTTAGATTGGATATTAGGAAGAAGTTCTTCACTCTGAGGGTAGTAAGACCTGTAACAGGTTCTCCAGGGATGCTGTGGATGCCCCCTCCCTAGAAGTCTTTAAGGCTGGGCTGGATGAGGCTCTGAGCAACCTGGTCTTAGTAGGAGGTGTCCCTGCCCATGGCAGGGGGGTTGGAACTGGATGATCTTTAAGGTCCCTTGCAGCTCAAACCATTCTATGGTTCTATGAATAAAAGGTGAGAGGGAAGCCATTGGGGAGGTATGATTTAGGAAGGGAAAATACTACATGTCAGCCACACCATCCAGTTGTCACTAACTTGGAAGGTGTCAAAATGTAAGTGTGGGATACTGTCACTGTACAAACTAGAAGAAAAAAATAATAAAATCAGAAATTCACTTCAGTGTGTAGGAAGAAACCAGTCCTGATGGTTAAAATGTTTGATAGGATCTGAAAACTTTGAGGGTCAGACATTGCAGCAAGACGTATAAACATGAATTTCTAAACAATATCTGTCAAGTGCTGGTGTCCTGATTTGAACCCTTCATGTGAGCTAAGGAGGATGTTTGCTGCATGGCCCCCCCACCAGCATCTATGCACCCCCTCATGCCCCCACTGCCTGTGTATGGTTCTTCTCTCTTTCTACTTCAGTTTAGATTTCTTCTTTGAACTTTAGTTCTCATTATTTTTGGACTTGTCACTTTGTTTGGAAAGATTTATTTCCACTGTTTCTTCTCTGTTCTTTTCTTGCCTCTTCTCCTCTGGATGCTTTTTTGGCAAAGCCAAAAGCTATTTCTTTTTTTTTATGACTTTTTGTACGATTTCAAAACAGTAAAATGTTTTTGAAGCAAGATGATCCTGTGTTGCTATGTTCATGCAGTAGCTCTTCCACCTCTGCTCCTTTTTAAAGGACTTGTGCTGTACTTCTGGTTTTCAGTGCTCATTAAGAAAACAAGTCATTCTGAATTGTAGAGCTCAACCAAAAAATTACTCCTCTGTGTTGAGTCTCTTGATGTTATTGAGGTTTTTTTTATTTCCCTCCATGACAGCAAGTCAGGTGTCTTTCTGTGATCACATGCTGGTTTTCACAGATGTGTGTAAAAAGGAGTAGTCCTCATATTTCTGTCAGGTGTTGTTGAAGTTGGCTGAAATTGGTGGTGGAAGTGGGATAGTTGGCCAATGTGATCACTGAATTGCCACTTCCTTTGAATACCAGGATTAGGACTAAAATGTTTCTCCTTGTGTATTTCGGATCATGTTGTACCATTGGAAGGACAAGTGAACTGACTTCACTTGAAAGTTGGAGGCTAAGATCTAAATCTAATTTTAGTAGCTAAAGAAATCATACCAGTTTATAAATATGCAAGCAAATAGATTTGATTGGCTGAAATGGTTTTCCTTTAGTTCTCTGAAGGGAGGTTCCTCTTGTGTCTACAGACCCCTACAAGAAGCTTATGAAAGCTCTTTATTCAATATGCTAAATTACAGCAAGAGACTTTTGATATCTAGATTATTTGGAGAAGCTGTCTCTGCATACTTAACCAGTATAGCTTGAATGTTAATTTTGCACTGAACAGAGTACAAAGCATGTACGTTTCTATTCTGTGCTTATATTAGCAATAAAAACTATTAAAGTCAGGTTTCTAGAGCTAACACTTGTGCCTCTCAACAAATTTTTTTTTCCTGAATTGAGATGTCTTAAAAAAAATGTTTGTCTCACTTTTCTGCCATTTGATTTGATTTTGTTTGTAGAACTGCTTTTTGAGGTGCAACATAATGCTAGTCCATGGTAAGGGTCTAGTAGACTCCCAGATCAGGGAGGTGACGCATAGACATGACTTAAAAGTTGAAAATAGAGTCTTGGGATGTACTCTTCACTGCCAAACAAGCTAAAGAGAAGTGCCATTCTGTTCTATACTAGGGGATATCTTGAAGAGACCTGTCCCTGATATAACTTACTGACTTTGAGTCTCAGTTTTCCTATCATGCGAGGATGATCTTAGCCTGTATTACAATGGCCTCCATCAACACTGTGTTTTCATCTTTTATTTGGTGCTCTAGAAACTTTGACTGTTGACTTCACATTGATAAGGTTAAAGAGAAACTTTTTATTGGTGCTGCACAAATGATATAAAAAGATCTCTGGCTAAATGTCCTTCATGGAGCCCAAATCTATATGGAAAGGCCTCCAAAGCAGTGGAAAATTCAATTTCCCTGACTGAATTGCTTGGATGACTGTAAAGACCCTTAGCAGTAGACTTAGGTGCAGTCTGGCTGGTAGACTGGCAGCATGTTGGACATACATATCCGGAGCTTTCCAGAGATGTGGAACTGAGGGATTAATTTGACACTTTAAGGAGGATTACAGCTTTGTTTCCCAGAAGGAGAGTAATTCCCTTGTCTGGGCCTGTAGTGAATATCAGTGAAGGGCAGCTGAATGTAAAATTTAGGACTAGGAAAGATGTCAGGTCGTCACATGTAGTTGTCTTCAGAGAACATCGTGGAGCCCTGTCTGAGAAGATCTAACGCTTCTTCCAACAGTAAGAATTTCACGCATCTTCTCTTCTGTTAGAAAACTTTTCAAGAACCTTATTATTCTGTTATTTTTCAAACTTCTCCACACTTTCCACCTGACACTCTCTTGTGAACCAGTTTATCCCTATACCTTTCTCTGAGCCAATACTGGCTGAAATACCTCTTTTCCCCTCCTGATGAACAACTTCATTCTACTACTAAATAAGAGCTTAATTCCACTTTTAGGAGGCTATCTCCTGCATCTGCTTCATCTTTATGAAGTAGACTAGCCAGAACTGTACACTTGGGTGTGACAAGCACACAGTTTAAGAAGAGAAGATTGTGGACAACTCAGGAGAAAATGGAGAATTCATCCCCGTTTTGGTGGAAAGGGATATTTCAATGTCACAGCAACAGTCAACATTTGTAGTGCTATTGCAATTTGAACCAGACTCACATACATCTGCAAAAATAATTTGTGCAGCAGCCACTGGAGGGGTAATAAAGATTACTTTTTTTTTTTAAATCCAGTCATTGGTAGAATGAATGGATATTGTCAAAAGAATCCCTTATATCCTGTATTAAAAGTAAGCATGTCTCACTTCGGCTTCTGCAAGACCCAAATACCCCAATTATTTCCCCTTCCTTTTTGGAGCTCATAGCAGGTTTCAAGAGCAAAACAAAGAAGTCCAAACTCTAGTGAGACCTGTGGAATGCAGCTTACAGTGGGTTTTATACAGAGGGTCTTCAGGCAACTAGGAATTTCCTCTGAAAAGTGAAAAACAGCTCTCCTCTGAATAAATAAATTAAAATAAGCTGAAGGTGAAAGCGTTGGAGTTTTGGAATGGGCTGTGTTAATGGTCTGCAGGGACAGAAGCTGTGAAAGGGGGGAGAGGAACTGCCGTCCATCACTGCTGTTAGGGTGTGCTGGTGTTTTTTTGCCTTTTACTGGGGAGTTTCCAGCTCAACCAGGTCTAAACCCAAGGGAATGGCCCTGTTTCCTGCACCAAATCAGGCTACCTATGTCTTTGGAGAAACATCTGTGAGGCTCAGATTGTGAATGGTGTGGCTGTTTGTGTTGTAAGTGACTAAATGGTGTAAGACCAGGCAGTGGCACCTTCTTCCCACATCCTACTGATGGCTGTCACTCAAGCTCAAAGGATCCTGCTGTGCCTCAGAGGGAAAGGAATATATCTGGCTTTACCCACACAGCGTCTCCATGTGCGTGAGCTAACGCTTTGGGACTGAATTACCAGTTCAAGAGCTTCAGAGATCAGGTTTGTGGTCTCTTCTAAGGTTTCTACTGCAGAGCAGGAGTAACTCTGATCCTGAAGGAAGGCCTGGACTTGTACATAGTTGTTATGGTAGCTTACTTCTGCCTACCACACAGATTGTCCCGATTGGTCTGGCTTTCTCCTGTCTGTGTATCCCAAAGGGGAGACTTGGGATGGCACTGTTCAGGATCTGCCATCATCAGCTTCACGTTTTCTAACAGATACTCACTTTTTGTGTATTTGCCACAGGGGAAGTTGATATGTTAGGGCTCTTAATGTAATAAGCCCTAGGATGCCAAGATAATCTGGTGATTAGTAGAAATACTTTTTTAAAGGCTGCTGTGTATCAAAGATGCTTTGGAGAGACAGGAGAGGGCTTCCTGGGGAGATTCTTTTCTTGAGCATCATCTGCAAATTCATAGAATCATAGAATGTTAGGGGCTGGAAAGGAAATCATCTAGTTCAACCCCCCTACCAGAGCAGGATCACCCAGGACAGGCCACACAGGAACAGAGCCAGGGAGGTTTGGAAAGTCGCTAGAGAAGGAGACTCCACAGCCCCTCTGGGCAGCCTGTTCCAGTGAGGTTGTGGAGTCTTCTTCTCTGGAGACTTTTACCCTTGGACTGTCTTTTGAGTCCTGTAGATGACTTGTGGATTTGCCGTTGGCTGTATGGCCACCTTCTCCTCCAGCGTTCAGGGCAGCATCTGCCACTCTCTCATCCAGCCCCTGATCCTGCTTTAGACACCTTGTCTTTAGTCTATTTCTAATCAGCCATGGGGAGAAGGGAATCCTGTCTGTGAACTTGTGTTTGGCAGAGCTGGTTTCAATTCTGTTTGATTTTTGCTCTAGCTCTTGTAAAGTTGATCCCGAAGGGCCCTGTCCATTGCATCAGCTTGCTGCTTGCTTTCAGCTTCCATGCTTTTTGCTTGCTTGCAGGCAGTCACCCAAGAGCAAAGTCAAACAAACTAGGCTACCAGGAGGCCAGCCAGAGGCTGTTCTTGCAAAAGAAATGTCGTCCATCCTACCCAGAAAAGGGTGGGGAAAAGAGACAAATTCTCCATTAAACTGTTGGCAAAGGGCTACCCTAATATTCCCCTCTCCCTTATGAAAACAAATAGAAATTATTTCTTTGTGTTGTGGAGGTGGAGGGACCTGTTATGGACACAAAGGTTTTGCTGCTTGTAGTTTCGATCTAAATTTCAGCTGCCAGGGTTTCAGGGCTATGTAACAGCCAAAACAAGAGGCGGAAAAAAAAAAAAGGAACCAAACCACAAAAATTAACAATAAAGCTGCAAAATTGAAAGGTTCATAAGTTAAGGAAAGCCAGATGTAAAGGTGTCCTGGTCAACTTTGTTCAACTTATTTATTTTGCTTGTTATACATGATCACAGCCTGCACTTAGTTTGTATTTCTCGAATATTTGGAGCCTGCTCCTCTTCTCTTCAGGTTGGATTTTAACAGGAGAAGAAAGGGGAGCAGAGAAGATTCTGTCTACCTGCAATAGAGTGCCCCAAGGTTCTCCAGCAGCCCATGTCAGAAAGCCCAGCTCACCTGGAAGCACACAGAGCCAACTTTGAGAGCAGGGCAATCCTGTCACATTTTACATTCCTATTCTTAAGGAAAGGCACTGCAGTTTTTCAATGGAACTGCTGTTATTTCTGTCTTTCACTTGGGCAAAAAGATACCTCTTTTTTTTTTTCCCCACTTTGCCTTGGAAGCAGGACTGTTGTAGCTGAAACTTCAAAGAATATCATCCTGAAGCAGATGCTGCATCATGGTAAACTTCAGGTTGAGCCGTTTCAGTGTTACAGCTTTAAAGGCAATGATAAAGCAAAAGCCTTTTTGTAAGGGGGGGAAAGAAAAAGTTAGATGCTATTTACTTTGCCTACACTTACAAAACATGAGCTGAGAGAGCTTTTTAGGGAGCCATGTGCAAATGTTCTCCCATTCTTTGTAGGAGCTGCACCAATCTCACCCCAAATCCTTCCATTAATTTGTATGAGGGTCAAATGCTCAAGCACCCTCAACTTCTTCAGGGGTAGTGAGCACATTTCCATAGAGACAACCTTGCTGCTGCCTGCAAATGCAGTAACGTTAAAGGTCTGTGGTCATCCCTTAGATCCCAGGAGGCACCAAAGGATGGTGTTCAGATGAGCATATCTAAGTGCTCTCTTCTGACCTCAGCTGTGGCTTGGTGACCTCCAGCAAGTCCTGTGAAAGCAACGTGCCTGAACAACCCTCATCAGCAAGCCAGAGCTCTGCACAGCCCTGTCATCTCTGCTTGGAAAACTGCTTTGGCTTTGCTTCCTCAGCAACTTTAAAAGCTCCATAGAGACTGTAACTCCAATGGCTCAAGTCAGCAAACCCACGCTGCTCATCCATTCCCAAACACATCGCTCATTTGGAGACAGAATATGGAATTAAGAACTTTCCTTTAGTATATGTGTGTATATATATATATTAAAAAAAGAGAAAAATTAAGGAAACAGACGTTTGAGGCAAGCTGAGGATGTTTTTTTGCATTTTATTGCCATTTAGCCTAACATTCTTCTCTCTAATATATTTATGAGTATGTCACTGGTGTGACTCATTGATGACAGAGGAAGCATGTGACCCTTCACATGCCTTACAGCCTGTCACCCATTGGGTCTCCACCGTCCGACCCAAAGAAAAGGCTACCAGCCATTATTTTCTTTGTCTTTATTCTCATGGAAACAGAAAGTGGATTCAAGGTGAAACATCTGGTTTGTTTTGGGTAAATGTTATTTCGCTCTTCTTTCTCTTTAGCTTTTTAATGTTTTGGTGTTTTTTGTTTGGTTGGGTTTTTTCCTAAACTCTTTCCTCTTTTTGGAATAAGAGCCTTATTTGAAGCCCATTGGATTTTATCCATCGGCTCCAGCAAGACCTTGGATCAGGCCCTAGATAGAGATATGGATTTCTTTCCACACTCCTTCGTATCTGTCCTCTTGTGATCCCTGGTGTAAATGCCTTGTATCTTTGCTGAAGTGCTTGTTGTATCCCTGCCTACTAAGGAGTGTTTCCTTTTCTATTCTTAATATGTTCCCTTCGTGCCAACAACATCCTAGGTATTATACAAAGATTTTGGGGAGCAGGGAAAAGAGGTGAAGTCTTTTTTTCCCAGCAGGTCGTGGTGGACTGAGGGAGAAGGGCTACGACGCTGATTCTAACCCCTTGCAATGACGCCGGGGACGTGTCGCTTGCAGGCAGAAATACAAATGAGTCTGCATTTTATTAAAAGCTCTACCAGACCATTAAGAGCTCAAAGTATGTGAGAAATTCTCTCCTCCAAATCTGCATATGATCTATCACTTAACAAGATCCTAAAGGGGGTATACTCATGATCTAAGTGACCTGGATACCAGCGTTACAGACTGGAGTTCTTCCTTTCTAAGCAGCAGGCTTTGGACAGAGGTTTTAGGGTTCAATACCAGCACCACTTGTCTCTGGTATATGATGTGCCTACAAACCTAGGATGGAAGAAATTTTTCGTTTGTTGCAAACAATGGCATCCTCTATGCATCAGCAAAAAGAAATCCTGCGTGTCTGGTATTCAGAATTATATTTTCTACATCCTTTATTTTTACTAGAAGACACTGATTCTACTCAGACATCAACCTCCAGCCAAATCTGGCTTAAATTTGCCTTGGTATTCAGTAGGTAGTAGAGCAGGCAGACACTCTCTCAGGCATATATCACTCTGACTATACAAGCATTTCTTCTTTTGGGGGGAAAAAATGGTTTGAAATACAGGTATCTCAATGGATACCTTAGTTTGAAACCCAGTGTTGAGAGCATTTTGCATCTTGCTCAAGTTTTCCATCTACTCAACGCCTGCATGCTCTAACTCCTCACTTATTGTGACTGTTTTGAGAAAGGGTTTGCAGCGCAGCAGTTCACCCTCTCCCTCCCTCTCCTCTTCATTTATGAACCTGCAGAGCAGCCAATGTCATTTATTTTAAAAGTTTTGCTACTTGACTTTGATAACCCAAGTTCTTTCACTGTCTGAGAATTGAGCTTAGGGTATAACCCTGCATTTACACACATTACCCTTGTTCTGCTTTCATCTCCTCTATGTAAGCTTTCATTTTTGTGCTCTCCCATTAGTCAAGTCCTCGTTCTCTCCTCTCCCTGAGCACCAAAGTGTCCATACAGTTTCTGGTTTCCTCTTACCTTCAGAACTGACCCAGGGGAAATTTATTTTAATATAGTAGAATTTAGTCTGTCAAAATCAGACTTGCTTTATAAATCACTTGTTAAAATTCTCTTCCAGGAGGCTTTGCTCTCTCTGCTGGTTCACTCATGTGCTCTCTCTTCCTCTTTCTACTTACCAAGAGTAGCCCTGAGGCCTTGATCCCCACTCTACCATCTTCAGTAGATACTTGGCCAATGTTGTAATCCCACCTAGAGTATCTCATCACCTACCTGCACGTGGTTCCTCCTTCCTTTCTCTGCTTTATGTAGCCAAGGAACCATTTCTTAGCTGTGCTAGATTCATTCAGGAGTCTACCTTACATGGCTGCTCTGGAGGTTTGACTAATCAGAGCAATCCCTTGTAGCCTTTAAATAATTTTGTTGATCCTATAACTACTCCTGGTTTCACAGATGCATTCCTGAAAGCAGCAGTGGGACAAATAGCCAAAAGGACTACTTGCAGTTTTTGCTGCTGTTCTCCTCTATTTCCAGGCTACCTGAGTACAAAGAAGGAAGAAACTTCTTCAAAATGAGTTAATTCAGTGGGAGTAAATATTTGCAGAATATCCTGTCCTCTTTTCTCTTGCCTGTCAGTATAACTGAAGCTTGAGTGGAATTTCTATGGAAATCTAGCTGTCAGGTCTATGTGGAAAGATCAGGTTTATTTTCACATAAGCCTTTGGTTTATTCACAGATTGCTTCGTGCAGACTGCAGGGTTTCCCTGCCTCTCTTGGTTTTGACCCAGGTAGACCAGATGGCATTAACTGAACCCTAGGTTGTGAAAGGTTTTATATTCTGGTGAAAGGAGCTATCACCAGAAAGCAGTGGCTGGATCTGCCTTGCCAGCAACAGCGACAGGAAAGCTCTTTCCCTGGGCAATGCTATTTGGGTGTCTAGAAACAGGGCACTGTATGCTTCTGGTCCCTGAGGTGGGGCATCAGTGCTCGTGGACATCTGGGTTTGGGAAACTAGCAAATTCCATCTTGTTGCTGTCAATCAAGACAATTATTTTAAAATAACTTCCCTCTTTCTCGGCTTTAAGTCCATCTGCTTTTGTTTCCTACATTCAAAGGATCTCATAGAAGGAAGTGGGTGGTCATCCAGCTAGAAATACCACCATGCTCTCACACCATCTGGCTGTTTCCTGAGATCCTCCCAAGCATATTGCCCAAAAATGACCTCCAGAAGGCTTGTGTGCTGGTGGGGATTAAAAGTTCAGACAAAATGTGTGAGCAACAGATGAAACTGTACCGTACGAAGCTGTTCTCCAAGGACATTCTTCCACTTGTCCCTTGAACAAGATCTGAAACAACATCTGGAGCAGGATTTTTTTTGTCACATGACTTTAAATATGCTGACATTTGACTTCAGTGACACATTCTGATACCCTTTTCAAAATGAAGCACCTACCAAATGAGGATTTAATTTAGATTTAAGATTGTATTTATTGTCTATTAATAAACTACCACGTAATAACTCAAACCACATTTTACTGAGGCTGTTGTGATTATGTAACAGACTATTATGTTGCTGATAATTAGCTGGCACCGTTCAATTACATATGAATTAAAGAAGTTTTGTAATTTACTAAGAAGCCAGGGGTGGTTGTTAGCATGGATTTGGTGTTGGTAACCAAAGCAACCACATGCTCTGGAAATGAGGTTTATTCTAGGTGGCAGCTGCCCACATTTTTGCCTTATGTTCTCGTTCTAGACTTGCAAAGATCATCTTCCAAAGGGAAGACCAGGAAAGGAAGAAAGCAGAGGTTCAGGAACTGAAAGCTGAAGAGATTGGCCCCAGATAAGAGAGCAGGAACTCTGAGGTGGACCAACATGTGAACGTGGGTTTCTTGAACTTCATCTCTCATTTCACATGACCTGATACTGCAGGTGGAAAACCTGCCCCTGCTGCTATTCCACACCCCAGGGGAATCTCTTAACTCCCTGGTCCACGTTCCTCTGCGGTGTTGGAGTCTGTTTTCTCCAAGAGGAATCAAAACATTTCAAATGTCTCCTTTTTTTTTTTTTTCCCATCATAATGTGGAAAGGGAATGTTTATGAAATGTCTATTTCATGGGGTGGGAAAATTGTTTGCTTTTCTACTTTTGAGTGGATTGATAAAAGACTCAGGATAGCAAGTGAATGCTGGGGGGATTTTTGATCTGTGCAGCTGTGCATGATCCTTATTATTTTTACAAGTCACTGGAGGCATTTGGTAGGGTCTACATGGTAGAAAATGTGGACCTGAAAGTGAAACAAAGTGTCTGTCAGAGGGGCCAGCTTTTAATTGGAAACTAAATTTAATTTTAGAGGGAAGAGGAAAATACTACACTTCTAATGAGATCCAGGGTGCTCCAGAGACCAGCCTGCAAAAGATACTTAAATTAAAAAGTCCTGTTTTGAAAGACCTGTTGTAAATGACTTCTTGATACTGTAGGTAGATAAGTGCACTTGAGCTCATGCCTCACAAATGAGAAACCACATATAAAACATGCTGATGACTTAAAGTAAGATTTTGAAACTAGTTTTAACTTTAACAAGGAAAAGTTATTGTTTTTTATCTATTCAGAGAAGCTAAAGCTCTTCTCCCTCCGTCCTTCTCCCTCCGTCCTTCTCCCTCCGTCCTTCTCCCTCCGTCCTTCTCCCTCCGTCCTTCTCCCTCCGTCCGATTATTTTTATGTGAAAGTGGAAAGCAAGAACCAAAATTCATTATAAGGCAGGATTTCCAATTTTCAAGGGATGCTTGCAATTAAAAAAGAGAGAGATTTTTTTGTTTGGATTTCTTTTTTTTTTTCTTAGAGTTCTGCACCTTGAAATAATTCAGGCTGTTCAAAATACAGTACAAATGTTGTCACTTACAAGCTTTTTGAAGTGACAGTGATGATTTTATTTAGGTAGTCTGCTCAAACAAGGTGAAACCTTGAGTTTAGATTTTGATCCTTAGGTAGTCCTTTGAGGAGGAAGGAGTTTTTGCACTTTGTGTATGGCAATAGCCAAAGGATGAAGGTGGAGGAAAAAAGAGTGGTGGGTTCCTGCCTCTCTCTTCCCGCATCCAAGACCCTGGGGACAACCCGGGAGGTGGAGAGGGGTGCATGACCCTGAGAGGACCAAAGCCAGGCTTCACTCCCTCGAGGATAAAGGGACAAAGCAAAGACAAGAGGTTTTACTTCCTTATTTCACCACATTTACTTAAATCCCTTGAGAAAGCTGAAAGTTTTTTTGGATGAGGGAGAGGGTTGATGTCCCTTCCTCCCTCCCTGTCTTTTATTCTCAACCTGTGCTCTGAACTGGTTTGCTCACTGTAGCAGACTCTTGAATTCAGACATGTCAGCAGAAAAATGATGACATGTGAAAGGATGCAGGAACCCCTGTAGTGTCCTTGTGTGGTAATTAAAATTAAGTCAGGGCTAAAGAGACTAGTAACCAAGATCAAGTGGAAAAATTGGATGAGGAGGAGTTAAAAATGCTTCTTTCTTTTTCTTTTCCTCGGGTTGAAACCACAAGACTGAATAAAATGACCAAAATCTGTTGAAATTTCAGGCCAGAAGCCAACCCTGTAGGGAATGAGGGTAAAACCTGTTTCCATATCACGCATCAGATCACACTGGATTTTTTTTTATTTTTTTTTTCTAGCTAAACTGCCCCTCAGTCCATTTGAGTGTGTTATCTCCATGTGAAGGAGCATGGCACAACCACAACCCCCCTGAACTAACAGATTCACAGTCACTTCTTTTGCAGCTGGGTTGACTGTCCCCACCCTGGGTGTAGAGGGAGAAGGTTGAATATGGGGAAGGAGAGGCAAGGAAATGATGCCTGCTGAAAATTTTTTTTTTCTTTTTTGCCTTTTCTCCAGCATGTATCAGTGGATAATTAAATTTTTCAACTGATTAGATGCCCCATTGGTTGGAAAATTTGGAAGCAGTCATGCAATTATATCGCAAAACCTCAGTGTCATGTACGTTCAGCCAAGTAGAGAAACCAAACTATTAGCAAAAATAGAGAGAGAGTGAGGGAGAAGAAAAGGAAAAAAAAAAAAAAAAGACTATTTATATTGCAATACTGATCCTAAAAAAAATGGAAAAGAAAACACAATGGAAACTTTTCTGCAAACAATTAAAGGAGGGGGAGAAAGGCTCAGGATGGGGCTGGTGTTTCAGGATAAATATAGAATTTATAACATAGTAAGAGCTGTTTTTAGTGGGCCTTAATTGAAACTACATTGCTTGCCCTTCTGCTGCTGTATCTCGCTTCTGCAATCCGTGAGAAAAAGAGGAACTGGGAGACTTTCCTTAGTAAGGGGCTGATGCGTCTCGCTGGAGAAACAATGATTGGCAATGCTCGTTGTGAGCACTTGGGGCACTTCTGTAAACAGGGGCATGGACTCGTGCTCTGCTCCACGCCACAGTGTCTCTGCTCCTGACAGACACTCTGACAGACACCCTGACAGAGGCTGTTCAGCCCAGATCTGCTCCAGAAGACACCAGGCACGGATATAGTTTTGCTAAGTGAAGACTTTCATCCGAGTTAATAGTTTTTCCTTCCTTTCTGATAGGTTTTCTTGCTTCTCTTGGCGATAGGATGAAGGAAAGCATTGCTTTTGTGCACCCCAAATCATCTAGATTAGGACTCAGAAACACAATGCTTCGTTTCCATGGAGAAAGACCTTGGAGTCCTAGTGGGTAGTAAGTTCTCCATGGGACAGCAATGTGGCCTTGTGGCCAAGAGGGCCAATGGGTTCCTGAGGTGAACTAAGAAAACTGTCCTGCAGGTCTAGGGAGGTTCTCCTCCCCCTCTACTCTGCCCTGGTGAGACCACACCTGGAATACTGGATCCAGTTTGGGGCTCCCCAGTTCAAGAGAGACAGGGATCTGCTGGAGAGAGTCCAAAGGGGGCTATGAAGATGATGAAGAGACTGGAACATCTCTCCTGTGGGGAAAGGCTGAGAGACCTGGGGCTGTTTAGTCTGGAGAAGAGAAGCCTGAGAGGGGATCTGATTCATGGCTAGAAATCTCTGAGGGGTGGGGGTCAAGTGGAAGGGGCCAGGCTCTTTGCTGGGATGCCCACTAATAGGACAAGGAATAACAAGTACAAGCTGGAACCCAGGAGGTTCCACCTCAACAGGAGGAGAAACTTCTCTCTTGTGAGGGTGATGGAGCCTGGCCCAGGCTGCCCAGAGAGGTGGTGGAGTCTCCTGCTCTGGAGACTTTCCAGCCCCCCCAGATCTGTTGCTGTGTGGCCTGCCCTGGGTGATCCTGCTCTGGCAGGGAATTGGACTCAATGATCTCTAAAGGTCCCTTCCAACCCCTAACATTCTGTGATTCTATGACTGGTAGGAGATATTTTGAGGGTGAAATCTGATCCCACTGAAATATCAACAGTATTTTTTTTGTTCTTGGGGGATAGAAACCGACCTCAGCATTAGCAGCCTCTCTGTCAACGGCCTCTTTCCTTTCCAGCTGTCCACCCTCTCCCCAGGGTGCCACCAGAATGTGATGCCTCTAGGGATGATCTTGTGTGTGGAGGCTGAGACGGCATCTAAAAGGGAGCGTGTGTGCGGCAGTGGTTGGAAGGTGTGTATGGCAAGAGGATCAGAAGAGGATCAGCTGCAATTGAAGAGGGGGCAGGGGCAGGTGTCTGCAGCATGCTCTGCAGCAAGTTAAGGACCACATCAACTTCCCAGAAACCTATTAACCAGTGATGGATCCAGTCATAGATGAAGATCTGAGATCTAGAGTCTGGTCCAAGTCCACATTTTTCGTCGTCTTTTCCTTCTTTGAATGGACATCAAATGAATTTTAAATCCCATTCCACTGATGGACAAGTAAGATGAGATGGGCCAGAGGATTTAAAATATTAGCAAAATTGCTGGCACATATGAATGGGGAAAAAAAAAAATGTTGAGGTGGTCCGAAGCATAAATTGAACGTGAGCTAGTCACCTCATTGCTTTGCCTTGTCCCCATCCTGATTTTGACAATTGGTTTTTTAATCACTGAGGGACTTGATCCCACCCTTCCTGTTGGGATTTGAAATGCTCCACTCGTTTTGATGTCTCAGTACCTTGCTATTAATGGAAGGAAAGTATTCCTTCCCCTTGGCACCACAGACGTGTGAAATTCACTAAGAACTAGATGCTTTTAGTATTTAATTTTATAATTTTTTTCCAAGCTAAAAAGAAAATATTTGACAATTCTGCGCTTGTTTGGTGCTGTGGTTTGATCTGGTTCCCCAGAAAAGTGGGGGCTGTTCTTTGGATACTGCAAAGCCTCCTGGGGTGAGGGGAAATTGGTGGCTCTCTGGGAGCTTCCTGGAATGTGAAATGCTATCTGACACGGTGTTGATGTCTTCAGATCCTTGGGATCTCTAAAGTCTCAAAGGCCCAGGGAGTTCCAGAGTAGGATGGACAATTAGATGGGTTAAAATGCTCATTAACCACATACTCTGAAGAGAAACTGCAAGAGAACAGTTACATTCTTTGCCTTATTCTTTACATAAATTTTGAGAGCCAGTGGAAAAAAAACCAAAACAACAGACTGTCACAGGACTGGATCCAAGCCTGGTAGAGGCAGGGTTGTGTTTTCTATTTTGCTTTCCACCAAATCTTCAACACTCCAGTTTTCTCTTCTTCTCTTGTAGTTGAATTCAACAGAGTTCTTCACTCACCAGCTCTTACCATCCCACTGGGTCTTTTCCAAAATTTATGTGCCTCGGGTTTTTTATGAGGATTATTTCCCTGATCTCTGGATGGGAGGATTTGTCCCACAACATGGAAAATCAATGCTGATCTCAAATCTGCGCCCGCTGAAGAAAGCAAGATCCTTACCAACCAATCTATTGGTAGCAGAGCAAGGCTCAAAATGGGAATAGTTACATGAAAACACGATGTCAGGTACCTACCTGCAAGGTGAAGTGATGCTATAGCCATCAAGGCCGAAAAGGTTTTGCAGGGAGATCAAAAGGACAGTGTTTTTTTTCCCATCTGTTGAAGATCCTGTCGTTACCCTCTGCAACTCTATGAGGCTGACTTGAAAATGATCTGTTGCAAAATAAAAAAATAAAAAAAAAAATACAAAAAAAAAATTAAAAAAGAGGAAAATATATTCATTTGGGGTTTTCAGCCAAATACACTAGTGAAAAGTGGACACCTATCTTGAATCTGTCCTACTTCTCATGAAAGCACCAGAATGCTTCCTGGTTTGACAGGGTTATTTCTTTTAGTACAAAAATCCATCTTTTCTTTTTTATTAGGAAAGGGAAGGAAAGTACATCTTCTGTCCACCTCTGTTGGGTAAATCCCTCCCTATTTTCTGCTGGCTATTCATTGGCTTTGTCCCTACTAATGGCTCAATTTGAGAGACCTGGGAGAGAACTTGTGAACTTTATTATCCTGTCTTACTAATTTCTCAATCATTTAATTCTGTTGGCACGATTTAAGTTGTTGGTTGGAGTTTGAAGGCTCTTACAGCTTCAAAAGTCCTTTGAAATTCCTTGCAGAAAAGCAGGTGCCCGAGAGTAGATCATCCAGTTACCAAATTTGTGTCTCTTGCTGCATCTCTGAAGATCTTCAGAGGGCTGATCTGAAATCAAGGTTATTTCACATAAAACCAAATCTGAAGGTGGAAAGGTTTCGTTTGGGGACTTCAGACTCATATTAATGGAAATCAGTCCTTGAGGTTTTTTGGACTCTCTGGAAACCTTTTGATGACCAAAAGGGTCACTTCTGCAGTATGGAAATGGATCTATGGAGGGAAAAAGAATCCCCACATCTGCAAAAGAGAGCAAACGTTCCATAACACTGCACACACAAAGTGTTTTTCTTTATGTATTCAAAATCTAGCCATGAAACCGTTCTGAACTGACAATTTTGCATGAGAAGCCTGCGTCACTAATCACTTACAGCATAAAACTTGAAAAAAACCTTGTAGAGGAGCCCAAACTCTGATCTGTTACAGACTTCAGTGATTCTTTCATCCATTTACTTTGCTTTTTGTGGGACCACATCAGCACAATTAAGAACACTTCCTTTGACCTATGCAATTTCTATAAAATATTTTTTTTGGTTATAAACCCAAACTGAGCACATTTCCACTTTTAAGAATTAAATCCTTCAACTACCCACATACAAATCCTCAGTAAAGGTTTTGGCTTTGCCTCTCAAGCCTTTATAACCCACAGAGGAGAACCTGCACATAAAAAACCCCATGAAAATTAATGAACATGGACTTGGAGCAGTGAGAAAGTTGAAATTCCTGCTCTTTGGGAACTTCCAGTGTGTCAAAACTTATTATTGTAAGCTGAAGCGAGTACTTCCAACATCATAAATTTGCACAAAACCTGAAATTTCTTATAATTTCTGTTAAGAATTGCCAATACTTTCATTGTTCTTGAATAGAAATGAAAATGGAGAACTACCTCCATTGAAATGTTTCCTTTTGTCTGCTGAATTTGACACACATGCTCAATTTGCCTGCAATTCAGTTAACACTGAAATCCATATTTTGTGAGGGTCTCTATTTTGGCTTTGTAGTTAAAAGGCCAGAACCTCCCATTTCCCTATAAATTAAACTTTTCTGTCCAAATTACGTTCTTTATGCAGCACTGGAATCACATGAGTGTCCAACACAGCACATAATCCAGGCCAAGCCAAGTCCATGTTATTTCTTGGGAGCTGCAGTTCTCCAAAGGACTACGGGCTCATAGTAGAGAGGACAGGGTTGTGAAGTAAAACTCCCCCAAGGCAATGCTCAAATAAGGAAAGTAAACTGAATGCCATGGTGAATCAAGACAAAGATTAGTTATTTTATATTTTTTTAAAAAAAAAAAAGAAAGGAAAACCGAGATTTTCTGCAACTCGAGTTGCGTTTCATTTGGATTGCAGCGCTTTAGGTTTGCAGCATGCCCATTGTGATGCTGAAAATTCTTCGCTTTGGAAAATCAGTTTGGTGGAAATTGTCGTTCTATGGGACACCAGTGTACATCTCCCGACCACCCCTGCTGCTGGTAGATATCTCTTCCACCCTGGCAAGGACAAGTAAACTTTTAGTAAATCAACATAAGGCAGGGAAAAAAGGAGCCAGGAGAAGTTATCTGGTACGGCCAAACATCACCAGGAAAAATCATCTAGAACGACTTCTCCTTCCCACCTTCGCTCCTCCAGCCTGTGGCTTTCCTACTGACAGATAACTGCAATCCCAAATGTTCTCTTACTCTGCAACAGGAGTTCCACTGCCCTAAGGGGAGGGTGCTCTCATAGAAAGAGAGAGGAAACTGGAAGAGATTTTGAGAAAGAACATCTTAGCTTCCCAGTTATGGGAAGCTCTGCTATGGAGCAACGGGCTGCAGTTGCAGTAAACATATATTCCTATTTTTTGCCAGAATTTAAGCTTCCTGTTGCAGCTCAGAGGCCAAATCCTCAGCTGGTACAAACCAGAGTAGCTCCTGATGGTGACACTGTTTGAAACAGCAGAAATGTCCCTTCTGTTGCACTTGTTCTCCATTATACCCCCAAAGCATCAGACATTCCCCTATATGCCACCCACAACTTTTCCCATCCCAATCCAGCCCACAAAGTCACTCGGGAAGTGAATAAAACTGACTGTGCAAATGCATTTTGTAGGCCACAGGGAGGGGAGAGAAAAAAAAAATAAATAAAAAGAAAAAAATAGGAAAAAAAAAAGGATTCCTGGAGCACACTTCAGTTTTCATTGGTGCTTCTGGCAACTTTCCTCCACATCATCATCATCGGAGAGACAAAACCCAGGCTCCCTGTTGCGTACACAAGAAAGGGAGACTTCCCTTGTGCTTCGCTGTGCTGTGGGCTGAAAATTTCTGAAGAGCTCTGCTAGAATTTTTTTTTGTACAGGCTGCAATCCCACCCTTCAGGCTTAATGAAATGGAATGGTACAAATGCTCTCTGGACATTTCACTGCTGACAGTTACCCAAGGTTTGCTTCAGCTGTTACAATATGGCTCTTTTATTGTCTTTTTTATTATTATTTCTCTTGTACAATTTCATGACTAACTATGTGTAAAATGGAAGGAATTTGACTATCCTTTCTTCATCCAGTTGGACACAAACTGGACTGGTTTCTTTAAGTCACTTTTCAGCTGGCAGGGCTTGCTTTCTGTTTTCTTTTAAATGTCAGAAAAGGTTAAAGAGGCTCTTCAAATCTGCAATAGATTTTGAAGATCTCTAGGGGTAAAGCCTTCACAAAAGAAACAGTTTATACTAGTTCAAACAACAAATTTAGCTTCAGAACCTGGAAGGCAAGAAAAACAAGCTTAAAACATGTTTCACGTAAAAATCACTTTTTTTTTTTTTTTTTTAAACTTAATTTCCAATATAATGAAAAAGAAGATTTGAATCTCTCAGGCTGTCCTGATTTGCTTTTTTCTTTAAATTATTTGATTTATATCACAGTTATATATTACGGCTTGAAAACGCGCTTACAGATCAGGGAGCTGGCCATCAGAAAGTGATTCCCTCCATTTTTCTGTGTTTCTGTGGTTTGCTGCAGGACTTGCAAAGGGAACAAGACCCAAGCTGGCCTGCCACATCACTCCTCGCTTGAAACAGAAAGCAAATGCAAACACTAGGTCTAAAAAGCTTAAAGGAAAGTTGGCAAAGATTTTGCCTTTCACAAGTTGCTGAAAAATTCAGCGTTCCTCATACCAGAGAAATACGACCATCCCAACTCAGCGTTCGCCTGGCGGATAGAATCTTCAACTTGGGAAATGGGCAGGAGAGGAGACAGTAAAGAAGTGCTTGGATGATCCATAAAGCTGCTGATTAGACAAATCATCTCGAGTCACTTTTATTTTGAGACCTCTGAGATGGGACCTTGTACAAGACTAAGCGAGGACATGTAGAGATTTTGAAGAGGGTTGTTGTGTTAAATGACTAAAGGCCTTCGAAGTCCAAACAGTCTACACTAGCACATAAATACACTAATATTAAATTCCTGCTGAATCAAAAATAGCTTGCCTTGTGCTACTTACTGCCAGCTACTTGCAAGGACCTGACAAATTCAGGGTGACCGTGGGTCGAAGCTCCTTTGGATGCAGCTTCTTTTGTTTCTCACTGGTAATATTATTTTCCTGAGGAAAAAGGCAAATTTTGGCCAGCCAGGTGGAACTTCTTGTGCAAATCAGTAACAAGGCTGGATCTGTTGCACATGTGCTGGGGCACTTGGAGTCAGACAGAGGTTCAGAGCATGGCAGGTGTCTAAAAAAGCAACGCTTCCCTGATACCTTGACTAACTGCAAGTGTACACCAAAGGAGATGGGCCTCTGCTTCTGCTTCACGTTTCCCCCTACAAAAGGAAAAGTTGAGGTGGGACATTAAATTCCCTGACACCACTATCCCAATAAACTAGTAACTCCTGCCTGCTCTATCATCACCTTGCCACAAAGAAGCTGAGCCCCATGTCTGAGCTCCAGAGTGGAGCTTGGGTAGCCTGCGCTGGAGGAGAGGGCAGGAGTGCCTGAGAGGAGAGAGATCTCGTTACCGCAGCGCTAAGCCCCTCACCTCAGCACTCTTGCTGGTGCCAGGATCCCTTCCCAGAGCTCCCTCACTTCGAGAAAAAAATGTGAAAAGTGGTTTAATTGGCCTCAGGCCTGTTCTCACTTATGACAGCGGTGATCAGAAACAGGGTCCGTTAACAGCCCTAATATTTAGCGCATGCATTCACTTAGGAGGAGAGGGTTCCCTGTCCCTATGATTAATGTCATCTCAACATATTCCATCAGCAAAAAATATGAAGCTCTTTGATTTTTTTCTTCCCCCTATGTGACTGACAACATAAACACATTGTCAAAAGCACTGAACAGATGGTAAGGCACTTAGGAAAGTCTGCTACGTTGGAAGAAGTCACGGCCTTCAGCAAGTACTTAAATCACCACGGGTAGTAATTGAAAGAAGGCTATCCTTCATTTCCAGAGTGAGGTGGAGTGAAGCTCAGTCACTCTTTGCATCTTTCATACAATGGTAATTCTGCATTCCCATGCTAGTCTCTAATTATAAGCCAGCCTCTTATCTGAAGTTGATGGTCTATCAGTAGAGAAAGGCACAAGGAAGGATGGGTATCTGGTGTGGGACAACAGCCAGGCAGGGACGCTTAGAATCATAGAATCATAGAACATTTTCAGCTGGAAGAGACCTTCAAGATCATCAAGTCCAACTTTTTCCTAGCCCTAACACCACTACTAAACCGTGTCCTCCAATGCAACATCCACCCTTCTCTTAAACACCCCCAGGGATGGTGACTCAACCCCCTCCCTGGGCAGGTTGTTCCAGCGCCTGACAACCCTTTCAGGAAATAAGTTTTTCCTAATACCCAACCTGAACCTCCCCTGATGCAATTTAAGGTCATTTCCCCTTGTCCTAATGCCACAGTGTCAGCATTTGCTCTTGGATCTTGTACAGTTGCCTTCTCCATCCTTCTTTACTGGGAAGAATGCTCTACTTCCATCTCCCTTTTGTCTTAAATGTAAGGCTTAAATTATAAGGCTTAAATTGTAAAGCTTGCGTGCTTACCTGCCAGCATCTTTTGGGCTGGTTGTCTTGGTGATCAAAATACTCTTTCTCATAATTTCCTAGAGATCATTACCAGTTACACCCTCCCTTAGTGTCTTGTTTCACTTCTGGGTCTTTCAACAGCTTGAATAATGAGTGTTGATCAACATCAACTTCACTCCCACAAGATGAATTAATTATTTCTGCAGAGACCTCCTACTATGAAGAGAAATCTGCAGGAGACTTTGTCTTCCATTCTGCTACCTGAGGGAGTTTCAGTTCTTTGTTGCTCTCCTCGACTTCCTACGGCACGGGCTGCTTTGCACAGCCTCACTCTCTAGCAGCCGGTATCACTTGCATTATAGCCAGGGATAAAAGCTGATCGGGTTTGCTAAAGACTGGAAGAGACTAAACTACTGTGAGAAACCTGGAACATCCCTTTTCCCTCTTCTGTCATTTACTGTGTAAACTAAGCTCTCCTCATTCCTCACGCTTTACCATCATTTTGTGAACTCTTGCATCCAGAAGTCAGTTTGCTGAATTTCTTCTGAATTATATTCCTAAATGACTGCGTTTTCAGTGCTGCTGTTCTGGGATGAGGCTCATTTCGGATCTGCACTTTAATCACCGGTTTAAGTAGTGACTACAAAATCCCTCCTGAGAAAGGCTCTTACGTGACACAAGTATTTCTGGGGCAACAATATGTAATCAAAGCAATCAGTTCATAAGTTCAAATGAAATATTCCAGGAAAAGTTTCTGCAGCAGAGAAAGGCAGTACATCATACCTACAGAAAGACTGTTCCTCACCACAAATGTTTTAAGAGAGAGTTTAGGAAGAGGCTGTTCATTCTGGTTATGAAGGAAACTAAATAGGGCTGCTGAGGTCGTAGGGTATGTCAAAAGAGAAATAATAACCTAACAGATGACATCAGTACCTCTGCAGATGGCATTTACTGGTGCCAGCTTGTTGCATCCCATTCTGAATCTACACCTGAGAAAGGATATGAAGCCACAATATTTTGCAGAGCAGAACCACCTGATTATTCTGGGTCTGGAGAAATCCTCTCGTCGTGGGAGAGTTAAAGAAATCAGTCTGGTTAACTAATCATGAAGGCAACTGGAGAGACAAGAGGTGACTTGATTACTCTATAATTACCTTCCCAAGGAGAAAAAAAATAGCAGTTGCTAAATAGGTCTTTAATTCAGCAGAGAAATTAAGAACAAGAATCAGTAGCTTGGAGTTGAGTTAAAACACGGCGTATTATTTAACTGGGAGGGGGAAGGGAAAAGGATCAGCTACTTGGAGTAATCTGCCTGCAGAAACAATGAAGTCTCTCCCACGCCTTGCCTTCTACAAATGAGCCCTGAGCATCTCTCTAGAAAATACATTCTCTCTGAACAGGATTAATGGATTTTATTAGATGGTGATCGGGAAAGAAACTGCACCTAATATTCATTAACTACAGAGGCAGTCAAATCAGGTAATTCTAACAATCTGGCCTTGTTTCAGAGAATTTAAAACTAAGAACTGCTTGGTACTGACCAGGGCTCTGTAAGATGTTTTCATTTCATGGTAGTAGCGTAACCATCTGAACAAATTACGTTTGAGCTCTGCATCCTAGCTGTGGATAATCCTCCTGGGAAAAAAAAAAAAAGCTTTAAAAAGCATTCATTGAAAGTTTGGCTGCCAGTGTATTGATTGACTTACTGGTAGGTGACCAGGCTGAGAAAAACCTTGTGAAATCATCTATTTCAATTAATATTTATATGTTCTTTTTTCTTCTTCTATCCAGGTGAGAAATAAAAAGGTCTGCAAAGGCGCAAGCTCAGCCGGTTCTGCTGTAACAGCCTTCACAGGGCTCTAGCACACTGGACCGCAGTGTTTCCTTGATCCAAACTGAACCTTTAATGACAGTAGTTAATGAACTTTTCATCTGCTGCTAATAAGACCAATCTCTCACAGAAATTACTTTTTTCCTTCTGTTTTGTCTTCTTTTTTTTTTTTTTTTTGAGATGAGAGGAAACAATACTAAATAAACACCAATTTCATTGGCACCTATCCAGCCCATATTCTTTAGCTTGTCTTCTTTTCTTACCTACATTTTTGGCTGTATATACTCCCAGCGGCCTCCTGCAGGGAAAGAATATGACATCTTGGCTTTATCTCATGTAGGAAAAAGCTGTAGGAAGCGAATGACCTTCTCAATACTCTTGGAGTAAAATCACCATGTTAGCTCGGCCTGTGTTTTGTTGCCTTCCAACGACCCTCCTCTTTGCCAGTGGGCTAATAGTTTTGGAGAAGTCACATTAAATGCACTTGTCTAGACCATTGAAAACTTTCTTTACATCCTCTGGAACTTTTTTGAACGCTCATACCAAGCTATGTGTGCATGTCTCATCTCTAAAATCCTCAAAGCGTTATTCATGACCTACTACTTTCCAAGGCATATGGGAGAAATAAAACGACTGATTTCACTGATGTTGTTCCTTCCTAATCCATTCAGAACATTTTGAATCGGAGAGAGGAGTTGTTTTCTTCACCCACTTCGTTTTTTCTGGTTGTTTTCCAAAAACTAGGCAATGTTGGATAATCGTTCATTTTCCAAGCACACCAGTGCATGGTCAGACTGTGACCTGTCTCTCTGGAACAACTTGTAGGATGCATTTTACTATTTTATCCAGCAAATGTTACACTCAGACATGTCTTCATTTGCACTTGTTTATGCAGCATGATACACAGATAAATCTGACCAAATAAATCACTGGTTTAAATATTTCTGGCAGCCATGCGTGGATGGGTAGACTAGTAAGCACCTGTTACTTCAGGAGATTTGGAGCTAAGAATGCTTCTAAAACACAGGAAAAAAAAACAAGCTGTGATTTCTCACAGCCACCGAGCATACTCCCAAACATCTGAGCCTTTTTGTGACTGTCTGAACTTGTGATTCAGAGATGGACAAGATGAAGTCTGTTGATCCCTTCCCGTGTGATATCCACCCTGTCAATGTGAAAGCTGTTTGAAAATGCGGTACATTTTATTCACACTAGAAATGTACTCGGCTCTTGCATCTTCTTCTATTAACACAATTATCCCCACCCAGACATTAAAATTAAATTTTCACATGTAGATCTTGGCATTCTTCTAAACAGACTGTATCCATTTTTTGGTGAACTTCTTGTAATTGTCATTGGCTCTTTTGTTGTTGCTTTGGTACTTGGGATTGCTGGAGGAGCGTGTTTTCAAAGCTATGCAGTGAATTTACTTTTTACTTTATTTCTCTGGAAAGGTCAATGAGCCAAGGTAAAACCAGTGTAGTTGATTTGTGAAGCCACTGAGAGATTTTGGCCAGGAAAGACATCGAACAAGGCTGAAAACACCACAGAAGTCTGCAGCCTCAGGTTTGAAAAATAAAAGCAGTCAGTTGTGCTGGTAAAGAATTCAGTGCCATGCTTTAAAAGGTAAAATCAAAGAATTCTATGTGCCATATAAAGTTGAAAGGGAAGCCGAGCCCAAAAAGGGTTGGGCGACCAGTTTTGAAACACTGTTTGAGTAAGATGGATGGATTGGAGCTTGCCGTACTTGGTTTGAGGCCAGGAATAATCTTTTCAAAGCTAGAAGTGCTTTTGATCTCTGCCTACTCCTCCTCATCACTGTGAATCTCCAGGGATACAACCCTACCATGCAATACAAGGGAAAGAAAATGTGCTTCAGAAGAGGGAGAGGAAAAAGGAGAAGGAAGCCAATGAAATAGTATCTGAGAACAACACCGCTGCCTGTAATGACACTGACCTGCTGGTGCCAGTGGAAGAGTTTTGTAATATTTTTCCAGGTCTGCTCTTGTTTTTGATACTAGGCTGTGGAGCTGGCTCTGTTACTTTATACCACCCGCCACGCACCTCCGGGAGTGTTGGGAATGGTTCTGATGGACCTGGGACTTGGAAGGAGACCCAAAATGTTTTACAGGCCGAAAATCCCGGCGGGCAAAATTGAGCCGAATTGATCTGATGTCGGTGGGAGTAGATGCATTGAGGAGCAGGGATCTCTGCATCGCTAGCTCTATCCCAGCTAGGAGCTGGGAGGTGGAATGCGATGGGTTTGTAGCGTGTAGCAAACCCAGGGAACAATTTAGGAGGAATCGAAAGGGAATAAATAGTCCACCAAATGAGTACGATAGAGGGCTCAAGGGGCACGTGGTATCGTTTACAATGGAATTCACCCAGCTTAGCTAGAATGACATCACAAATCTAGCTTTTAAAAGAATAAGCATCTCGTCTTTCAAGGGCCATCAGACCTCTTAGCTGCACAGTGTTAACCACCTTAGCCTTAATTTTTGGTTCAAACTTCACTTGGAGAGAAGGTGTGACCGCAGAATTACTGAAGCTGCATCTCTAAAGCAGATCTTTCCCTGGAGGTGGGTTGTTGTAGTCTATAAACGCTGGGAAGTTAGAAGGTCCTGCTGGGATCTTGCAGTCAGTGCTGGATGCCTCTCTTCTTCTCTACAACTGAGATGCCACTGAGACTGAGACAGATTCACCACCTCCTGTTGGGTGGCATGACTTATGATGCATGTGAGATTTTAATAAGCTTTTTCTGTGAGTAATATAATCTCCTGGGACTGTGGATACAGGCTTGAGCCATGGAATAAATGTGGCTTTTTGGGCTTACTGTTGTCCTGAGCAACATTCTCCACTCAAAACCGCACCCTGCGCTTGCTGGCTGGAGAGGATAAACAGTCAGTTGGAAACTTCCTCTGGTTTCTTCCCATCCGATTCAGAAATCCCCGGTACGGAGGTACCCAGCGGCACCTCCGATTGCGACCACTGCACAGACCATTTGGGAAAGTCACTATGGCCGTAGCTCCAAGGAAGCCTGTACATCACTGGCATCCCTGGAGCCCTGCCAAGGAGCCAGGCCCTTAAGGGCTGTGGGGCTGGGCAAACCCAGAGATGAGTTTCTGCCTTCTGAGTGGCTGGAGAGCCACCCATGCCCCACTCAGACCCCATTTTCATATCAGTTCCTTTGCAAAATTGTTCTCTTTTGTTCATCACCCTGCCTCACACGTCCACTTGCTTGTGCCATGTAATTTTTTTCAGTGCCCAAGACACTCAGCCTCACAACTCCTCTCAGTTCATCTTCACCTGCTGTTTGTCAGAACATTATTGATTCTCCAGAAGTGGTGTTTGTCATTCTTCTACGCATAGAAAAAAAAAAGCAAAAAAAAAAAAAAAAAAGCAATCTTCGCTGAAAGAGAAATGAGTAAAGAATCAATTTGTGCAAAGGGAAAGGGGAGAAGACTGAGAGAAAGAGAAGATTAAAGAAACCCTGTCTTTGTCCTTGAAGATTTTTCTTTCAAGGTTTTATTAGTTTGCTGACAATGTTAATTTACCAGCATCTCCATCAACACCTGATCTCCACAGATCCTTTAGCCAGCTTTTAAACCCAAACTGAATTCTAGGTAAAACTCTCAAGATGCACAGAGAAGTAAATTTCATCTTGTCAAACTCTGTACTGATCAGTGACAGTGTAAAACAAAATGTCAAAGAACAACCTTCCCTCTCGCTCTTCTTGTCAAAACCCACACCTTCCTCTGCTGCTCCTCCGCCGCCACCACCACTCTCATCTTAAAAATAAATGCAATAAAAAGAAAAAAAATAAAATAAACCCCTTTCTAACCACTCTGGAGAACGAGAGCTTTGAAAGCAAAACAATTTCTTAAAATGACCCAACTGCAATTCAAAATCAGCTGGTCACACGGAATAAGCTGGGTTACAATATTTGGAAAAAAACACCACATATGTTCCTACCCGGGGTCTGGGAAAGGGCAGCCACAAATTGTCTGATCACAAAGCAGGAATTTCCCCCTCGCTGGTTTGTGGCAAATGTACGTGAGGCTAAGAGTGACGTCCAGATGAGACCGGCTGAGCAAAGCTCCTGCTAAGGGAGTGATTCCCTTCTCAGTCTCCAGATTCAGTAGCAGTGAAAAGGGAGTAAAGAGAGAGAAGGAAACAGTTCCACACCTCAACTGAGATGAGAGTCTGCGTAGACACGAGATGCTTAGGACCAGCACTGAGCAGGAGGGAATCCCCAGCAGATGTTTTCAAGTATCCTGATTATGTCTGATAGGAACAGGATGCTCAGAGATTAGAGTGAAGAAGTTTCCCGTCCTCTGAAGAAAGAATTCAGCAGAAGAATACACAGTGCAAGGCCCTTTTTGTGTGAGCTGAGATACAGAAGACACTGTGTACCTTCCATCCCTGCTAACAATGCATTGTGTCAAGTGGAGTTTGGTAGCAAACAGGAGATCCTCAGGTTCTGGATGGAATCGTTGGCTGGCGACATTCCTTGCCTTTCAGGTTCATTTGCCACGTGGAAAAGAGTGAGAGAACCCGCCATGCTGTCTTATAGATCTAGGTGTGACCCCAAAAGCCTTCTCCTAGAGCTTGTGTAGGATCAACCTACAAAGCAGAAATGAAACCAAGTGAAACAAAAGCTGAGGAGAAGCATCATATGCATCGCGCTTGGAATCCTTCACTGTTTTGACTGCTAAATGGGAGGTGCTGTGATTAATCTGTGATTATGTGACTCACCATAATTATGTCTTGTCGAAATTGAATTTATTGAAGCATGAATCATTCTACCCAAAGCGGAACCGAATTGCTCCATTGCTGCAGCAGCCATTTAGGGTTTAGAAGAGAGGTCAATATGTTGGGTGAAACCTTCACCTCGATTCAAGCAATGAAAAAATTCTGGCTTGTGTCTGCAAAAGGGTAAAATTTCTCCTGAAAGAAGAGGAGAAGAACCCATCCTGTGAAGTTCTGTTGGAAGTGCTGGGGAATGTTCAGCCAACCTGATGGTGAAAAGCTTCCTTAGGCTGACAAAAGGTATGTTAATGATCGATTTGGGTCTGTGAGGCTGCTGTCAGCATTTGAACGCTGCATCACTCAAGCCACAGACCTCCCACTACTTCCCTGTTATTTCTGGGCACGTGCTCACCGGGGCTGGTGTATATCCACCATAAATCTGTAATTTCATCTGTAACAACAGACTAAAGAAATACAGTGAAGACCAGCCTGGTGCTCCTGCTTTGGATGGCACATGCGGGAGGTCAGAGTAAGTGGGGTGCCTGTGGGGTGTCCCTGAGAAATAGAGAGAAAACTAAGGTCAGCTTGGATTTGCCCTGCCCCCCCCCCCCTTTTAAAGAAGAGGTCCATATTTCATATTCAGTTGTTTGGATTTTTGGATAGAAAAGGCTTTTTTAATATGGGAATTTTTATGAGTAGGCTTTTTGTTTCATTTCTTACCAAAAATCCACATTTAATAAAACAGTCTTTCTATTCCACTTAGGAGGGAAAAAAACCTAAAAAAATTACATTTTCTCTTCTGATGTAAAATAGACCCTTTTTCCTAACCAGACTTTAGTATAATTATTGCTAGCATACATGAAGGAGTAGAAACAATGGCTCTCTGGGGTAAGGTTTTTTTTACAGTTGTTAAATTTCCTCCTCTATTTTTAAAATTCCTGCTGCTGCTGCTGTTGTCTGTACCACAGCAGCAGCACAGGCCCACAATAGCAGTTAAGGTTGAAATGGTGACGATAATTGCAATTAAAAACAAAACCAAAGCTAGGAAATACTTTGCAGCCCAACCAGACAGAAGAATTTTGCAGGGCAAAAATGAGGAAATTTATTCTTTGATTTCCGCTCAATATCCATTCAGAGATCTGTCACTATGTTCTGGAATGAAGGAAACAATCCTGCCTCATATCACTCAACCTCAGTGCTCTGTGTTTTGGTCCTATTGTTTCCTCTGAAACTGCATTTAACCGATGGGAAAGTGATGCAGGAGTCCCATCTGGTACATCAGAGGATGCCTCTTTGTTGGGATCACATCTGGTTTCTGTTCACACTGAATCTTGGAAAGGAGATGTGGAGCCAGGGTATTCGCTCGGCTATTGCAAATTTGTTACTTATTTCTAGCAACGCACCCTTGAAAGCAAATACTCAATGCAAAATAGTTGGGATTTAGGGACATTGGAAAGGATGCAAATATAGGGGAGGGGTTGAGAGAGACTATATATGAATGTGTCTGTCGTATGCGATGAGTTAGTTATCAAAAAGTGCTTCCCCTCAAGAGGAAAGGTAGTGTCAGATATTAGTGGCATTCTCTTCTAGATCTGCCTCTCCAGAGAAGACTTTCACCGACCCTTTCAAACAACTTTCCAGTTTTCAGTCTGACACCACAAACACTGGTTCTGCTGTTGGCCATGCATGACTCTTAATTTTTTTAAAGATTTGACCGGTTAACACGGCAAACATTTTATTCCCAGGCTTCCTGCAATCTGCTGCAGGCGAGATGCTTCCTCATCAGGATTTCTTGCAGAGACCTTGCTTTTCTTTTCTCTTCGTTTTTTGGGGGAATGGAGAAATGGAGTCTTCTTGGTCTTTCATTGCCAAAACCAGATTTTCAGGATAAAAATAAATGGCAGTAGTTGTTCTTTACGCACACGAGGAGAAACCTTCTGCCTAGAACTCAAACTGGATTTAAACCATTGTCAACAGCTCCGTATGTTTTCTGGGGTCCGTTCGTTCATGGTACAAAAGGCTCTTGAAACTGAGCTCAAGCGTGATGCTACATCAGGCCTGTTGCCACCTTCATGTGTTCATTTCTGGTTTGACATTGCTGAATGCTTTTTGTCACGCAGAAGAGAAGCAAACAACGTTGCTCCAGGGCAACACATGACTTCTCTTCTGGGACCTTGAAACCACTCTCCCGTGCACAGAGTGGCACAAAGTCCTTGCATGAGTGGACAGCTGAGATTTGCATCAGGGCAAGCAACAGAAATAAACTCCCCAACACTGGGAGGAACATATGTTCTTCACCTTAGAACAGCATTTGATTTTCTTTCTGGTTCTCTGCATCTGCAAAGTGGATTTTATTGCTGCAGAGAAGGATGGATGCCCATGTGTAGGGATGCACAGGGAGTACAAGTGTTGGCAGCATTACAGGCCACGGAGTCAAAGGGATAAAGGTGGGAGCAAAGTTGGACTTCTAAAGTCATTCTACTACTTCAAGGTGGATCCCTGCCCTTTCCAGAGTGGGATGAATGGAAAAAAAACCCTGAAATTTTCAGGTCAAGGTAGCCACAATCTTTTCACTATGCCATTCAATGATGATTCTGTCACCTGGAGTATGAGTCTTATCATTGTAATCCTGGCATGTCCTACATCCATCCCAGAAGGTCTGAACACCAGCAGAATTAGTCATCCTTTCCCAGAATATGGAGTCAGCCTTCATTAGATGGACCAATGCCATCTGACCGAGACGTGTCTAATGTCTTCACCTCTACAGAAGCCAATCTGCTGATCTTCCAACCAGATTCCAGTCATTGTCATAACATTCATCCTTTCTTTTTCTCTATTAAAATTTTGTCTCACTTATGACTAGCAGTAAACTGTCATTTTCGTAGTTCTTGAGTTTCATGCTAATTAAATGACACCATGGGTGTCGTAGAACTGTTGGCCACTTGCTGGAAGCATTGATCGCATCTATTTTATCTATCTGTTTATCTATCTATCTATCTATCTATCTATCTATCTATCTATCTATCTATCTATTTATCTATCTATCCGTATTTGCTGAGAAATGTATAACCAATCATTTTGATGAGTGTTTTGCTGATTTTATCTGCTTTCCTTTCTTCTCCAGTACATTTTTAAAGGCAATTTTTTAGAAAGTCCTTAGAAAACACTCCCCCCAGAAGACATTTAAAGACAGAAAAAGAAATTTTATTTTCTCTTCAACCCCCTACTGTTACTTATCTGAAAGTTGCTACCCTCCTCCCCGACACCCCTGCAGATGTCTCCACCAAATCAAAGCCTTTGCTCTGGAGTGTCTTCCCTGGGAAATGGAGTTTCATGTGATCACGTTGTTTATATGTCAGCCCGTACAACTTCCAGCTAACAGCTTTGTAACCTGACAGGCAGGAGAGAATGCCTAAAAAATTTTGTGACTCTCGTATTTCATCAAAATAAGCAAGTGGAGAAAGGAAAGAGACTTTCTTATTCAGGGATCACACCTTTTATTGAACACCAGAGAATCCACGCAAGTGAGAGCCTTCGGAACGAGCTTTCATTTCTTCCTGTGCTTATGGAACCGCTTTGTCTGTGGATTCTCACTGCTCTCTCTAATTACAGCTCCCATCCCATGGGCTATATCACTTTTTTCAGCAAGTGTGAAATATTGCCTTGGAACCTATGGTCTCACGATTCACCTTGGGTCTGGCCTGGAGGATTGTGCAATTTCTGTGGTCTGCTCCAGTGCAAACAGGAAAAAGAATCCAAGCTTCAGTTTTTTACAGCGTGCAGCTTGCGTGCAGGAAACGGGACGACTCGGCAGCATCTCTGGGACGTTTATTGCTCTGCATTCTTGCCTGGGCCATTAGCTTTGCTGGCAGAGGGCTCAGAACTTGTCAGTGTTCATGGGGCCTCCAATGGCCTATCTTTCCTGCTGGAGGTCAGCTGGAAAAGGCCTGGAGAAATTCTCAGGCACTGCTTGGGGAAGAAGGGAAGGTTTCTGTCTCTTCCAGAGAGCTGATGTGAACAAGTGCAATGCTCCCACTTCTCCCACTCCAAAAAGAACCAGTTCCAGATTACAAGTCCAATCCATTCACTTGTTTTCAAGAGCAATCCACAGTTGAGTGGTAATGGCACAGCCAACTTGAGTACAGTTAAGACCACCTGTGAACCCATCTCCACCCAAGGGACCCGCTTTCCTCACCTACCTGCTGCATTTTTCACCCAGCTCAGGTGCTCTATCCTACTTAGGTCTTGACACCTACTAGGAATGAGGTTTCTTTCTCTGGAATAGAGGTGGAGCCTTTGGGCACTGGGTTGAAATCTTCAGCCTTTTTATACTCAGATGGGATGAAGCCCCATCCTGTGTGCAGTTGTGTTTCTACAGTCATTAGTAGTGCACACATCAATCCTACAGTTCACAGGTGAGTAGTTCATGACAGCTAAAACAGACAAGCTCTAAAAAAGTCTTTCTCCCACACTGTCTTTGCTGTCCAAATCCATCGAGGAATAATTTCTTTTTCTGAATTAATTTTCACCTCCATTGACATGTTTTCTTCTCAGTTAACTTCACTCCAAGGAGGAAATGGCCTAGTCCTTGCTACATACTGAAGGCAAGGAATTTGCATTCTTTCCTCTAATTTTTCACACCATGAAGACAGATGTGGAGATGTGACACTGGTATTTGCATATTTCCTCTTCTAGCTTTCTGGACTCTGCGCCCTGTCACTAGGTTGCTGAACTGGATCACTCCTTCTGGCTAAATCACTATCTCCTTCTCTAGGCCTTGGTTTCTCTATCTTTTGTAAACTGCATTGAGGTTCCTGGGCAAGAAGGAAGACCCAGAAAAGACAATATTATTAACACCACAAGGGCTACTAGCAGGTAGTCACTTAAATTCAGGAGATTCTTAATCTCACCTTGGTTAAGGCAACGTTTGTGGTTTGGAGTTTCCACCTAGGTGCTCTTTTGACCCTTGGGCAACCCTGGGAGATCCACAGGTGTTGGAACAGAAGATTGCTTTCTGTAAGTCTTGATGTGCAATTAAACCCTGAGGAGCAGAGTGGGCCACCTCACATTTGTGTAAAGTGAGCACTCCTTATGTGCAGCAGCAGATGTGCTCCTGCCTGAGGCAGGACCTGAAGTCCATGTGTCACCACCCCAGGGCTTTAGGCCACACAGCAAAAACCGCATGTCAACCAGAGAGGCAACGAGCCCCAAAGAGGTATTAGGAAGTGAGGAAGTTTGAGACACGCAGACTCTTTCCTCAAATGGGCACCAGAGGCCCTAGAGGAAAACCTGCAGTCGATGGAAGTGTCAAATTCTATCAATTCTTGAAACCCAGGATTATAGAGGAATTAAAGCACTTGCTAGAAAAGCAACAGTGTCCACTGAAGGCCAATAAAGGGGCAAGGTTTAATGTGGTTGGCTTGACTTTGGACTGTACCATGTCCAAGGTCCTGTCCACCCTTAGTGATTCTATGATTCTATATCACTGAGCATATGTTTTATCTAAATCACAGTGTTGACTCAAGGAATGAACTCAACAAATCCTCTTCAATTTCTGTATGGAATTACCAGAAGCAGCTGAACAGTAGCTGTGCATTTACTAGCACAAAATATGAAATGCTACAGTGAAAGCTGACCTGGGGTTATCCACTAGAATACATCGATACTAAAACTTGCTGTGGAAAAACATGTTATTTTAGAAGGAGGAAGAAAATCAGACTGTGTTTCAGTGGCTTCAACTCCAGCCTGAATGTTTCCTCCTCTCTATGATCCCGAAGTGCTTTATTTCTAAATCTGTGCAACAAAACAGGAATTCACATTTATTTATGGTATGTTTCTTTACGGTACTTTACAGAGAAGATCAGCTCCCATATTCCCAGTCAGTGGCGCAGAGTTCCTGGAAAACTACATATCCCACAAGGCAAGCAAAGGTTGGACCTTTTTTTGGGCCCATGATGCCCCTCCTGTTTGGGTGGTTTAATGGGAGACGTAGTCAGTCTGGTTACTAGCCCACAGGAGAAAAAAAAAACAGAGCAGGCTGGAACAACAACTCCCAGAAGGCAATGAGATCCTGACCCAGGAAACCTGAGTGCTGACATTACCTCAGAGGAAGGAATCTTCTGCAGGCTGTCTCAGGAGTGAAATACTTCCATTATTTACATTTTAAATGTCAAAACAAGATGTTTTGACATTTACTGTTAATTAAAAAAAGCTTTTGACATTTTCTGCAGATTAGAAATTATGATTTTTTTTTAATTTTTTTTTTCTTTAATCTCATGTTTTGGAAACTAAAGCAGATTTTTAAATGTCGGATTTTCCCATGAGATGGAGATTCAAGATTTTTCCTCAGCTGTAGTTGTGATGTTTGGAATTACCTCTGATAGCCAATGGGACCAATGGGTCCAAACAGTGAAGCGCTCTGCAGGCAGAGAAGGAAAATTTCCTCTCTTTGTTCTGTATTTTGAAACAAAGCCTTTTATTTTTTTTTTAGTTTCTTTCCTCCATTATCTGATACAGTTTTGCAAAGTAAGCTATTCCTTCCAATAGCTTTCTTCTTTACTACAGAACAATTCTCTTATTACTTAACCCTGCATAAATCATGAGTATAAATTCCTCGGGGAAGAAAAAAAAAAGAATTTAGTGCCCCATTTGGGACCAACTGGTGCTATTTCTCCTACAGTTCAGGCTGAGGTTGCGGCCATCCCCTGGTTATCCAAGAAAGATCTGAATCCCAAAGATTGCCAGTATTTTCCCGGGATATCTCACATCCCACTCTAATGAAAGACTAGGGGATGATGCTCAGCATCATCCTCATCATGATGCTGTCCTGTCAGCAGAAAGCGCATTACACCTGGGAAAAAAAACAACAAAAAGCAATGAAAATCTGACTATTGCACAATAATTAAGAAATGAGAGACACACATCTTTATCCAAAGAGTCAGGTTCCTGTTAATACCGGAGGCCCAAAGGAACTTCTATCTGACCAAACTTTCAGCTTTTAAAAAAGAGGAGGGTAGATGGGAAGAACAGAACATGTTTCTGGGACAACTCAAAAAAAAAAAAAAAGCCAACAAAACAGGCTATGAATAAAAAGTGAGTAGTATGTTCCCTTGTGCTAGCAAACCAAGGCACTGTGAGGATGCCAAGTATGAGCTTTGTGATCCAGACCCGTGAGGGACCGTTGGAGTTTATTCATGTGCTTTTGCAAATAGGTTGTTCCTCCAAGGTGTGCCATGTAAAGGCTTAGTGCACTTGATGATAATGTTAGCACTGAACACAAAATAAAACGGGCCACTCACACCCACCACAAAAAGCTCTTGCTCCTGTGGGATGGTCTGTCCGATGATGCTGACCATCAGGACAAGTGCAAGAAACCCCACGAGCAAAAGCCATAGGTCATGGGGAGACTTTTGATTATCAGAATGGTTGGTATCCTACAGCTGTAGGATGCATTTCATTTTTGGGGTTAGGATTCACTCTTGCAACCCTAGATGCTCAAATTCTTACTGAACAGGACAAAACTTTGGTTGACAATCCTATCTCTGTGCCAGCGAGTTCCACAGTCATGTCCTGCAGAATATATATCCCAAATAGATACCCTAAATAAATCTAGCAGTATATATATCTCTTCTAAATAAAAAGTGAGTAAGGGTAATGCAAGCCTGAGCTTTCCAAAGAGCGAGCAGCGAATCATCGGAAAGGGTGAGTAGAGACACAAGAGTTGCCACCACGTCTCCTTAGAGAAGAACAGTGGCTGCAAACAAGAATCTGACATAATCTTCTCAACTACTTGATAATTTACTAGTGTTGGCTCCCAAGGACATTCCTCACAGGGTAGAAGCAGGAAAAGATGGGTTTGGACTTCAGAAGACTATTAGAAACTCTCAGTTTGCCTCCACAGGGGCACGCAGCATTGTTCGTTTGAATTAACCAGTGGGGTGAATTTAAAACTGATTTTTAGATAAATATTGATCTCCTGGTTAGACAATCTCATTTAGAATTAATGTGGCTTCAGTCTGATTTACCTTCATGCACTTTGGGAGTAAAGTTGATGACGTAAATCTTAGAAAAAAAGCATCTGTAAGATGGTATTTGAATGACCTTAGGGACAAATGGACTTGTCCAAGTCGAGTGAAAAAAATCTGCTTGAAAAAAAAAAAGAAGACAGTTCATACTCTTTTGATCTTGAACGTTTCTTTGCAAATAAATCTGGGCAGATAATGGTTTTCTCATCCTGTGAAGCTTTCTGAGACTTCAGAATTGTTTCATGTCCCACCACAGGATAAACCCAAGCTCTTTTGTAGTGGTTTTGGTTCATTTAGTTGGGATTTTGTGGGTTTTTGCTCTCTCTTCCCTTCCTTGCCCTGAACAAACAAACAACTGTCTCTCTCTGGAAAAGAGTCAGCTGACCGAAACAGCAAAGAGATCAGCTGGGGAGGGAGCCATTACACCCATGAAGTCGATACAAGCTTAAGATGGTCTTTTTATGATTATTAATGAGGTGCTAAGACCTCAAAACATCATCTTCCTAATCTGGGACCCACTCATACTTATTCCAAAACATATATCCTCTATATTAGCAGCAGTTCTGAGCTGAAAGCGTCAACATTGGATCAGCAATTCCGTCATCAAGCTGGGAAACCCACCTTTATTGAATGTTTGGGTTTGCTTTATTTTGCAATGATGCTTTCCTGTAAAAAGATGCGTGGGGGGAAGGTTGGAACAGTAACATTTTCTAATGGCAACACTTCTAGTCAACAATCCTGTCTGTCTGCAAGCTACTGTTTCCTGGTCTGTGACCTTTGTGTGATGATACTGCCTATCTCAAGGGCTGTGCTTACGTGTCTGCTCTTTTTTTGTCCCCTCCTGTTGCACAGCCTAAGTAATTCCACTCTCTAGGAGGTTTAGAAATTACCATACCCAAGGAGCTCTATTGTCACAGTCTCCAAACAACCTGGACCTCAAAGAAGAATGTAGCAAAAGTCCAAGGACACCAAAGATAAGGAACTAAGTCACGTTGAGTCAGTCTAGACAAAGATCATCTGCATCCTTAGGCTTGTTTAAGATTTAGGGCTTGAAGAATCTCATTCCTAAATCACCACGGGTTTCTGCAGGACTGATACACCCAAAAACCTTTGGGGCATTTATTTCTGATAGCAAGGTTATTCCTATCAAAACCCATGGAGACAAAAACAACAATGCTGAGGCTTTAGCATGAGTTGTAGGCCCCAAATGAACAGAAGTAATATAAAGTCTAATAATCAAATCCAGGGGGATTGGAACCAGATGATCTTGAAGGTCCCTTCCAACTCAAGCCATTCTGTGATACTATGATTCTATGAATATGGGTCAAAAAAAAAGATGGAAAACAACTGTGGAAGAGTGGCTTAACCAAAACCACCTAGATCTAGGATGAGAGGTTCACCCAGCCAAGAACTTTTCAGGGATGCAAACACGGTTACCTTATGTCACATTGCACCACGTCACCTCACTCAGTCATCTTCTAAATTAGCCTATGACTGCATCCAGCTGTGCATTTTTTCTATGATTTTCACTGGAAGAAGAGTCTTTGGATCACTGAAAATTCAACCAGAACAGTGCATGAGAGCACTTATACTGGGGGGAGGGAGGGGAGCCCAAAGGCTCCCAGCATGGGCTGGGGGAGGGGGAGCTTGTTTGGATAGCTGGGACAATTGCTTATTCAATGCATTCCTCTGTGTCCATGGCAGGGTTTGCAGTGTGTTCTAACACCATTAGTAAACTTGATGCGGAAGCAGGAATAGAAACAAGACTGGAATCTTCAAGCAGGTCAGGGAGGGTAAAATTTCAATCTGCCTACATTATTGGAGAACACGTGAAGGGACAGGACAATATTCTTCAGGTGCAATTGGCAGATTAACAGACAAATTAACAACATAATGTTTGAGGGTTGGTTTGGTTGGGGGTTTCTTTTCTGTTTGTTTTTTTGTGCTGTTTTTTTTAAAGGCAGATTTGGAGCCAAACTTTTAGGAAGGACCGTAGAGAATTAGCCTTGCTATTCCTGCTAATAGGAGTCTGGAGACCCTTCCATATGCACTCTCATCTTCTCCCCCCCGTCTACGCTGAAAACTTACCCTCTGAGGGTTATCTGAATGCTGCTAACAGGAAGACAGCTAAACATTTGTCTTGCAGCAAGGACAGAAAGAAAAATGAACCTGGGTTTTTCTTCTCCTCCCCATAAAACTTGAGCATTCATCCTCGGAGTGAATGCAGACAGCCCTGGGAGCTGTATAAAAGACTAGCAACTGGCTGTAACCACCATAACTTAAGAGTACATACCACACTAAAATTAGGAGAACTTGGGAATAACAGAAATAGACTAATAGAAAGTGCCTGATCGAGCAAATTCCCAGCACCCAGCTGAGGGAGAGGTGAAAAGTAAAGGCAATTAATTGAAGAGGAGGAACTGAGATCTCTGGGGCCAGATGATGGAAGAGAAAATATAAGGAGAGAATGGGAGTGTGTAAAAGCAGTTGATGCCTTTCAGTAAATCTTGCTGGTCAGGAGCAATCCTGTTCTGCACAAACTGCTGTCGTCTGTAACCTCCCCCTTTTTCTTGATGCCTCCTGCTAGGGATGCTCACTGAATGAGATCTTTTGTTTTCCATTGGCTTATGCCCAGGGAGGAAAGCAAACATCTCTTCCTTATATTCAGTTATTGTGATGGGGAAGGAAAAAGAGAGGAGCGTTTTGAGCTTTAAGGCAAAAGTAGCACATTTAATAGTCTATTTTCAAAGTGACTCGAGTGAGACCTCTCCCAGGCGTTAGATATTTGCCCAGGTTTACTTCTATCTCAGGTGTTTGCCTGTTCCATGTCCAACTTTTCATATGCCTCTGCAAGAATAACTGAGTGACCTCTGGAGTGCAATCATGAATCTTAATGCTCTGCCGTTTGAGTTCTTGGAAACTGAAACCCATCATCTGAAAATCTGGTACTTTCAGATCAGCTGTGGCTTCTTGGAAGCCCACAGAGCACACAGCTTTAGGACTTCAGAACCAAACACCTCTGAATTTCTAGCAGGAAAGTTTGGATTCAAGGCTGTAGAAGAGGGACTGTACCTCGTACAGACCTTGTACTTAAAGATCTCACAGGCATCAGTGGCCTGTGGGTGATCATTCACTTTCCCATACGCCACTGAGTTTGGAGAAGAGAGAGCTTATTCCCAGATTCTGTGGGAATTTTGCTCTGAATCTGAAAAAAGATGCTCAGATTCTCCCTAATTACATAACATTTTTTTTTCCTAATTGTTCGCCAAAGTCTGCTGCTGTCTTCGGGTTTTGCCTTCCTGTGAGCGTGTGTTGACCTGAAGAGTTTAAATCCAATAGCCTCTGCTTAGGGATTCCCTCTAATAATTACACAATCCTACAAAGGAGACTATCCATTCCTGCTGAAGGAATTTCCAACAATGTTTTCCCAGCATTGTCGTCTCTTTCTTTACCAGAAAAAAATCGCTGGAACTTGTTTAAAGAGAGAAGGAATGAGAGCTCCTTTTCCAGCTCTCTTATTTGCTAAATAGAGCAATTAAAAATGTTTCCATACGACCTGCTTGTGCCCTCTCCCCTCATCAAGAAAAATACTTTGTCATGTCTCTATAGGAAAGTTGAAATACAGACTTTTGCACTCTGCAGTCAGAGGCCATGCAAAAAAAAAAAAAAAAAAAAAAATCAGCTCTCCCAGGCTATCATCACCTCCAGATAAAATTATAATGTCTGAATTATTTCCAATGTGCTCAAAGGAAGTGTTTGTTGGAAAGACGTAAGTTTATTTTTGTCTTTTGCCTTCTTTTTTATTTAAGGTTTTTCAAAGAATAAATCTTCCTTTTTTTGGAGGGGAGTGGAAATTCCTTCTAGAACTTGGTTCAGAAGACACAAGAGAAAAAAGCCCATTTAGTCTATTTTTATTTTTAAATAATTAATGTGGTTTAATTGGTCACTTCACAGGAATGTTTCGGCCTGTTTGGTGCTAATGAAACTGTGGTGAGGTTAAACTAAAAAAAGAGGTTCAATGATTACACAAACTGTCCGGTTTCTAAGGCATCTGGTGCTGGTATGAGAATAAAATATGGCTATCATGCATCACACATGATGTGACCCAGTTTTACTGTTGTGAATCCAGATGCTGTAAACCAACCACATCTTGAAAGCTGATGAAGCACCTCTTGGTGAGCCCAAACCCGATGAAGAAAACCATGACCTTGTCAGAGCAGGAGGCAGGCATATCTCCTGTTGTCATTTTTTTCAGTTCCTTTTGAGAAAGGACTGGTGTTGGGGATTTCATTGGGCAGAAAGAGGACATGCTCTTACATAAATATCATGTGAGAATGCATCTTCTTGTGTCACAGAATCACAGAATTGTCGCGGTTGGAAAAGACCTCTAAGATCACCACATCCAACCGTCAATGCAAAAAAAACCCCAAATAAACCAAAAAAAAAAACCAAACTTAAAACACACCAAAAAAAACCATAAAACACAAAAAAAGCCTCACCATCCCACTAGAGTATGTCTTGAATTGCCTCATTCACATGTTTTTTGAACACCTCCAGAGACGGTGACTCCACCACCTCCCTGGGCAGCCCATTCCGGCGCCTGACGATTCTTTCAGTAAAGAAATTCTTCTTAATATCTCATCTAAACCTCCCCCGGTGCAACTTCAGGCCATTTCCTGTAGTCTTGTCATTATTTACTTGAGAGAAGAGGCAGCACCCACCAGAACTCCTTTCAGGAGGTTGTAGAGAGNTCTGGTATTTGTTGGATTGGTTTGTGCCTGGCTATGTTGGGATACGGGGCCTGGTTGATATCTCCTTGTGTTATTGTATTTTTGGCTCAGTTTGTCTTTGCTTCTGTTGTGTCACCTGCAGTGAGCGGGTTTATTGCTTCCTTTGTTCCCCCCGTGGTTGGCCAGACTATAGCATTTTTGGGGTCCGTGGAAATAGATAATAAAACCTGCATAAGTTTTGCTGTATGTTTTCTGCTGATGGCCACGGCCTTTTTGCTGAGCCATATAGTTAGCAAAATGGGCCCAGAACTGAACCCAGTACTTGAGGTGTGGCCTCACCAGTGCCAAGTACAGGGGCACAATCACTTCCCTTTCTGCTGGCCACGCTAGTTCTGATCCAGGCCAGGGTGCTGTGTCCTTCACAGCTGAAGAGTGGCATCCTGAGGCAGCACCAAGAAGTCACTGAAGAGTGAAGGAAAACCTGGGAAAGGTGGATCTAGCACAGCCAGGGTGCAAGGTGGTGGGTCTGACAGACTGGTGTCCAGATGTGACATGTGAGCTGCCTTCTCGTGGGGTTGTGATGCAGCTGTGCACCATTAGGCCTGCCTGTGAACGCGTGCCCAAAGCCAGGAACACTTACACCCCAGAAGCAGAGTCTGGTGGTTGAACAATTCCAGGTGGATCATTTAAGTAAATTTCTTCCAGTCGAGACTTGAGCCAGGCTGGGTTTTAAGCTCTTTCTTGCGTAAGCACAGTTTACGAGCACAAATGTGTGTTTTGGGCACACTGTGTTGTGGATGAACATGTGCTCTGCTTGAACACATGGGACTTCTCAGGGCAAGACCTTTTAATTGCTGCATTTCCTTCTAATGGATCTGTTGCTTCCCAAGTAGCATTTGCATCTTTCCTACAAACTGAGCCAGAGTCTTGTTCTGAAACGATGTGCTTGTTGCTGGGCTCAAGTTCCTTCTTAGACAAAAAGCCAACAAGTTGTGTATGAAAAAATGACTGATACCTTCACACACTGTTCATGAGGTGATTTAGTGAAGCTGGGAGGCAGAAATAGGTGCAATCTGAAGCTTCTCTGCGTTGCTTTCTGGGCTCCTGCATGAGACCAGAGCAGATGGGGGACAATCTGGAAAAAAAAAAAAAATCCAAAACAGGATGGGGGACAATCTGAAACTGAAAGCTGCCCACCACCCAGTGTGGAATGAGAAGCTAAAGTACCAAGATGTGGTGTCTGCAAACCCTTCAGCACCAAGATAAGCTGAACCAAAGACTTCAACCCATTATCTGTCCATCTTAATGGAAACCTGAGGGAATTAGCACTTAACATGCTCTTCAGAGTCATTTCAGGCTGATACTCCTGATTGCAGCATCTTTTTCTTTAGTTCATCTTTTCCTCTACATTGTCATCAATAAGAATCTAGTCCTGCCAGCATTCTCTTGTCCAACTAGGATATCCTGAAAGGCTCCTGCAGTTTAGTAAATAGCTGTGATCTTCAAAGGCAGTTTTTCAACAATAATGTTGTCTTTCTTCATCTTTATATCTCACTTTTTTTACCAGAAGTACTTCCCAGCCTTTCTGTAATCATCTGAGATTCATTTATATGCTTCTTTGGGTAGATATGGTGCAGTTACCTTGAAATGTTTCCTATTTTTCAGACGAGTTCAGGAGTGTCCATCAAATTTCACAAGGCGATTTCAGGTTCTCAGGCAAAATCTGTTCTTCCACAACTTTCTAATTCTGTGGTTTGTGTTTTAGCGCAGAAATAAAATAATCGAGGCAAAAAAATAATTAAAAGATTTACACACTCCCAAACAGCCTTTCCAGTGATATTCCTGGAGATGAACAGCATTTAACCCTCTGGTCCTTTAGTCTCTGCCTAAAAAATCAGTAGGCTTAAACACAGGTATCAGCTTTACTCAGCTGCAGTGGCAGCTCAGGGATTTCAGGTGGCATCAGCTTTCTGGTAGCTGGTTCCTGTAGACTGGACATGAGCCCTGAGGGAAATTACTGGACTGTATGTTTGCTGTGCTGCAGAGACAACTATCTGCATGGGAATGATCCAGATGTGCATCTGCACTCAGGCTCTGCTCCATAGGGAGCTGTCTCTCTGGTTTCTCTCTGGCTTTGCTCGCAGTCAAGTCCAGCCAACCACCTACCTTAGGTGTAAGTCTCCCTTCTTGTGATTCTCAGGGCAATGGGCCCTTGATAAAAAGGTGCTCAAAAATTAATTTGGGTGTGTAGTCCATCTCTCAAGGGCTAGGAAGGTAAATAACCACACTGGCTCAGCTGAAGAGGGGTAGCTCTGTTACATGAAGAAGTGATCATAGAATCATAGGGTTTGGAATGGACCTCTGGAGATCAGCGAGTCCAACCCCCCTGCCAGAGCAGGAGCACCCAGGGCAGGACACACAGCAACAGATCTGGGGGGGTTTGAAAGTCTCCAGAGAAGGAGACTCCACCACCTCTCTGGGCAGCCTGGTCCAGGCTCCATCACCCTCACAGCAAAGAAGTTTCTCCTCCTGTTGAGATGGAATCTCCTGTGTTCTAGTTAATACCTGTTATTCCTTGTCCTACTACTGGGCACCACAGAAAAGAGCCTGGCCCCTTCCACTTGACCCCCACTCCTCAGCTATTTCTAGACATGAATCAGATCCCCTCTCAGGCTTCTCTTCTCTAGACTAAAGAGCCCCAGGGCTCTCAGCCTTTGCTCATAGAAGAGATGTTCCAGTCCCTTCATCATCTTCATAGCCTCTGTTAGACTCTCTCCAGTATTTCCCTGTCTCTCTTGAATTGAGGAGCCCCAAACTGGATCCAGTATTCCAGGTGTGGTCTCACCAGGGCAGAGTAGAGGGGGAGGAGAACCTCCCTTGTCCTGCTGGACACAGTTTTCTTAGTTCACCCCAGGAGACCATTGGCCCTCTTGACCACGAGGGCACATGACTGCCCATGGAGAACTATCCAATTGATGCAGAACAGGAGCTTTCATCCATAGGATCCTTTCAGGACCACATTGGAGTTAAGTTGGTTTTATGTATATGCTGTGAACAGAACCCATCCTTGTTCCAGAAACTGCCTGATTTTATGCTGCCATGGTACAAAAAGGCTGTTTTCTTTCTGCAGCCTGATTCAATTTTAAACCCAATTTTTATAGCTCTTATCTGTATAGGCTTCCAGTAAAACTATTCTCATCTGAACAAAAAGAATTAGTTTGAGGAAGTTTTACCACAAACCCTTAAATACTTTGATATGACAGTATCCATTGCACTGACAAAAATCAAGGTTAAAAATAGAGTTTACAGGCTCAAGTTTGGCATTCAAGTCAACTGCAATATTGCAACATGATTGAATGTCAGCAAAATAATCTTTAACATGTCCCAGATCCCTGATGCCCTTGGAGGAGCAAGAGAAAAAGTTAAAAAAAAAAAAAGAAAAAAAAAGAAACCTAAACAACCACAACATCAGGTCAGATGGTAATTTACTGCTGCCAAGCCTCCTCCATGCAAAATCATTGCAGATGCTTCCTGGTCAGTGACAGTCTAAACAAGCAGTGAAACTTTGACAGCTTTAAGGCTTCATGTCTATTCAAAACAGCTTTCTGGGAGGAAAGGTGCATGGTCTCAAAGAGGACCTTGGTGAAGTTCGGATCCTGCGGCAGGATCAGGGGAAACCAGGAATTTCAATGAGGAAACACCCAGGTCTTTTGTGTCATCCTGCAAGGGAGGGTTGAGAGTATTTTATTGTCACCTCGCTGATCCTATTTGCACTCTTGTTTGGGACTCACATCAGCTAGACAGAGGGAAAAGGAGGACTTATTTCCTCTGCTGCTGCTGGAGGAGATAGTCCTGCTCCAGCCACCTGATAGTTAAGACTGGAAAGCTCAGACAACTGAAACTGAACTGCTTTTATACTTCCACTAGTTGTCAATTAGATCAATTCCCTGACCCCATTCATCGTGAGACCAACAGGGATGCCAGGGATGGGAGAAATGCGGGTAGGGGTGAATTTACACCTGCAGATGAATGGTGGCTTTGCTTACCCTGCCTCAAGGGAATCGTCACAGACAGGCACCTCTCTGTGACATGCTCTGGCTCCAGAACAATATACTTCTGTGGAATTTCCTTATTTTGAAAATACACCAATGAGCTCTCGGTCAAATTTAAAGTAATACATAAATCACAGCAGATTTTGGCTTAAAATACAATGCCTTACCAAAAAAAAAAATTTAAAAAAAGCATATATATTCACTAATCCAGCCAAGAAGTGTAATAAACTGTCAACATCAGTCTTGCTCACTTCATTTTGGGGTCTTGCTAGGCCTTACAGAAAAGTTCTTCAGCTATGATCTCCAGGCTGGTGGTCTGTGGAGGTTTTTCTGTTCCTGTGATTCTGGTTTTTCTATCCGAATCTGATAAACCTCATTAAAAGAAGTCAGGGCCCGACAGGATGAAATGTCAGCCCTGTCTTCATGAAATATTGAGCTCTGAATTGACCCAACACAAGCCAGCTCCATGTGGGAAGCAATGCAGTCGCTTTAGTGCCTTGCTGAGCCCAGCTAAGAAGTGCTTTTAAGAAGTAGGTTATATTAGTTGTCACTCAGCACTTTCTGATTGCATTTCCATGGCTTTTGGACCAGTTTGGATTGGACTGGGGGCAAAACATGTCCTGCCTGCTTGCAAAAGACTCTGTGGAATTATGTACATGTATATATCTAATCATGGAAAAGAAATCTCTCAGTGACATGAAAATCCCTGCCCGGAGTAGAGGAAGGATATAAGAAGCTATATCATCCTTGCTTTCCAGAAGTGCTGGAGTCACTTTGGATAGAAATCTGAACATGGGAAACTTGCCTGAGGGAAGACAGAGACAAGTCAGGGTATTTCAGAGCTACACAAATAATATAAAGCACCAAGAAAGCCATGAAGATTTACAGACAGGGCGTCCTCTATTCCGAGGTGAAGGAAAACAACTAATTTGACAAGAAAAGGAGAACGGAAGGGAAAAGCAAAATTCTTGAAGTGAACTTCACTTAAAGTAGGAGTGCAATATAAACACAGCACATATGGCAGCTCAATTGGGTTTGGTTGGTTTGGGTGTGGGGTTTTTTCAAGTTGCTCTTCTCTCCTGAGCAGTCCATGTCCTAATCACCCCTGTGTCGTGGTGCTTGTAGTTGCCGTGCCACGTATTTGTCCCTGCTTCCTGCGCCCTGCACCAAGCCTGCCTTGCTTTTTGTGGCTACCTGGTTTCAGCCTTCACTCAGCTGCACCAGTTTTGGCCAGTGCAACTTGTCATCAGCTCAAAGGTCAGTTCCTCACCGACATCCCGTTCACACATCATCAGGCAGCCCATGGCCTCTGAGCTAAACCCAAGCCTACAAAAGAAAGGGCTTAGCAGCACTGTAAAAATTAAAGAGGTGCCATTGTTTGTGTTCATCACCTCCCAGATGACACTTTATTGAGAGCAGCAGTTCCTGATCTGAGGCTGGTGCCCGTCATGAGCGCTACGTGGCAGGCAGATCTAGTCCAGCAGGCGATCAGCACGCAGCGAGAAGTCCACACTGGCAGCTGCTGTTGCAAAAGACAATTTTTTGTTCCTTTTTTTTTTCCCCTTACAGCAGGCTGTGTACATCCAATGCTATTTCATTTATTGCTTCTTAATTGTCTTGGGAATGTTTCAAATAGGTGCAGTTGGCTGACAAATAAGACACCAAAGCCCTTCTCCCCTTGCCAAGGTTTGACTCCGTGCCAGGAGACTTGATGTCTTGCTCAAATTGAACGGCACATTTTGTTTGCTGTTCCCATCAACAAGGGGTGGCTGTCACCCCAAGGTAATCTTTGACTTGCAGAAGCAGGGGAGGGGACAGAGGAGGAGGCAGTGACAGCAAAAAGGTAAAGCCTAAGATTTCATTACGGCCATCAGGACTCTCCAGGATCCGATCTACTGGCTGAGGGAGTAGACAGTGATGTTTTCTTCCTGCTCATTCCTACAGGAGAATGTCTTGGTCAGAATGGGTATCCAAATGACCACACAGAACCAAAGGGTTTCTAATACTTTGAGAAAGCAAATTAATTTTACCTCACGGACACTCCTCCTCTTGAGGTGGAGGGAGATATCCATTTCACCACACAGAGGAGAAAACAAGGCTTGCCTCATTGAGAGATATTACTTTAGCTCCTAATCTGTATCCAAAATCTCAAAGTGCTGAACTTCCGTCACCTCAAGACCCACATGTCTTGTCTGGTCAGCAGGGAGGTGTCCAACCCCTGCTACTGTACGAACAGTTCTGGTAGGGTGAAAATCCCTCATAGAGGTCTGGCTGAAACAAGTCTCAAGAGTCATGGAGAACCAGCAGGAATAACAGAGCAGCTGTTTCTTTCTCCTCTTCTTTTCTTGAGCGCCAGGTAACAGAGCTCATGGAAGGACCCCTCAGCTCAAGCCATGAAGGAGTTCTGTCTCTGCTGCTGCTTATTTGTGAGATCCACCAGCAGCGATGCAGATATTTCTCCATGCCAGAGGGAAATAACTTTTACTCCTTACAGCTTAACCAAACCTCAGATGTGACATCAGCCCTAGAGAAGAGATGTTCATTCTCAGGGCTAAAGACTAGAGAATTTGCCTGTGTCCCCCTCTGGAGGAAACCCCTACAGATGACTTCCTGTCATCCACCAGCTGGTAAGAGCTCACCAAGCTCTGCACTCAGATGCTGGGCATGTTTTTGTCGTGCAGGTCTCTGCACATCTTCCCTGTGCAGCCCTTTCCAATTGAGCTCAAAGGGCAGACAAGCAGGTTTGACCTTCTGAGGGACCTGCTTTAGTGATGTGTTGTGCCACCCACTCACACACCGTTAACTGAGTCACTTTAATCCCATCTGAAGGATGAAGAGCAAACATCTCCCTAGTTTCCAAGTCTACTTGGGTATGACACATACCTGCAAAAATGACTTAAACTGCAACAATCTGAACAAAATACAAGGTCCCAGAACCTGAAGTAGATGGACCCTGGTGAATCGGTCTTCTTTGCTCTTTGCAGAAGGAGGTGGCCTCTTACAGCTGGCCTACAAGCACTAGTCCTCCATAAGGCAAGGGGGTAGTGGCTTCTGTGTGTAGTTGTCTGTCACTGCCGAGCTCTCTGTGGGAGTGTGGCTGTAAATGTGCTGAAAAGCCAGCTTGTACTCAGGAAGCACAGGAATGCCTGCAGAATAAATAACAATGTAAATTAGATAGGACTGGAGCTCACCAGCCTCAGCAGGAGTTATTCCCTTGTCCAAACATCCAGCCAGCAGCTGATGAGCTTCCTTGTGTGCTCAGCGGTGCTCCTGCCAAGCTGAAAAGATTAAGAAGGAAAACTTGCCCCAGCTGAACAAATAGCTCGAAGGTCTGCCTGAAGCTCAGCAGAGGGTTGGGGCAGCACAGTTGGGCGCTGCTTTCTGTAGCCTAAGAGACAAATTCAACTAGCATCACACCCAGCAGCAGCTGCCACACCACCCTGCAAGACCTGCAACACACCTGAAATTGTGCCCTCTGGAAAAGATCTTCATGTGGCAGGTTGAATTCCAAAGACGCAAATTCAGATATCTGCGTGTAGTCCTGCTGTCCTTTAAACCACAAGAGCAGATACCTGGGAAACCAAAAGCCTCCTGCCTTCCTTGCCCTTTCCCCCAAGCGTTGTGTAGGAACACAACAAATCTTTAAAAGAGATATCGTGACTTTCAGAAATGCTGACCGTCCTGCACGTTTCATTGCTGCTGCTGAGCCCAAGAGTCAAGTTCTTCTTGGCTTATCTCCTCTAGGATGGCTGATGGCTCGGCAGGGACTGCAAATCTATGGCTTCCAGCCTAGTGAAGCACTGCTCAAAAACATCTTCTAATTTACAGCCAAGCATTTATGCAAACACCATAAATCCAGGGATGATCCAGAGGGACTAGTGTACTCGTACATTAAGAATAACAGAGTATTTTGAAACACTCGTGACCGGTTCAACCCCACCTGCCTTAAATCACCTTTAATGGTCTTGGCCTCATCTTAGTCCCCAGCTGAAATGAAACCTGCTGTCACACGACTTTTTCTGAGTGCCTGCTTCACCTGAACTCATCACCAGAGACTGACAGCAGGGAAAAGAGGAGGCTGGAGAACCCTCTGAATGTTACTATCACGGAGGGAGCTTTTAATAGGTTTTCCATCATAGCCATAAACAGAATGATCCAGGGACTTTTCTGATGATCTCGCTATGGCATCCCAAAGGATAGAAAATAAAACACATTTTTATTAAGCCTCTTGAAAGATATAACCATTCATTTTTCTCTGATGGAACCCTATAGATGGGAGACTTAACAACTCTTTTACTTTCTGAATGCAAGAAAGTCTGCTGAGTGGTCAAACTGAATGTTACTGTCGTGGCTTAACACCAGAACATTCCAAAACCATGTATAGAATCATAGAATTGTCAGGCTTGGAAGGGAACTTGAAGATCATTGAGTTCCAACCCCCCTGCCATGGGCAGGGACACATCCCACTAGACCAGGTTGCTCAGAGCCCCATCCAACCTGGCCTTAAACACTTCCAGGGATGGGGCTTCCACCACCTCTCTGGGCAACCTGTGCCAGGGTCTCACCACCCTCAGGGGGAAGAACTTCTTCCTAACATCCAATCTAAATCTCCCCTCCTCTAGTTCGGATCCATTCCCCCTTGTCCTGTCACTACCCGACCTCCTAAAAACTCCCTCTCCAGCTTTCTTGTAGGCCCCCTTCAGATCCTGGAAGACCACAAGACCTTCAAGCTATTTGTAGGCAGGGTTTGACACCCTATAGACCCTCCAAGATCAGTTTTAGGATATCCTGGAGTTAAGCCATGACTTGAAGAAAAATTTTAATGATCATTCCCACTCTCCCTGATGAAGGAACTAGAAACATGTCGGGATTTAGCTGCTAAAATTTGGCATAAGCAAATGTAACTTCGCCCTGCTTTCCTCTGCAACTCCACCTTCACCGTGAAGTGCTCACAACACTATGCTGCTTGTGTTGCTGTCTCCCCACACTCAGTTACTAGAGATTAAAATTAGACTTAGAGATGATTCTCTTGGGATCGCTAACTGTGGAGGGACAGGTAGTTTTTCTATTGACCAAGTGAAAAAACACGGATTTTTGTTCATGGGAATGGTATGTGACAGGAACCAAGTGGAAAAGTAGTGCTGGGTCTCTGGGAAGCCTTTTGATACTCAAAGGAGGAAGAGAAATCCAAAGTCTAAAGGGAAATCTCAGATGAGGAAAAGAACCAGCCCAGCTGATCTTCTCAGGTGAGGTTATGGGAACAAGAAGCAAACAGAAGACTAACTCTTTTCATTTCATGAGCCTGGATTCAGCCTGTTATGTCTGAGATGCTTAAAACCAATGTACCCATTTCATGACTGTTATCCAGTCATGGATAATCCCTACCTGAACTGTGGAGTGATGTTGATGTTTCAAAATCTGATCTGGTTTAGATTTGTACTCCTTAGGAAGCGCCCCTCTTTTGCTATGCACAGGGTGTCTACAGTGATTCTGCTCCTCACATGAGCACCCTGAGTTAGAAGAGGGTCAATATGGACACACAGGTGTGTTTTCCTCTCCCTGGTCCTGAGGAGTTTCCATAAGAGCACCTACAACCCATCTTAACAGTCTTGTTTATGTCACTGCCCTTGTCTGAGAAACAGTAAAAAGCATTATCTGTGGACACCAAGAGATTTACAGTTACAGAATGCAGAAAGCAGACAGTGGTTCTGCAGCCGAATATATAGCACCCAAGGATAGGAGGTGATTCAAAGGGACCTATAAATATCCAGGCACTTGTCACTCAGGATGGTTGAAATGTGTCACCTCCCATGCCTTCAACAAATCACATGGAATAGGGAGGTTACACAAACAAAAGTAAATGGAAAAGTGTTTTATTAATCAGATGCTGTGAAAAAGCCTCTTTCCTTGTGAGGAAAGGCTGAGGGACCTGGAGCTGTTTAGTCTGGAGAAGAGAAGACTAAGGAGGGTTCTTATTCATGTTTCCAAATCTTTGCAGGGTAGGGGTCAAGTGGAAGGGGCCCCAGGCTCTTTTCAGCGGTGCCCACGGATAGGACAAGGGGCAATGGGCACAAACTGGAACCCAGGAGGTTCCACCTCAACAGGAGGAGAAACTTCTTTCCTGTGGGGGTGACGGAGCCTGGAACAGGCTGCCCAGAGAGACTGTGGAGTCTCCTTTTCTGGAGACTTTCCAAATCCCCCTGGATCTGTTGCTGTGTGGCCTGCCCTGGGTGATCCTGCTCTGGTAGAGGGGTTTGACTGGATGATCTCCAGAGGTCTCTTCCAACCCCTACCATTCTATGATTCTACTATTCTGTGATTCTATGACATGGCAGAAAGTTATGATTACAAAATTTGAAAATACTAACTTGGCAAAAAGAGAAAAAAAACACCTCAGTTACTTATCTCCCCCTGTGCAGTTCTTTTTCATAAAGCTTGGGAGGCATCTCCTAGTACCCACACATACGTTCTGGACTAAGAATGGTTGAAGTGCTTCTGAAATAACCAAAGTGCCCATTGCTCTGCTGTAAATAATCCAACAGAGACAGGAACAGACTTTGGGAAAGAAGGACTCCATAGCAGTATCTTGGGGTCACTGTCAGCATCTCCCTGTGTGGAAGTCACTGAAGGACACATACCTTTCCTGTAGCTCTGCTTGCAGATAACTAATTACCTGTCTATTTTGTCCTTACAAGCCTTTAGCTATGGAGACACCCCAACTTACCAGGCAAGCAGTTTGGAGCTTCACTGCCCTTGCCATTTTCCTGATGCAAAGCTGAGATTTCCCTCACTTGTTTAACCCTCACCCGCCCCAGACTCCTCCTGGGGAATACAGAACTCCTGCCTTGCCATTTGTTCCCCATCTTGTGTATTCCACATTTGAGCCACTGAATATCCACTCACAAGCATAAATTTTTATGCCTGTTTGCATGGAAGGAAATCACATGTATTTCAGTCTGCTGCTCCAACTGGGAAAGACCTCGGCAAATTCCTATTCCAGTTTCCATCTCATGGTCGACAGTTGTGTTAGAGCTTTCAATTCCTCAAGGTTCAAGCTAAACTCACTTTTAACCTTTTGTCCATTGGAAAAGATGCTTGAATGTCATGCTCTGTTCTCCAGCTGTCTTCCCATAAACTTAAAAAACTCAGCACATTCCCATAATTAAGCATGTCTTTGGCTTCCGTGGGCTTCAAATCAGTTCCTTCTCTTGAAGAAAATAAGAATTTAAAGACTCCTCTTATTTCTGTTATTGAATCACTCTGGACAGCTTCTCTTCTGAACGGTAAATGAATTTTTGAAGAGCGTTGTGCTACTTCCAGTATCTTGTGTGCAGTTATTATGGTCTGTAGATCAAACCTAGTGATTCCTGATAAATATCTCAAGTTCCTCTGGCTGCTTACACGGCAGGAATAAAATTGCCAGGCAAAGGTATCTGGCAAGAATCGCTTCAGCTCCTGACCTCATTACTCAGAAATCTGCATACAGCTGCCTCTTATCCCCATCAAATGCAAACCCTAGAGGCCTGTGAGATGATTGTGCACACTCCAACGTGCCAAATTCCTGGGAGAATAGCCCCCCTCTCCCTGCACCACATCAGAGGGCTTTATCCGTGCTTTGAAGGAATCACTTCCTTAAAACGCCGCTGGTTTCAAGCAACAGATGAGTTCACCCCTATGGCTCAACCTTGGCCCTCGTTCTCTGCTGAGGCTGACGTTTTGTGCCCAAGATGATGTCCTCCAAAGGGTTGCAGGAGCTTCTTGGATTGTCCTTTATGATTTATACACATTTAATGTGCACTGTGTTCCTTTCAGTGGACACGGGTGGTCAGTGGCCCACAGAGCCGGCATCTGTCTGACCCTCCTTCAGATACTTATAAACCAAATGATTCTGTGGCTCCTCAGCCAAGGTGTTATTTTTTGTTAAAGCCCTTTGATGGATGTTACTCCTGGATGGATTTTTCTCCTAAACAGAAACTTGCCTCAAGAAGTTCCACAGCTGAACTGTGAAATGTGTGAAAAAGCATCTTCTCTTCCTTTCTTTGTCCTGTCACTTAAGTTTCTTCTGATGTTCCCTGGTTCTTGAATGGGAAGAGACTGTGGGAAATCATTCCCTAGCCATCTTTTCAGAGACATTCATACCTCTACAGATTTCTACCATAACCTTCCTTGATTATGTTTGGGTTTTGGTTTGGTTCTTTTTTGTCCTGGAGATCTCATTAGCTTTGCACCGATGGGTGCAAATTATTACTATTAATAGTCACTATTAATGTGTGATTGATAGAATTGGACCAGTAAATGGTTAAGCATCTGTAGAATAATGTGGCAGAACTGCTAAGCACCGGTTGTTTCCCATTTCTAGCAGCATGAAAGGGCTCAAACTCCTCATCAAGTGACCAGGATTGTGAGTTATCACATCTGTCCTCAGCTGGGGTAACTGCCTACATCTCTTTGCCTGAGAGCAGACACGCAGCGGTTCGTTTTAGCTTAGTCTGAAATGTTAAATTACATTATTCTGCATTAGCCCAGGGATATATTGACTCAGCATTTAGGCTAAACATTTACTGTAACGTTTGCATCCAGACAATTACCTCAGCTTAGCTGATGCTTGGTAACTTGTTAACCCACAGTATCTTAATTGCAAGTCTGAGACCTAAGGCTCTCATAAGACAGACTGGGTTTTTAAGATAACTTTGGCTTCTATTTTGGAAAGCTGGAAAAAATTCCAAGGCAAAACTATTCTAAAACAAAGCTCAGCATTACCATCTCCCATGGTGTAGTTAGAAGAGTTTTGTATATAAAACAGGAGTTGCAGTCATTTCTTTTCTAATCCAAACTGTCCACAACATACAGAAATAAGATGAAAAACTACCCTGGCATAGCTAATTGCAATCAGAGACTTTTGAAAATTCAAGCACTTGTTCCCCACTTCAAACAAAACTCGGCGCAGTGTTTAAGCTCTGACTTGAATGGGATGACTTAAGTGATTAGAATTAACCACACACTGAAGCATTTTGCTGAACTAAGACCTAAGGGGAAGAATAATATCTTAAAACGATGGCAATTCTTCAGCTGAAAGAAAAGAGAAGACCTTTACTCTGGGTACCAAAATTATATTTCTTACATGTTTTTGATCTCTGATTTAACATGGCTTCAGCTGCAGCTTTTGGATCATGGATGAGTCTGGTCTTTTACAAGCTGCAAAATAACTTCTTAAAGAATATGTCTTCCCTTAGCAGTTTAAGAGATAACACATTACCTCTGAGGACTCTACAAGACTGACAAAAATTTTAAATCAAAAATTTTGCTATTTGGTTTAACATGTTGCCAAAGTTGTAAGCACAACAAGAAGTCCTGAAATTATTTTTTGCACTTTGCTTATTAGGGTCAATTCTTCCAACACAAGAAGGACGTGGGATCTGTTGGAGAGGGTCCAGAGGAGGGCACAGAGATGATCAGAGGGCTGCAGCACCTCTGCTGTGAGGACAGGATGAGGGAGTTTGGGCTGTTCAGCCTGGAGAAGAGAAGGCTGCGGGGAGACCTTGTAGTGGCCTCCAGGATCTGAAGTGGCTGCAGGAAAGCTAGGGAGGGACTTTTGGTAAGGGCTTGTGGGGATAGGACAAGGGGCAATGGTTTGAAACTAGAGCAGGGGAGAGTGAGATGAGACATTAGGAAGAAGTTCTTCTCTCTGAGGGTGGCGAGACACTGGAAGGGCTTGTCCAGAAAAGCTGTAGAGTCTCATCCCTGGAAGTGTTTAAGGCCAGGCTGGATGAGACTCTGAGCAACCTGCTCTGGTGGGAGGTGTCCCTGCCTATGGCAGGGCGGTTGGAATGAGGTGATCCTTAAGGTCCTTTCCAACTCAAGCCATTCTAGGGTTCTATGCTCTGCATCACCTGAGTACCTTCATCACTTGCTTGAGACTGACTCAATTAATTGGGAGTATTGTTTGGCACAGTATTGCTCTTAATGCAAAGGCACTAAAGTCCCTCATTCCCATATGTTGCCACTGAATTTGTTAATATTCTGTACTTAAACAATGCACAGATACATGGAATAGGCCTTTATTACTTTGAATCAGTCCTCAAGGCTGGGCTGTGGTGTTTTGGTGGGGTGACTTGCTCCTCCCCAACCATTCACCGTGCATAACACGGACAACCGTGATTTTGATAACCTTAAAAATCCTTCTCTCACTTATTTCATGCTAAATGGCAGTCATTTACCATGGTAAATGTGAGTGCAATACCAACAGAAGAAACCGGGAAGACAGCAGCACAAATTCTGTTCTTGTAAATATTCCAGGCATTCACGTCAAGCATCAGCTGTGGTTGAAATACGGGCGTTTGGATTTTTGTTTTGTTTTGATTTGTTTTGCTAGATGATTGCTCTGTTTGGGATAATTACTGAAGCATGGCCTTGAAAGAAATGCCTTTGCTTTGTATCTGGGAGAACACCCTTTCCCGTTACAGTCCATCAGCTTAAGGGTGACGTGAGACAGAAAGTGGTGAGGGGAGCATTTTCCTCCCAGCCAACTTTCCTGTGGTTTTTGTGCTCTGTAGCAGAGGCAAGTTGGCTTCCACAGTCCATCTAGTGTACTGCCTTTTTGCTACAATCTCTTCATGATCCCATTATCAGAAAATAATTAGTTTGGGCCGATAATCCCCTCAAAGATCAAAATTAAACCCTAATCACGTGTAAGAGGAGACCATGTATCCTGTGTCAAGCTCGTAACTGTGCTGAGCTACTACGTACCTTCAGCATGCTGTTGAATCTTGACTTGGACATGAGGCAAAAGACAACCCAGGCCATTCCTAGATAAATTTGGTTTTAAATCTGCAATTTCTTTCTGTCCTGTTTGTCACTCATCTTGCAGAGTCTGGTTTATGTAAGGTCTTCATTCAGTAGATCAGAGTCTTGTATTAAGCAAACAGAGCTGGAAGAAATTCCAAGAGATCCTCTAGCCCTCCTCTCTGCCCTGAGGTACAATCCACTCTGCCTGTGCCCTTCCTAAGACCTCCATCAGTGATAACTGTGCCATCTCCTGAGGCCTGTAAGCAAAGTCTCTCTTTGCTATGTCAAGCTGTAATCCTTCAGGGAATTTTACGTATTCCAACTGTTTTGGTGGCGTGGTGTCTCTTCATGAAGGAAACCCAAGCTCAGGTGGTAGATGCTCCAGCAGTGCTGTACTGGATGTCTGTTCTGGCGGTCTAAAGCAATGTGGTTCCTGCTTGTTGGTCTTTGGAGTTTGCTTGTCTACCTTCTCACAGAGACACCTCCTCGAGAACCAAAAAGCTGGGAAACCCTTTCCACAGGTCTCCAGGTGGACTTCTGGCTCCTGTGAGGAATCCAGTGGTTTTGCCCTGGATATTGAACTTCATAAAATACTTCATTTTTAAAGGAACAGAAAATGCGTGGCACATCCAGCCCTTGTGCACGAAGTCTGGCAAATGCTGTCGATGATGAGGTTTCTTGCTCCGAGAAAAACACTGCGATTAACACTACATTAATTAACAGAAGAAAAAGCAAGTTATTTTTGGAAGTAAGGCGCCTGCCCACTCAGAAGCATCTGGGACACCCATTGTACCATTTTGCTAAGAAAGTCACGTTAGCCTCCCAGATGAACTGATCCAGAGGTGGGGGGGAAATGGTGTGAATTGGGGCTACACACTGTGAAGGTCCAGACTTGGAGAATCTATTTTCTGGCATCTTCACCCAAAAATTCTGCTGGAGTGGAAAAAGAAACCCTGGGATGCCAGTAGAAGCAGAAGCTAAAAAGTAGCAGGGACTACCCTGCTTTTTATAATTCTCCTGTCATGGGATAGAAGAACCAAGGCTTTAGCACATGCTTGGCTGAGAGATCTAAGTCTGCTTTTAGAAATCCATACTCAGCTGTTTTTGGACAGATAAAGCCTCTTTGAAGCAGGGAAAAAAAAGTAATATTTACAGAACCTGGCTTGTCCAATTTACCAGTGTAAGAAAAGGCAGAGCTCTGCCTGATGTCACTTTTCCAGATAAAAGGAGCAAGCCAGGGCAGCTTTCTAGTTGCCTATGGTCAATGGCATGGTGGTCTCATAAGGTTTCCTCAGGGAAAGAGGTAGATTATAGCAAATATATTATATATAAGGTGAATCACAGGATGATCAATTATAATCGAGGGAGAATGAAGCTCGACGTGAAAAAAAAACAACCAGAAATGCAAACCTGTGAAAGTCAGACCTGTTTAGGGAGCTGGCTCAGGTGGTATTTACTGATCTCTGTGCAAGCTCATCCGAGGTGCAAGTCAGGAGTAACAAAGGCGTTGCACTCACGTACCAGCTGCACAAAAGCAGATTGCTGCTGTTCACGAGCCTCAGCGTGGCTCTCGCCTTACTGGCCACATACTGGGTTTTGCTGACTCTGTGAGCGGCTCTGGGGACTTGGAGAAGGAATAAATTAATGCTCATCATTGAGAACTGGGGAGGAATTTTCCAATGGAAGTGTTTGTTGTTGGAAAATGTGGGTTCATCGACAGCTGCCCGCGTGGCAAGGGTGGAATGACTTCAGTGATGCTTTTTTTTTTTTTTTTTGACCAGAACAGTTTTCAGATCCAACATGGAATTTTTATTCAGAACCAGAGCAGAAAACAGCAGCTCCAGAGTGCTCATTTCTCCAGTGATTAGTGTGTGAATTGGGAGTGGAAAGGGTGGGTTTCAGTCCCTGTTGCATCAGATTTGACTTTCATGTCTCTGCATCTCTAGCAGGTCCCCTCACTCAGGAGGTGGTGATCTGGGGAGAAGAACATGATCCCTCTTGCTAGGGAGGGCTGTCTCCATCTTTGTTCTGCTTTGTTTGTCTGTTAAGAATACGACATTATTTCACGAAGTAAGAGAAAAAGAAAAACAAAGTTCTTGAAAACTCAAATGACGCCAGGGCGTATTTTCTACCCAGCTACTTGCCATAAATAAAACTGACATTTTTTTCTATCTTGGCCATTACAGCCAAATGACTGCCATGATTATTTTTTTCTTCTTCTTTTTCATAATAAAACAGAAGCCATGTTAACACACACACACACTCGCTACCAGAAAATTTGTCCTTGTTTCAGCTGGTGCAAAACAGAGATACTGAAATATCAATTTAGAAAGGTACACAAGGGGCTTTGGGTTCTTTTCCTGCCAAGCTTAATTTTCATTTGGGTGAGATACCTGCAATCCAGATAGTGCCTATAAGGCAGGATGAAGACAAAGCATCACTTTTTTTTATTATTATTATTTGTTTTGGTTTGGTTTTTTTGTTCTAGGAACCACATTGCAAATGAACTTGAAAAGGGGACCACTTAGAGCAGACCCGTTTCAGGAGATTTCAGTTTTAATTCTGCAAAGGTGACTAGCATAGCCCTTTTTTTTTTTTTTTTTTCCATAAAGTTCTTTCAATTTTTCTCGGTCCTCAACTGGACATTAAGTGACTCACCAGATTTCAGAACATTTTCTCTCAGCTGAAACACTTCTCACTGTGCCCTTTGGCAATGGCTTTTTATGCTGTAATTTTGTCCAAAAGTTCGCATGAGGAACTGCAAGATTAAGGCAAATAGAAAGCTTATGTCTCTAACTGCATCTACAACTGCCTAGCTCTGCACATCTGGAGAGTACCTGGGGATGGGATCTTTCCTTTTCCTGGCATAAAATCTGAGTTTGATCCTACTCTTCCATTGCATTACACATTTTAATGCGTTTCTCTGCGTTCTCAGACAGGGATTTTGCAGAGTAAAGAACATCAACAATGAAAAGCTCAGAATGGCAAGCTCTTGAACTCCGAATTGGGCTGCACTGCAGTGGAGTTCACTCTCTCAGAATGAAAATAACAGGCTTGTACCTGACAGAACCAAGTTAAATTCCTGCCATGGGCTTTTTTTTCAGTCCTTGTGGTGCCTCTGGAGCTCCGACCGGACTTTGCACATCTATACAAACACACTCGATCGTATAGCGCTTTTAGTAAGACCTTTTTATTTCCTCTGAGTCCTGGACTCTGTTCCTGCAATGACTCACGAGCAAACAGCTTTGCCGAACACGGCCTTTGCTTTGTAGTGCTCCCTACTGTGCCACTGCAAAGGCTTTTATTTCTTCGCAACGTTTGCGCAGGACGCTTTCCTAACTGTAATCTCCCCAAAGCTGTACCCATTATGCTCAGGATGCGTTTGTCTTGCTGATTCAGACTTTGAAAATTGGAAGCTTCCAATTATTCAAGTGAAGAACACGCAGTATTACTTAGGAGCCCCAAATCCATTATTTTTTAGTGAGGATCAGGTACTAAGGGCACATTCTTAATATTTTTTTAGCTATCTAGCAGCAGTTCAAGGTGCTTAAGCCTCTTTTTTAACTACAAGCTCTCCAGCTGTGTTTGTGCTGCCTCCAGTAGAAGTACTTGAGCTCTGAGCAAGTGAGATGGTGGCACCTGCACTTAGGGTGGAACTTGAAGTCCCAGCCAGATTCCACCACCTCAGAAGTACATTTACCTGACTGAATATTCTGAATTCAGCTCAGAAGACAGACCCGACTTAGCTTTTTAGCTCCAACTTCTAGCAAGCAAAGGGAGTTTGACAAACCCCACTGTAACCTCTCTTCTCCATGGTGAAGTGAAATTTCTTAGCTAAGGTGTCAGGTAAGAGGTAGCCTTAGGTGCTTTCCATAGTGTTCATCCATCTTTTCTCCCCAGCTCGCATTTCAATGGCATTCACACATCTAATTCCCTCAGCTGTGCCAGGCAAACCTATATTTCCTTGGAAGCCTCCTTCTCCTTCTTGCCTCAGGGTTGAGGGACAACTACAACATTGACTGGACGGTGAGAGCTAGATGGGAAATTTTGTCCCGGTTATCCTTTGTTCCCTTTCCTGACAGGACACTTTATCGTGTTCAGGACTTCAAAGGACTGCACCAGATAAGCAGAAGAGAAACACAGATTAGCTGAGACATCAACAAGCATTGGATGAGGTCAATTAAAAGCCAAATTAAACAAATAGAGCTTTCAACTGCGATCCAGACAGGAAGAAGCAGTCGAGTCGTAAGGGTTGGAGATGAAAAGAATACCAAAGGTCTGATGCAGAACAGGAGCATGGGGTGGGAAGGGCAGGGTGAGCTAGGGAAGGAGCAGTACCTTCTACCTATTGTCTTCAGACAGGACCAAAACTCATCTGGATCCATCCTACCTGGAGGAGCTGAAAGGGGAAAGCCTTGGCCAAGTTAAGAACTGCTTTAGTGCCTACAGCAAGGAAGGTGAAGCGGAGTCCTGGCCGGGGTGAGAGAGGGTGAGGACGAGCTGTGCTGCAGCAAGCAGAGCGGTGGCCTAGCAGTGAGAAGAGACAGGAGTTGTGCCAAGTGGATTCTGGGTCACGTAACCGGAGCTGAGCTGCTGAGTCACTCCGCAGAGCCTTCCAAAAGCCACTTTGTCCACCTCCTGCTGCCACAGTCAAACCCGTCATGAAATAGGAGTCAGGCCGGCCGGCAACCATGCTGGGTGAATATGCCAGAGGTGACTGTATAAAGGGCTTGGTGCTGAGGTCACAACAAGACTCTGAGTCAACAGCTGAGTACCCCAAAAATGCTGAAAGAAATGACCAGGTTTGTTTCAGAGTGGAGTTTTTTTCAAGGAGTCTTGGCATTTTGCTTTGCCTATACAATCCACTAACCGGTATGAGAGATCGAACTCAAGCTGTCTAGAATTATTGACATGAGGAAAAACTTCTTTCCTGTGGGGGTGACGGAGCCTGGAACAGGCTGCCCAGAGAGACTGTGGAGTCTCCTTCTCTGGAGACTTTCCAAATCCCCCTGGATCTGTTGCTGTGTGGCCTGCCCTGGGTGATCCTGCTCTGGCAGGCAAGTTGGACTTGATGATCTCCAGAGGTCCCTTCCAACCCCTAACATTCTGTGATTCTATGATGGGACCTCTGAGGAGGAGGAGTTGTTGACAACTCTGCCTCTAGGCCATACATGTAGGATGTGGCAAAGTCTGTCGTATCAGAATCAAATTCAACTGGGTTGAAGGACAGGCAATTCTTTCCTCTGTATGCTTCAGCATCCATCAGCTTTTGGTTTAAGTTTGTCTCATGGCCTCTAGATCTTGTCCTGCTCTGGTTCTACTATATCAGAGAACGATTTAATTTCTGCAGAACTATTTGTTTCCTGGAGAACTATTTGTTTTCTGGAATACAGTCCTCATACAGGTATTTGAAAGTCAAGTTCGCTGTTTTATGCATCACCTAATCAGACAGCATCCATCTGCTCTCTCACTTAGAGCAGGCTTCTCGGATTTTGAGTCAAAAGTGGCTGTTTTCTGAATTCCCATTTCTGTTCAAGGCCCTTTTTGAAGTGTGGACAACTGAAGGAAAAGCTGGTCTTGTAGCAGTGGTACATGAGAGTGATTTGTAAGCAGGTCATACCCTTCCCCTAGGCTGCCTTGATGACATTTTTTGTTACCATCTCCTGGGTTTAGTCCCCTGAACATAAAAAAAAAAGAAAAAAGAAAAACGTATTTTTATTCAAATGACTGTTCTAAGCTACTTTCTGCAGTCTTGTCTTTGGTCTTGCATGTCCTAGGTTTGCCATAGACTTGTGTCCATGCTTTCTAAATGGAAATAATATTAATGATCTCAAAATTACTGTCTTCCAGCCTATGCTTCCTTGTGAGCCATCTTACTCCATCAAGAAACTTCAATAATCTCAAAGACATTCTTCTCCCCAATAAACGACGGCAGATTAGAGGAGCTAGAGGCCAACTAACGCTTTGTTGACTCACAAGGGAAAACCTACGGTGTGATCCCACTGATCATCTATTGTGCTTGGCCAGAAGGTCCAGAGTTTGGAATCAGCTATGGGTATGTGACCGCTTACCAAGGTCTAGGAAGAGGAGAGGAGATGATGAAGGGTCTGAGCAAGGTAGGAACATGGCAAGTAGTCATACAGGAGAGAGAGTTGTTGTGTGGTAGGGAATGGCAGGGGAGATATTGGGTGCAAATCCATAGGGAAAGAGTTTTCTGGGTGCAAATCCATAGGGAAAGGGTTTTCATTACTTCCTGTGTCCAGGGGATGTTTCACTTGCCTGGATTAGAACAGTTTGCTTGAATAAATCTTTCCTTGCCAAGCAATCTGGTTCGCACAAGACACACAATACTTCCTTTTCTGCCTATTTACTACCACTGCAAAAACCAGGCCTTGGAGGCCCGTCCAACCATTTTCCTTCAGTATCTCAGTTTATCTTCCTTTTCTTCTTAAGAATCACAGGACAAGCCTGCTGTCAAACTCTTCCCTTCAGGCTGATTTCCATCACACCCAGAATTATGTTCAAACACACATATAGCCCGGTAATTAACACAACCTATCATGAGCTGACATGCACCTCTGCCTGCATATCAGTATCCTCCATGCCTCCAAAAGATGGATGGATTTAAATAGCATCTTTGAAGACAGCTGAAGCAAGTTAATTAGGGATTGACTAACCCAGTAAAGTTATTTTTAGTGGTCAAGTCGTATCTGGTTACCTCGTTACGGGAAGCTTATGCAATGCTAGTAAATTCTTAACTAAGGAGATAGATTGGGCACCAAAATTATTTCACTGTTAACTGTTGGAGTCTTTTTTAGAAATAAATATAGGACTTCCAAAAGTAATGCATTTGACAGAGTTTACAAGGAGTTTATTTTTTTCCCTCAAGGTTTCCTCTGAAGCTATGCATATTTTTCATTAAAAAAAAAAAAAAAAAACAAAAAAAAAAAAAAAAAGAAAAAGAAAATTTGTGATGAAACACCTGCCTCCAGGAGCAATTTATATAAACTTCCAGATCTCACAATCCTCAGCAGTGTTTCATGTGACCTCTCAGAACAAGCATTTTGGGGCATGCATTTTTTTAAAACTAGTGGGTTTTACACACACAAAATAAACTTTTTCTGGGCAGCATGGAAGCGTTGGTATGGCCACACTGATCTAAACAGTCCTGGGCTGACAGTCCCAAAAAGTGAACAGCTTTTCACAGATGGAAAACACCGAGTAAAGCAAACTCCAATTAATCTTCTGCCTCTCCAGGGAGAGGGAAGGAGGATGGAAGACGAGGCCCAAAACTAACTTTGTTTTTACCTTTGCAACCCTGCTCAGATTGTCCCTGGATCCAAGTAAGGACGGAGTTTGGCCCACTGACTAGTGAGAGGGAGTAGGGGCTGATGCAATTGAACCCACATGCAGAGGCAGCTGGCCAAGAAGACAAACTGTCTTGGGAGCCAGGGCACGATGCTGTGAAATGTTTGATCCAGTACAGCAAGATGTTTTTCCGTCTTTGCAAGCCCTAATATGAGAACAAGGCACACTGAGTATATATAGCTCTGGGGTTCTGGATGGAGAGCTTTTGTGTCTTCAAAAAATAAAAATAAAAAAAATAAAAATATAAAATTGCTGGACAAATGGGGACAGCGTTGCCCAGCTTGGTAGAAACCTCTTTTTTTTTTTTTGGAATGCTGAGGGCACATGGCATCAAGCCACTTCTAAAAATTGATTCGGAGGGCAAAGCGTGTGCAGGTTTCCAAGGAATGAGTAAGCACCATGACATCAAGGAAAGGTTTTGTCAGTGGGATGATGAATTCCCTCCAGTGATGTGTCTCGGGAATGCAGAGCCAGGTAAATGGTAGAAGCTTCCTGGAGAGGGACCCATGAATCATGATGTCACATAACCTTAGAAGAGACAGTTCAGACTTCTCGAGCGAGGTAGGGCAGATTATTTCATAGGATCACAGGTAAGGGCAGAACCAAGATTTATCTAAGGCCATGTCATGGTCCAAACAGTCAGTAGTGCCAGCAGAGCCCCAGGAAGGAATAAAATGTTGGAACCACCCTCATGGGATGAAACAAACCCAAATCCTCAGTTAGGTCTTTGAGCTTTAATAATCAAAATTGGCCTGCACTAGGTAGCAATGGGTTTAATAACCCTTTCAAAATCACAATAATTCATTCCAAGAATTATGAAAAAGTTTGTATCCAACAGAAAAAGCAGGAACTTTTTCTTTTTCTCTTTAACCTTGCTAATTTTATTTTTTTTTCTAGATACATCCCATGGCAGAGCTCCACAGTTCACCTATATGCTGTGTTAGAAAATAAACACACACACACATAGTTACTCTGTTCCAGTTGTGTAGTTTGTGTTGCTACACCATGTCACTGAAAGGAAGAAGCCACTGCTGTTCCCAGACTCTCAGCTCCTTTGATTTGTGCAAGCACGGAGGCAGGATCAATCCCATACCTCTTGATGGCAGCAATTTCCCTGCTGGAATAGACTCGCTTCCCAGTTTCTGGCCTCCAGCTGCAGTGATCAGCTCTCTTTTCCAAGGAAAGCAGCCCTGCCTGCAGCACCTCACTAATTGTGCGCTGGTGTGGGTGTGTGGAAGTAACTTGTCTCATGCTTCTAGTCAGCACCACCAGCTCGGGAGGCACGAGGCTTGACAGCCCTTGTGACCATTATCTTATCTGCTCCAGCTGATGGATGCTGTTCTTCTAAGTGAAGCACCTAATCCTCTTTTATCTCTCCTAAACCCTGGGCCTCCTCCTTGTTAGCCTCAGGCAAGCCCAATCCTTGTATTAATTGTTGGTTGCATTTTCTTAAAGCCCCTCTTTCGTTTCTTGGTTGTTCTTTTCTTTTTTTTTTTGAGTTCAGTGAAATCCCATCACTCACCTTCCCCTCCTAACGGGCTCACATCTGTTTCTGTAGTCTCTTGGTATCACAGCAAGCTCCGATTTTGCAACAGTAGGCAGATTTGGGGCTCTGAGGGCATTTTTGGGAGGGGGAATTGGCAGAATATGTGATTAACAAGCTAAACAAACCTTCATGACGGCACCAGCCTACAAGCCAAACTCTCAGGCAACAAACCTCAGCTCCACACCTCCAATCTTGCTTCTCACCTGCTTATACTGGTTCTACTCCACCGTGCTACTGCATTGACACGTGCATCCTGGGACTTTACACAGCAAAGCGATCAAGAAGGGGAAAAAAAAGGAATATATCTGGCCCAGAAAACACCTCCTCAACTTCCTTCTGCTGGCCTACTCCCAGTAGCTTCAAAAATGAGAGGTGGTGAGCACTGGTAGAGGGTTGATGAGGCTGTTAAAGGAGCGCCGTAGCATTTTCTATGTAGCATAGCTCAGGTGCAAGCAACTCAGGCTTGGGCTTTTCTTATTTTCCAAAAGTGAATCATATCTTTGTAATAAGCCCAGGTCCAAGCCTGTAGCAGCTCCTGAGAATTAATGTCTCTTGCCGTGCTTGCCCCTCTGCAGCGTCAGCATACCGGATCCCTCACCTTTACACCTCCTCCTGTGTGCTTTCTAGCGCTTTCCAGCCACCCTTGGCATAGCCTCAGAGAGGTCACATCGCAGTGCTCACTACAGTAGGGCCGTTTGTTTCAGATTTGGAACGGATTCTTGCCAATTTCCCCCCACCTGAAGAGCAGGCAGCAGGGGCCACCTTGGCTGTTCCAAGCTGGAGCTGGAAGGCTTTGACTAAAGCACCTGGGTCACCTCCTTTTCTCTACTTCCAAGGTGAAGAAATTGGAAAGCTTTGAGCCTCTTGAAAATGCCTTCAGCTTTTGGAGAAGCTACCCTACCTCTCTTCACCTCCCGCGTAGCTGAGTGGAGGAAAACCTTCTGAGCAGAGGTGGAAGGCCTGATTTCCCCCCATCATTTACCACCACAAAAAGACTCACTGGATTTGGATTATCTGATGGTTCTACTGTTGAAATAGCCTCAACTTCACCTCCCTCCACTGGCCGCTCTCACACGGAGTCATCTGCACATCCCAACCCCTTCCAGATCCGCAGGGAGGTTACATCAGCCAAAGAAGATGTACAATGTGAGTCTTTCTATCCTCCATCTCTAGAGAACTTAATGCCATATTGAAGAGGAAGAAGGAAGGGAAGAGTTGAAATCTTTATGACTTTTTATAGAACAGTATCAAGAATATGCTCTTAGCCATCCCCTAAGACAGGCTGTAGGAGAGCACAACCCTTCTTAGACAACAGAAAATCAATGTGCGATGAGACTTTGGGAAAGTCCCAAACACAGATCAGACCAACACAGGTTTGCACTTCCTTAAGTAAAATAGAATTCAAGTAGCATCCATTACCAAGGCTTCATGTCTTTGAGTTTGCTAATTCAACTGCTCAAAGCCTCTTTAACTTACTTTCCTCCAAAGCTTTGCCTCATGGTTCAGTTCCACTGGGATTGCAGTGGTTCTTGAGATGTCAGACCTCAATACGTGTACATGTGCCTCAGGTTTTGGAGAACAGTGCTGACAAGTGTTCTCAGAATACCCTGGTGTTGTGTTGAAGCAATTCCAGAAATAAATAAATAAATAAATAAATAGAATCAACTTCCTCCTCATTTTTGCAGCTGAGATGTTGGTTCCCATGCTGTCTCTTCTTAATCTGTAGCACCATCTTTTGAGGGGATGTTGTACTCTCAAGCAAACACACTGAGCTCTCCCCAGAGGATCCCCATGGGGCATTGCTGGCCATGAAATCTGGCTATGAAAAAAAAAAACAAAAAAAAAACCAGAAGCTGTTTTCCTCTGGAAAGGGGCATTTCGATGCAAAATGTTTCTTGGGAACACGTGATGCTGAGTAAATTTGTGACTGAAAAACATCAGGCTGCTACAACAGCAAGAAAGATTTGCTTTGTTCCAAGTTTCTCAAGTCATTCTGTCCCAATTTATCACAGAGTCATCATAGAATCATAGAATCATCTTGGTTGGAAAAGACCTTTAAGATCATCGACTTGGTTTTGTCTGGCTCACATTTCCATTTGGGCAGAGGGTGTCGTGTGTCATGGTACTTTCTCTGCAATATTTACATTGCTGTATTTAATGTTCAGAATACTACTTTGACATTACTAAACTGTGTAATTTTGGTATTTTCAAATGGAAGTTTTCATTCGGGGAGGGGGAAATAGAGAAATGTTGACCTTCTTCATCAGTTCTCATTAGAAGCATTGCTATCCACACACAAGGACAGCTTCAGAGTCCTGAACTTGTTATGGTTAACAGCAAATAATTCATTCACGTCCTGCTTAAAATCTGAAGGACTTTGCAGGGAACCGTGTGACTGTCTGTGTGCAGCGTGTGCCTCCCTTCGCTACATCCTGGATTTCAACCAAGGCTGGGGGAAAGGAAGACAGCAATATTTACAATGGCGTGTTAGTAACCTGCAACAACTAGTGACTCTTCTATCCATACAATGTTCTGGGATGAAATATCCCAACCCAGCAGATAATGGGGAAAGTGAAGCATGAAGTGATTCTTCTATAGTTACTCTACCATACCTTCACTTTTTCCTTTCAAAACTTCTTGAAAGGCCCTGGAATGAAAGAGGTCTGTTTCATAAGGAGTCATTTCTGATTCCCATTTAGGTAGGCACTGGATATTAGCTCAGGGGGGCTGCTCTGAACCACCTGCCAAGTGCTGTGCAGGCATCAGGAATGAGTGGTCACCTACCGAGCCGTAGGACACAGGCAAGCTCACCGAAGCCATGAGCTAGACCTCGGCCTGGTGGAATCTCATGGATCCCCTGGTGCAGATAGAAATGGAAGCATCTTCCAAGTACTTCCAAATGAAAGCCATGTCTAGAGAGGAATATAAGCGAGGCAAAGGTTTCCACTTTCCCTTTATTTTTATTTCAACCTCTTTTATCTGTCTTGTTTTATAGCTTTACATTGGAAGGAAGCCCGTTTCCTGGTACATACAGCAGCTTGACTGAGCATAGCTTGGCAACAGCGTCTGTTGTTTTAGGGAAGAACAGAGCATATTCTCATTGTGCATGTTTTCCCTTGGAAACATTTCATCCTGTCTATATAATTCTATATATGGCTCCCAGCCATGCCACTACAAGCTGCAAAAACACCACCTCTTATATACTAACGATGTCAGGCCTCTTTAATGATTGAATCCAGGGCCATCAAGGCATTACCTATGATTCTGTAGATTGTCTTCCTCAGGCAGATTTGGGAGTTTATGGCCCAGCACAGAGAAAGGAGCTATTTTGCCTTTTTGGAGGAGATCATAAAAATCCTGATTTCTCCCGTGCTCATTGCATACTTCACTTACTGCTTTTCACAACGGTAAGAAAATTCATTTTGGTGTTCCAGATAAATTCCAAGCTGCTCTCAAGAGTTTCTTGCATCCATTTCAAACAGGTCATGCAGAAAGCCTGGGTCTCTCTCCCACAATGCAAACCTGCGTGCTTCTCTTGGGTTGAACTGGGTATGCCTGCACTGGAGGATCTAGCTCAGTCCTGTTCTCCTACTAACAAGCTAAATGGAAATAAAAGGGAAAGAATATCCCTCAGGAGCTGGTCGAGAGAAGAGATTCTTTGGAGTCCTCTCTCAGTAAGACGGAAAAAAATGAAAGTTCCATGTTCAGTTCAGGCATTTTTTTTCATGTCTGCCCTAAATTCATGCAAATTTTGCTGTTAATAACCACATCAATGTTTAAAGAAGGAAATAGAAAGTCTGCAAATGTACTTAGTGTTGAAGTGATGGCAATGCCCTCGTTCACATGAGCACAGATTTCACCCCTTGTTCAAAACAGCTGCACTACTCTGAGAAGTGTTGTTTCTCTGAACACTTTTTGGCCCACACCATCTGAAGTCACTCACAAATCTGAGACTTTTATTTGGGTTCTTTACTGCATCTCACTGAGTGCCCGTCAGCTCCCGAGGTTAGTAATGAGAGCTCAACGCCGCTCCAGCCATGATCTCCTCAGGAGCTGTCAGCCTAGGGAATGATGTCTGTGAATGCAAGGGGGACATTTCCTCCAGAAATGGGCAGCTTCAGCTCCACCTCTGCCCCTGACACTGCAAACCTTGCTTGACTTGTGCCATCCTCAAGCATCTGAGACCTCCTCGCTCTGGCTTCTTCTCTGCTGAGTGGAAGAGTTCTTCCATTTTGCAGTTAGCCTAATTTTTTGGCATTTTCCAACTCCTCAACTGATCCTCAAACAGCATATGCAGCAGAGCAAGAGGAAGGGACCCCTCAGACTTTTCCTCGATGCTCTCACTGCTGTCTCTTTGGCAGCTCTGCGGATGCCATGCTGTTCTCTAGGAGGTGATGTCTGGCTGGAGAACACCCTGGCAAGAAAGGATGTTGGAAAAAAAGAAAAAAAAAATAGCAGTAGCAGCAACGGTAGCAACAGATGGGGCAAGCAACCTTTCCCTGGGTGAGTATCAGATCTGCTACTCTTCTCAGCTGTTTGGCGGGTCGTCGCTGGGTTACGTATCCAGTGCTGTTTGCACTCTGCTAGGGTCCAGCAATGTATATGCCAGATTCTTCTGGTTCTCCTCATTGCTTTGCTTTGGAGCGACAGCAGTGTGCTCAAATGCTCAGCAGAGGGTTTGCAGATTCTTGAGCTGGAGCAGCCAAAAAAAAAAACCAACCAAAATGTAACGGCCTAAAAGGTTGAAACGACTTGTTCGTTTCGTAGACGTGTATGCAGAGGTTCTGTGTAATTTCTCATCATTCAGCTTTGGCTCCTGCTGTCTGTAGCCATCAGAAGCCTCTACTTGAAATCTTCTTTTCTCCTGGGCATCAGTGGTTGTTATCTCAAGGGTGACTCATTATCTTGCCTGGATTGGTTACCAGAGGGCTTCTTTTATTTTTTTTTCTTGGTGTGAAATCTTTCTAGAGTGGAGTCATGGACTACAAAGCCAAAAAGGACCATTTTGGATCACCTAAAATAACCTCCAAGCTGTTCATGTATTGAGCTGCGAGTGTTGGCTGGTGACTGTGAAGGTTTTGCATACAGAAATGGAGGTTTGCATTTGCAGTGCAAGTTTGCACTCGACTGCTTTTCCTCAGTAACGTTTTCCATGTTTCATAATAAGATGGATCCTAACAGTCCTGCTGTGGCCCAGCAATTATGGACTGGGAATCCTTTTTCCCGAATGGTCATCAAAGACAGTGGACAATAAACATTAAAACTATCATGGGCTTTGAATGGTTTGGGTTCTGGAGAAGGATGGCTTAAGATGACGTTTGCACTGTACAAAGAAGGGAAGGACAGGGATAACTTGCCTAGGCCCCCCCGATGTGACATCCACACTGCATAAGGCACTGCAAAAATGTTGCCTTTGCAGAAAGTGCCTTATTAGTGCAGAGTCATTTCCAAAAGTTTGAGTCCATTTATTTTGGTAAAGATCCATCCAAGATTTTGCATCTGTTTCTCATTCCAGGTTCCTTAATTTTCATTATTTATCACCAAGTACCATTGATCGGTGTAGAAGTGCCCCAAAGAACATTGTCCTTGCAGCCTCCTGGGGGATAAAGAAGATCCTTCCCTTTCCCTACCGTTACATGAAACCTCGATACCCATGTGATTAATCTTCCTATTTAAGGCAGAAATCCTTGGAAAACGAGACCATATAATAAGAGTTCCAGACGGCAACTCACACTTAGGCTGAGAACTGTGTAGTGGGACAGGAGAGGAGATTTGTCCATAAGAATATCATGCTGGACATATTAAGATAGAGCAGTGGTCTGTTTGGATATGTTGCCTCTGATAATATTCAGAAGTGGACCTCTAGAGAAGGATATTGGAACAGGAGAAGAATCATCCTTCCTCCTCTACCTTTCTAGCCTCCGGCCATTGGAGATCACATGGGATTCCATGGGAGCTAAGGATGCTGTGGCCCAAAAGTGAGTTGAATGATGATTTGTATGGGTAAAACAAACTCCAAGAGGACACCTGACTGGTCTCGGGTCATCCAGTGATCTTTACTCACCTGCAAGCAGTGCAGCAAAACCGGTAGACCCAACCCAAAGAGGATCCAAAGTGGAAGCATGCAGTGGCAGGACAGGGAAATTTTTCATCCAGTATTTCACTAGGGATCAAGTCAAGCATGGAAGGAACAAAAGGCACAAGCCACTCTCTCAGCCATGCTGCCACCTCCTCTATCCATGGCATGAAGTTTATTGTGTACAGTTCTGGACCCCCCAGTTGAAGAGGGACAGGGAAATGCTAGAGAGAGTCCAACAGAGGCTACAAGAATGCTGAAGGGACTGGAACATCTCTCCTGTGAGGAAAGGCTGAGAGTCCTGAGGTTGTTTAGTCTGGAGAAGAGAAGCCTGAGAGAGGATCTTATTCATGGTTACAAATCTCTGAAGGGTGGGGGTCAAGTAGAAGGGGCCAGGCTCTTTTCAGTGGTGCCCTGGGATAGGATGGGGGGCAATGGGCACAAACTGGAACCAAGGAAGTTCCACCTCAACGGGAGAACTTCTTTGCTGTGAGGGTGACGGAGCCTGGAAGAGGCTTCTCAGAGAGGTTGGGGAGTCTTCTTCTCTACAGATTTTCCAACTTCCCCTGGATCTGTTCGTGTGTGGCCTGCCCTGGGTGATCCTGGTTTGGCTGGGGGGTTGGACTCCATGATCTCCAGAGATTCCTTCCAACTCCTACCATTCTATGATTCTATGATTCTACAGAACATAACGTGTTCAAAGATTGACTGTGTCCTGAACTCCGTGTAATCAAGCCCCACACATCTGGATGCCACACTTGCGTGGCTGGAAATGTTTCTTTTGACCGTGATTCAGCCCTCTTCGTTGTTTCACTCTCTAAGCTTCTGTAAGTGACTCAAGTCTGACACCCGAGAAAGGCCTTTATTTCTTTATAATTCCTGTCAGACCACTAATTAATTGCTCCGTTTGTACTTTAATACCTGAATAATTAGCGTAAGTAAATAACATGGGTAGAACAAGATGGCATGCCGGGCTAATGAAACCGCTGCGGTGATTTTAATTGCCAGCCTAATACTCTCTGAAGTCTTCAGCACAAAGGGAGGAGATCGAGAAGGAAATAGGCTGAGTGGCTAAATGATGAACTACCTCTGTGGGCTACGCTTCCAACTTGTTGACTACCTGTAAGACATCTACAAATAATAAAATACATTTTAAAAAAAAACAAACAGTATTTTCATCAGATAAAAAATCAGGAGGGCTGATGAGTCCACAAAAGTTGCAGATCAGTCTCTAAGCAAGACCCGTAACTGGGTCCAGATCCTCAATACTAGGATCTCTGCGCTTCCAGGCAGATTGCTATGTCTGCTGTTCGTTTATTTTACGGGCTCACTATATAAAATTACAGGGTGGAAAGAGCAGGAATGTCTAAGGGAACCTTAGATGTCACTATAGCAGCCCTGCTACATTTCTAAAGCTGTATATATACATGAATACAGTCTCGCTTTCAAACTAAACCATATCCTGCCTCCTTGCTTGGGCTTCTTATGCCAGACTCTGGTTCAGCAGTGCAGGTACATGGGTTTTGGAATAGAACCTCCATGTGGCCAAAATGCTTGGAGTAGGAGCAACGCTGTTTAGATATCTCTGTTTAGAAATGCCCTAAGTGATTGGGGGGAGGGGAATGTAATAAAACCCCAGAAGCTACTTGGAGACATTAGAAAAGAGAGGGTGGGATTTTTGATCTGCTCAGGGAGAAAATGGAGGGGAACAGGTTTGAGTTAATGGTTAATAAAAGGCAGGGCAAAGATGAGGATGATGTTTCTTACGGCAAGAGCTCTGAAGCCACGGAGCCAGCTTGAGGGAAGCACCATCACTGACTCATTTCGAACTAGCCCGAACAAATTAATAGAGCAGAGAAGCAGGCAAGCCTGGCAACAAGATTGGAGCTGACGATACTGCTCGATCCAAGGAACTGTTGGCCCTTCCAATTTTGAGTTTTCTTTGATTCGGCAGAAGCTTTTCATAATTTTACGGATTTTTGCATAAAACAGCTACAGTGTTGCATAAGGTCTCTATTAGCAACTCTAGCTCTGAAGACGTGTCAGAAATTCTGGTGTTGTTGCACTGGAAGGGGTTGGGGCTGTGAGGATCGTGTGTGCTGTGGAGATATCCCCCACTGCCACTTTTTTTTTTTTGAGAATGAGCTCAAAATTGGTATTTATGAATTTGCCCTTCCTTTAATGTGGGTCACCCTTCTCTGTCGACTATCAGAATGATTCTTTCATGGTTCTCTTCAGCTCAGATTTTTGCATTGCTCAGACTAATGCCCAGCTTAGGCGTTGAGATATAGTCCTCTCGGCCACAATTTTAAAGACCTTGAGAATTTAAGCATCTCAGAGTGGTTAACAGCTCTGCAGTTTACTTTGTGAGTTAAATCCACCCTTTAGCAAGGCAATTCCCAGGTGTGCATCTGTAGCGCTTTCCCTAAAGTGGGGGTTTCTGGAACTCACAGAGCATCTTTGGGTTGTGTCACTGTGCATTTGCGGTGGGTTTGTGCTCTTCCCTCAGTATGTTCCAGTTACCTGTCTGCATGGATACTTGCCTGACTGTTTTTACATTCCCAAGGAGACCTGGCAACTACAGGAGCTGTCTACTAAAGTAATGCACAGGAGGCTTTATAGAATCATAGAATCACTACGGTTGGAAAGGACCTCCAGGATCATCTAGCCCAACCTTCATCTCAGCATCCCTAACCCCTAGACCATAGCCTCAAGTGCTAGATCTACTTGTTTTTTTAAACACCTCCAGGGATGGTGACTCCACCAACTCCCTGGGCAGCCTGTTCCAGAAAAAAAAGAATGTTGAAAGAAATATGCTTGTGGGGAGCATCTCACAGGCACACGGTCTCCATGCTGACGTGTATAGACCTCCTGTGGAAGTTTAACATCAGGTTTGACCTCTCAGTTACAGGACACCAGAAAGACTGTTGGAAGCAGCTGGGCAGTTACAAGGAACATTTGGTATGAATTTTCCCCTGTTTTGCAGCTAATGAATCATTCCTGAGCCTGCCCTTCCACTGTTCTGATGATTCCAGTTCAGACTGTCAGGAAAAGAGCTCTTTAGGAAGACAGAACAGAGTCAGGTTTTGTATGTTTAATTTGGTGGCCAGAGATGGAGGGAAGATGGACGGTGTGCCATTGATTCACTGGCTACCTTCTTGTCCAGTACAAGGTTAAGTTTGCTCTCAAGGCAGTCCACAGATTATCTCTAAATTCATAGCCTATTATGAAGCTCTAATATTGCTGGGGTCCCAGAAGGTCTTTTCTCTTGCTGTGACCCTGACACCCCACCTCTGAATGCACCTCGCAAGAAGTTGCAAGTGTGGCTATTCCAACAGGGTACAGTGGACAAGGACCTGCTCTTTACCCTGTCGTGGCAATTTTGTGCTTCAGCTCTGGCCCACAAATGCAACGAAACTGAGTCAGATAAAGCCTCATGGTAACATTTCTATAAATTAGGCACTTTGGTCAGGAGGCAAGGTACCTGGGTCCTCCCTACGTGTTCTGGGAGCACGATACCTGTGATACCATCTGTGCTGTTATCTCTTTCCATCTTGGGTTACTGTGATGGGGATCCCAAGAAGGAAGACAACTCTGAGGTCATTGTAGTAACTTTTGTGTTCTGTAGGGTTAACTTGTTTGGGTTTTAAACATCCCAAGCGCAGAACATCAACAAAGACAGGTAAAAGTGCTTTCCTATTGATTGTGGTTTTTTTCTCAAAGGAAAAACAACCCCCCTGGCTTTTTGCTCAAAAGCATCAGCAGAACTCAGCTGATGTGTAAAGACGTTATCTTTGAAAGCCAGTCGAGAACACAACCCCACAATCCAGGCAAGGGTTAACTTTAGAGGACTCTTGAGCCTAGGCAGGACCATTTATGCTGGCCTTCTTCTAGGAAATTCCCTGCAAGAGAAAATTAGAGGCAGAGGACAGTGTGTAGCCATAATCAAACCTTGTTTAGTTTGGCACTTTCTCTATCTATCCCATCTTTACCAATCTGACTCGCTCGGCTGTTTTTCTTGGCTGGATCACGAGAGTAGTTATTCCATAGATATATGGAATATTTGAACATATACAGCTAGTGCATTTGCTGCTTTGTCCATCCTTAGTGAAGCAAACTTCAGGGAATAATTCTGAGTGTGATAAATTTCCAGATTTTGCTGGAATTCCGCGGCCGAGCTGGGCGGATACTCAGTGCAGAGGTTCTTCTGGACTTAGAATGAGAGAGGAGTTTTTTTCTTTAATGGGTCTCAGGCTTTTGAGCTTTCAGACACTTGATGGGCACCCCTGAGATCTGTCTGAGATTTCGATAGAGGATAATCTGAAAATACTTCCGTGCTTCATGCTGCACAGTTAGCCCATCGTAGGGAGCTTATTCTAAACCAAAATTTTGCCATGTCTATGTGTGCATCGTCATCCCAGTAAGGCTGAACTGCACCTGGCTGAAGCAGAGAAAAACCTCTTTTGCTTGTGAAAAGATGACCCATAGGCAGGAATCTCACCCAAACCAGCTGAGAAGAAAATCTCAGGGCATGACAGTGTTTTTCTCCTGTTAATGGGCAATCTTTTTATTTTAATAGCTTTTTTTTTTTTTTTAATTTTCCAGAAGCGACTGCCAAACCCCATAAATAAACAGTATTCTATACACTAAGGAACTGGATTGACGTTCGGTGGTGTTTCGTAGCATGTGCACTTTAATTAAGACATGATGACCTGGATTCAGTGGGCTGACACGAGGGAGCATTAACTCTCCGTTCTAACAGTTCTGCTGCCAAGGACAAATACTCTGTTGCATCGGTGTGACTCAGTTCAAACAACAAACAGCCTTGCAATTTAAAATCCCTACAGACCCTGGTCAAGTTTCCCCAGTTCTTGGATAACTTCCTCTTTTCTCCTTGATGTTTTTCTTAAAGTGAGATATTCTGTTGCTTTGTCCTGATTTTCCAAGTAACGGGTGGGTCTTTATACTCCTGACAATAAAGTTGCCTTCCAAATATTTATCACATCAAATACCGTACTTTTCCGTGTTATTAATCCTGGAGAACCTCCATCTTTCCATTTGATGAACTATGTTGTCTAACATGGTCAGAACTGTTTCTTGGATTTCACATTTGTAGCGTAGAAATAGGGTTAAATTCTCCTTTGTTTACTTCTTGTTGTTAACATCCATGTGGTTCTGGTCGACTCAGTGGGTGGAACCCTGAACAGAACTGGGACAGACTTGTACGAAACGGCGTGGTTTAAACTGGAGATGGATGAACCTCCAGAGGACACACACACATAGACTCCTGAGGGATAGAAGCAAAGTTCTTCTGGATTCTGGCTTCATAGATGGGCTATCCATGGAGCTCCGTCTTACAGAGTCACATAGGCTCCTGCCATCATCGTGCTTCGGGTGCCTTCAGCACAGGGTGGAATTCATTGAGTTAAACCAACTAAAAAAATAAACTTACAGCTGAGCAAGTTTCTCTACTGCAGCTCCACGCTACTGAGGCCTGAGCTCTCCTCCACAATCTCCCAGTTTATCCTGAAATCTGCCCTTTGAGAGCAGCGATAAAGGACTCTGCAGTCCTTTACTGAAAACAAAAGTAGGATGAAGCTCAGTGAAGTACTTTGAGAACAGTGATGAACTTTTGCAGTTGTCCCAGGTCCTGATGTTACAACAATCCAGGAAACCAGAATCTTTTACCCAGCTCTTCAGGCTTCATCATACAAGTCTCCCTTTGGTCCAAAAAGCATAAACACATGGAGATAAGGTGAAAACTGAATCAGAAGGACAGCAGAGTCCTTGTAATGTGTCCAGCATCCAGCATTAGGCAGAAGGCGCCAGGGAAAGGGGAACAATTTGATGACTTGGCTTACAAAACGTGCCTACCCACTTTGGTGAGAGCAAGGATTATATGAGATTGATTATTTGATGCTCTTCTGGAAGGTGTTGAATCCCCTTGTGTGGCAATGCCACCACTGATAATATAAAGATGGCATCCCCTCATTGCCACTAGCTCCGTGTTTACCACTCTTAGGAGCAAGGTTTGGCTAATTCTGTGTGAAAAGAGCTTTGAAACCAGGCCCACTTGTAGCCTCTGAAGTAGGCCAAGAGGTGGGGCTGCTGTCTGCCCTGGGGTGAGTGAGGGAAGTACTCCTCCATTGCATTACTGCAGGTGAATTCTGTGCTCCCAGCCTTTCCTCAACTGCACAGATCAGAAGCTTCAGAGATACTTTAATTTTGTTCTTGTGTTTTAAAGACATGGGCCTTTATTTCTTGGCAGGTTCCTTAAAAAAAATAGGTGTCCTCCAGAAGCTCATGTAACCCTTACTGTACCTCTCCAAGCACAGGGATGGAGTGCTCCTGTAGGCACACATCTATCCCACCACCTGAGATTTTTTTCTAGATGACTCCCAATACCACAGGAGCTGCCTGCTTCCAAAGGCAAAGGCTGGCTTGCAGTCCTTCCCGATGGATACAGCTTGTGTGGAATACAGCAGCTCCTGACAAGAGCACTGGTAGCTCTGTACAGCCAGTCCTCTGTTATCCTGCCTCATCCAGGTCCGAGGAGTTCATGACAGCTGATACCAGGGGGTCTGTGGAGCTCCGGAAGATGCAGAGAGGATCAATTTCGTGGAATGCACTTGTCTCACTTCTCCATCGATAGCTTCAGACCACACACCGGTCGTCCGTGCGGGACAGCTGTAAACACTGCCTGCGATAGAGCTCTGGCAAAGAGGCCAGTGGTCCTCCAGTGAATCCAGATGGGTCTCGGAGGAGAACAGCTGTGTGTGAACAGGAAGGGAGAGCTTCCTCTTGCCTCTTCCAAAACCTACCACTCAACCGCTAAATAAATCAACATCAGCAGTGACTCTTCACAAGGCAGGGTGAGCCAAGCCCAGGCTGGGAGTTTATCTCAGTACAGAGCAAAGAGAAAGGAGCTGTCTGCAGCAACCTGAGGCTTTCCCCACGCAGAACTTTAGGGCATCACCAACCCATTTTTGCCGTGTTTCGCTGTTCGTGCTGCCTGCAGTTACAGCAATGACATGGTGCAAATCACCAGATGGAGAAAAGACATCCAGAGTGTAGAACAAGTGAAGGAAAAAATGACTTGCAGCTCTACAGCAGTAAAAATATCAAGCAGAGGCTCAGAAAGATTTGGTTTGGGTAATGCAGGAGGTCTGACCACTCCTATCACTGTCCAGAGCTGTGGAAGAAAATCTCTCCTGCCTTTGGACAGAATTAACTGTTTATAGGTCACAAACAGTTTTTATTTCTGCGATGGCGTGTTCTTGAAAGGAAAAAAAAAGTAATAAAAGACTCAAGAAGTTAGACTGTTTGGATCTGCTATTCCCAGAGAGCAGCCAAACAGAAATGTCCAGCTTGGCATTAGACAAGATCTGAAGTGACAAAAGAAGCAGCAGTTCCTCTGGTATCTTCACCGAGCATCTTACTGATCATTTATCGGTTTAAAACAGTGCTTGAGGTCCTTTTAACATGAATGCCTCGTAATCAGCCCTCAAGTCTCATATCTGATAATCTCAAGTTCATCTTAGGGTGTGTAATTACAGGTGCTTGCTTCTCATCCTCATAAATATAGTTAAATTACAGTAGGATAAAGGGAGTTTGATGGGTTTATTATGCGTTGTGTATGGGGTGCCATGCTTAGAAGGACAGAAGGACCTCGGCGCATCTTCTGGTCCAGCTCCTATAGCTTAGGACACTCACACAATGTACCAAGGAAGACTTGTGCAATGTACAAAGCAAGGATTTAACCATCCAGTATCATATTTGCTAAGCTGTCTGGAGGCATCCATGGGAATGGTTGGATAAGGACAGCTTAGCCTTCCTAATGCTGTATGAAATGGTCACTCTCGTTTGTGTGAAGAAGAGATCAGGACACATCTTTTTTTTTCCAAGAAGACATTTTCCTGTTGAAAAACTGTCTTTAAAAGAAATACATTTTCCTAGAAATGTGTTGGTTTGGACAGATGCTTGTTTAGAAAGAAGAGTGTGAATCGTGGAACTGTAAAGCCAAGTATTCTCAAAATATGTCATTTCGGTGCGTTTGGTGTGAAGGTTTTTAACATCTTGAAACAACATTTTACCCCTCTTTTTGTTTGGGCTGATGATTAGACAAGCCTGAGAGCTGGAAATCAAACAAACAAAAATAACCAAAAAAAATTTTCGACTTCATGGAAGGGAACTAGTTCACTTTGTCCAGAAGAAGACATTTGTGCAGAAGCTTTCAAACGTGATTGTGTTTGTCCCCACTCAGAATGCATCTTGGTGTGGATTCACAGGGTTTCATCCTTGCTGGGAAGATGAGCTGCAGCAGCTCAAAAGCCAAGGTTCCCTAGTTGGGTACTTCCCAGTCTTTCCCTTGGATTCCAGCCAGGAGAGGGGTTTATGCTGATGCTTCTTAGTCCTGCCTGAGATCTATACCAAGCCAAGGTGGTCGGTCCATCAGGGCCACAAGGAAATGATACAGCTGGTATCACACCTGATTTTGGTTTCCCAGTCAGAAAGTCAGGTTCCCACTCATAGTTGCCTGAACTTGGGCAAGATCAAAGCAAGGCTTGAGTGTAGGCATCTGGCTTCAAAGGAGCACATGTCATACAGCTCGCTCTGGTACCCTTTCTCAAGCGGCTGAATTTCACTCCTACAGAACATATTCAGGATTTCAGGTACCTACACATTTAAAACATTTCTAAGGTGGTTTTGATTTTGAAACCTCACCAAATCTCACCGTTCCTGACTCACTGTAGGACAACTCAGCAAATGACATTTTAGCCCTTTCTCATCTGCTTAGATAAAGGGGCAAGAAAGAGACAGGAAGAGGCTTGGACCTTCTTATTTAAAGGAAAACATATTTTTCTAGTCAGGCTGAAGCTGTTCATCCTCATGCATCCCAATAAAATTCACAATCAGGCATGGGCTACATTTGGAAAACTTCAGCCGAAAATGTAAATGCTCCGAAACAGAAAAAAAAAAAATAATTTATGAGAATGAATAAAAGAGAGGTTTAGCATGGAAACTGCTCTGCAGTCTTCACTATAAAGCACTGCCAGATGCCTCCTCTAAAAAATACTCATACAAGGTATTGTTCACATGGCAGTTCCATTGGCCCCTTTGAGTCTGCAAACATAAATTAGGGTTACTCATGTGAGTAAAGCATTGTGGGAGCAGACTCCTCTTTTGCCCAACTGTAAGCATCTGTAAAAAAAAACTCTTTTGGGATAAAAGACACAGAAGAACTGTAAGACCCTTATGGCTGTCAAATACAATTTCCTTTACTTGCATTTTTTTCGGCCATTTGGGCTCCGACCTCCATCTGTTTATGGAAATATTTAGATCCCTCTGGTGTATTTTTAGCAGATCATTTTGCTCTTGCTGCTGCAATATCATTGCATCATCATTCTCCTGTTGCTCAGCTTCGATTCCTTTGCATTTTTTTCTTTTTTTTACTTCTTCTTTTTTTTTTTTCCTAAAAATCTTATGCTTCAATTGCCCCAGCAGACATAAACATAAAGAGTAAATGTTAACACTGTGTTTACACTCTGAGTGTTCACACAAACGTGCTGGCAAAGTGCGCAGAGGCACGCAGAGACACACAGCGTGGCTTGTCACGAGTGGGCTTTTTTCAGTGGTATTTCCATTTGTAAACCATCCTGCCTGAGACATTATAGGATGATTGCCCTGGGAGCTGAGCTCTCAAGCTCTTAGAGGTACCTCCCAAAGTCTGAAGGCGGGCAGGACTGTCACTGTCCTTTGAAACATTTGGTGGCACCTTGTTCAGTCAGCTGTAAATACATCCAGCCCTGGCACATTTTCTTCACCAGTGTCCAGACCTGCATGCACATGTGTCTATGAATCATCTTCTCTGTAGACATGGATCTTCCTTTGACGGTGCATCATACTCCTTCCCCACCATCCCTGTCTATTCAGTCCGCAGACAAGCCACAAATACAAATATTTTCAACGTTAGGAGTCCTTTGGGCCTAATTACTTACAAGGGCAAAGACAGCACCAACCTGCTGGCAAACTTTAAGCAGAACACCTGAAGTCTGGGAACTCAGCTGAGACAATTCAATTAAATAACCCCCTTTGTCCCTCTCCATCAGATAACACTCACTGGGCTTTACCACATCACTACCTGTGGTCTGAGATGACCAGGCACAACCCAAACCCTGGAAGAAGTTTTTAGGTGGACCCTGATAAAGGTCTAGGTGAGATTCACGGGGATACAATTAGAGGGGATTTCTGCACAGAGGTTTGGGAGACACCAAGAATTATGTCTTTGAGGTGAAAAGCTACCCTGGTGGTTTTGTTAGTTTTTTTATAACCTAAGGAAATACATGGTTTGTCCCATGGATTTGATTTCATAAGCCTGTATTAGGTAACAAGGTAGAAAAGAGGAATATTTTTATCACTGGGAGGCTATGTCATTCTTTGGCCTAGCTGTGGTACTTTTAGGAGAGACAGTGATTTGTGACTCACACATAAACAGACCTGCACTCAGGAGAAGTCAGGCTCCTTTTGCACACCTGAAGAGCCTCTGACTAGGCACTAAAGAGCAAAGCCAGAAAAAGCCGAGCCACGCTTAGCGTCTGCTCTTCCTAAATGCCTCAAAAATGTGTTGCCATTTGCAAAATTTCAAACCACAGCAGTCTATTTATCCTTCTTAGCCTGGGCAGAGAGTGTGTGATGCTTGCTCCGGACAAATCAAACCATTGCGCCTCTCAAAATGCTTTCATCATCATCATTATTTATTATTATTTATCATCCCTGCCATGTGTTATGTTTTTTCCACACACAAAGAACAAGCAGATGTTTTCCATCTGTGTGATTTCTTAATTTTAGATCTCAGGGAGGGGGAAAAAAAAAAAAAAAAGAAAGAAAAGAAAGTTAAGAAAAAATCCAGAAAGAAGAAATGCACAGCGTGTCTGGGAGCGGCACTGACCCTCACATACAGGTATGTACTTGCATGAGGTCTCTGGAACCAGAGCAAACACCTTCACCTTTCCTCTGGCTCTCCCCTGCCTTGGAGAAAAACCTCCTGGGACTGTAATAGATGATTTCAGCAGAACATGGGTCCTAGGGGAGCTGCACACCATGGGAACAAAGACCTGTTTAGGAGGTGTCTCTGACCTAAAATGTTGGGATGAACTTGTGCAGACCCAGGCCAGGGTGCAAACCCTTTTTCATCCTTTTTGACTTCTTGCCCCCCTCCAATTTGCCCTCTGCCCATAAGCTCTACTGAGTCTCCCGTTCCTTCTCAGCTTCTTTCCCTATTCACAGCCTATACTTTTTATCTTTACCTGACAGCTCAGATGAGCAGAGCTTTTGAGTTTCTTCTCCCCACCACGTGAGACTCGTGGATCGGGTCAAGTAGCCCAGGACAACCCCCTCACAGGAGGAGGTGGTGCTGCCCAGCAGCCTCTCTCAGCTCTGGCACAGCCGTAGGCAACACGGGCTTTGCTGGGAAATGGGAGTTTTGGTTAAATGTACATTTTCTTGAAAAGTGTCTTCTTTCCACAGGAATTTTGACTTTTTGATGAAGACCAAAACAAGTCTTGGCCCAAGCATTTGGGTGTTTGGAATCTTTGTTGGGAGCATACGGAAGGCAAGGCATTCACAAATTGCGACAACGAAATTCCAGGGGGAATGGATTTATTTTGGTTTCCTTCAGAGTTTTTCCCAGAATCTCTCTTTTCTGAGAATCTTGGGTGTTTGATGTGAACACGTAGCTATGCCATACAACCTACCAGCAAGGAGGCCGGCAGGATACCAAACTGTGCTGATAGACAGGTGAAAGGACTCGGACAATATATATACATATATATATATCTCAATCCTCAGTGCAATCTAGTGACCTGAGAGGAAATAATGCCGAAATAACAGCAAAACAATGATGGGAACAGGAGCTATATTAATAACAATGCAGCATAAATGCAGATGGCTTTTTACCACCATATTACTAACAGACCATATCAAAGACCTCGCAAGAACAGCTCAGTGCCTCTAGGGCGTTTGGAACACAGACCAAGATTTTGCCCGTAGAAACTGATGTGAGACGTGAGGTGACAGTTTGAATTCAGACATCTGGTGGGTTGTGGGGACTGGGATGCTGTGACTCTGGTATTAATAGCATGTTCCCTCCGTTCACTAGTTCAAACAAGTTGCCGTGTTGTTGTTAACTTCAGAAAGCAACCAGGCTTGTGAAAAAAAAAAAAAAAAAGCTGTTTTCTTTCTGCTTGACATATTGTTGAAGAACTGAAGAGACGCAGTAACAAGTTCAGGCACTCTGAAGTGTTTTGGTTAGTGATTATTGCTATAAAGTCCTCTGTTTCTTCACCCCCACCACCCTTCTTGCCAAAATGAGAATTTGATGACAAGGTAACTTGACTCTGCCTCGCCCTCAGAAAGATAGAAAGATTCAAAAATAGCTGTGTGCTTCAGGCTACGCAGAAAGCTTGCAAAGAAAGTTTACTTGAATGAGTAAAATGAAAATTTGTTGCGTGGAAGCTCCCAAATACATGGCTGACCTGAAAATCATGAGAAACAGAGTGGGGGTGAGTCAAGGAGGGGTTCAGGGAGGGTTGGATGCGTCCTGCTCTTGGTTGTCTTTTCAGTGGATTAAAATTCAGCCATCTTGGGGACTTCTTTTTATTATTTTTCTCCCTAGTAAAAATTTAGTAAGTATACTTCCAGCCTCAAGAAGTGAGGAAAGAAGAAAATCAGACAAAAAAAACCAATTATGAAAGTGTAGAAAAAAAAGGAGTAGGGGGAACACCTCAGTCAAGATGCAAGTGACAGCAAAAAAAGGTGAGGGATGACAAAAAAAAACCCAAAACAAACAGCTGCTTTCAAGAACAAATTGTTTCACGGGAATTGAAAGGAGCTATCAACTAATTTGTTGATTTGCAGATATTTGGATTATTTTTCTCCCAAGGAACTTCTGGAGGGAGAGACTGCTCTGAGGTGCTAATAGGCCTGACCACAAGAGAGTTCTCTGACTTCAGGTCTGTTTTGCCAAGTTTCTGTGAAAAGAGGAGCCCGCAGTCCTCTGCTGGTACATTTGCCTAATCTCCTACCCTGCCTCCCAGCCAGAAGCTGCTGGCACCGCGATGCCCAATGCACCAGGAGTAGCACCAGGCACTCTGGAAGTCTTGCCTGTGTGCAGAGCCCAAGTACAGCTGAATCACAGCATCTCATTTCCAGCGTCTCTTCACCGAAATGAGTTTGGGGCTCAATTCTGTTTTACCTCTGCTCCACCTGCCCTGATGGGCAGAGACAAATCAGTCTGGTGGTCTGATGGAGAAAATCTGTTACCTGCTGCATGGACACCACAAATGGGTGAGAGAGCCTCCAATAGGCACCCTGAAGGCTTTGGTCTCTGAGTGTTCTCATTCCCCCAGCAAGCTGCCTGAAGGGAAAGGTGTTAGGAAAGAAAAAAAAAAAAAAAGAAGGAGAAGGGTTTATACACTGAACTGGATTTGGATACTTGGGCTCGATTAGTTTGCGGTGAGATTAGATGCTGTGAGATCATCATTTTACAACAGAAGACAATGGAAATAAAAACAGCATTTGGACATAAATATACAAATTGACAGTGTCTGCCACTCTGCTTTTCTGTGCAGAACAGCCTCCCAACTCAGCCATTTCATTATCCTCCCATGCAACATATTTTTAAGCTTCAATCCTGCACAGCACTCAGCAGGATCTTCTTGCTAAGATGAGGGATCTGCTGAACTGTAACCCCTGCAGATCCATCAGGCCTGTAACCTTCCAAATCCAAACTCATCTGCCTTACCACGCTGTAAACCTGAGAAGATGCATCAGCCCAAGACTCAGAGCTTCCTAAGGGACCCAAGTGAGATTAGGTATGGTGAGGGAGAGGCCAATGACTGAGGAAAAGACCCTGGTCATGTGTTGAGCTGTTGAAGGCCAGGTAATCTACCTTGTAGCACTGGCCGTGGCAGATGCACAGGGTCACTTGGCACAAGAAGTCTGGTATAGAGCAGAGAATCGACCCTGAAAAGTGGAAAATTAATATTTCAACGGGTGGGTCATCCTGTCCCACTAGAATAAAAACCAAACCTCTTTGCATTCAACATCTGTGAAGCTGAGTTCAGCAGAGGGTGACAAATACAATCTGTCTGCACTCATTTCTGTGATTATCTCGACCAATGTTTAGAAAACTTTTCTTCTCCTCTTTCCTTTGATCCAACCGTGCTTAATTTTTCTTTCCTTCAGGGCTGCTGCTTCTGATTCCTTGTGAATAGAGTGTGTGGAGAGGGCCAAGGGAACTTCTTCATGGTCACAGAAAAGGAAAAGAATCAACTTGGTTGATCTATGTTGCCTGTTTTTCTTTTCTCCCTTCAGATTTGGAATAGCAGTCGTCACTCCCAGCCTTTTGACATGATGGTTTGACACTGTCCATGAGTAGAAATTGGTTTATCAATCAGCCCTGTGGAATTTCCCACTTCAGCTTGCCTTCAGAAAACATAAGAGGCTAAGAAGGTACAATTCCATCTCTTAAGCCTTTCCAAGCAGTGCCATGATGCTGTTTAACCTTTCCCCACAGATACGTAACGCCAGAGCTGTCAACCCAGATACAGCGAGTCTCTGCATGTACTTAATGTATAGACAGAGACTAGATCTTTACAAGAGAATGTCTGTATAAGCAACTTTGCCTTCACCTACTGGTGGTTCATTTAACTCTTTCTCTCCTGAGATGCATTTTCCCCACTTTCTATAGCAGTGTATATATGTTTATGTGTCAGTATATATATATAAATATAATCTATATAACGGCATGTTCCCTTCACACTAGTGGAGTGACCTGAGGATAAGAAGGATTGCAGGTCACTCCTTAATTCTGATGATGGAGCCCAGGCTTTGATGTTAAAGGTCACAGGTTCATCTCTTTGAGAAGATGTTGGTAATGTGCGGTGGCATGTGAAAAACATCTCAGCTCCTCACGTAGCAAGTACAATGGAGCTATAAAGCTTAAATTACTTTTTGGGGTTGATTTTGATTATTTTTTTTTTTATTTTTTTTTTTGTTCATAGAGCAAAGACTCTCTTTTGAGAACGCAGTTCTATTGACCAAAATTTACTATATATAATTTACACGAATGTGATTGCTTTGGAGGAGAAGGGTGACTTGGATTTGTCCTCCTCCACGTCCCCTGACAACAAAACAAAACAAAACATCTCCTAATGAGTCTGGGTTGAGTTTCAGAAGTCCTGAAATCCAACCCTGATCTTACTACTATTCCTGGTGTGAACATGAGTGTGCTGTTTCACTTCTCTGGGCATCTTCTTTTCCTGCTGACCTCAGTTCCATCTAGTCTTAACTGGTTTCCTGGTTTGTCCAGCAGCTACCCAGAGCAGAGTCCTGGTATTGTCAGCACTCAGCAAAATGATACAGAGCTTCCCAATAGATATTGGAGTCTCAGCTGGGGTAATGACAGTGGAGGCTGGAGACCGGTTTGAGAGACATTATTTGCTTTGCTTGAACCATTTGTGCCTTTAAGGGAAAATTCGAGGCGTGTAAAACTCCAGACCTAGAGCTACTCAGATACTTACATCTAAGGCAACGAGATGTTCTTGAGCCATTATCTATCCAGAAGTCTTTGTTAGGCCAGAAGATTGCTTGAGAATAAACTGAAACCCACCAGAACTACAAAGAAGAGGAATTCCATTCCCAGGAAAATCTCAGGATCTCTTTTCTTTTTCTAAATGGATTTTTTTTTATTTTTTTTTTAATGACATTACTGAATTTCCTTAGAATGAGGATTCCTGAAGGTATTTGGCTCAGAAACGTAGGAATAGGAGTTTTGGTTCCAAAATTAAAAACTACTTCATATGGAATGTTTCCCAATCAAACTAACTTAAATAGAGAATTTCTGTGCACAAAAAAAAAAAAAAAAAAAAATTTTGCAAAAAAAAAAAAAAAAAAAAAAAATTCAAAAATGCCATTCTGTGATGACGAAACTCCATGAAAACCCTGAGAGTACCTACATGAATAACTGTTTTGTTGTCATCCACTGCTACACAGTCAAAGAAGAGAGACTCTTCTCTTCTGGTATATCATCTTCCTTCCTATTCAATCCAGAGGTAGTTTGGAAACCTGATTACTTACTGGTTCACTGAAGGAGGTGGGTAGGGAAGAGCTGGAGGGTGGCAGAGTAGAGAAAAAAACATCTTTGCAGAGGAAATCTCAAATAAATACCATGCTTCTGGACCACAGGCATGGTGTGCATTACTTTCCATGTCCCAAACAGTTCCTTTTCTTATAATTTTTTACCAAAAAAAGGGGAGATAAAATAAAGCAAGGAGCAAAAGTCAGATGTTTCAGAAAGGGATAAAAGACGAAAGCTCTTGACACAAGGAGAAGTTAGTCATGCACGTTGACCTGAAGGCAGGCAACCTAGGCCAAGGAATGAGAAAGAGAAGGAAGAAAAGCCATGCAAAAGCCAGCACACCACCAGGATACAGCCAGGGATTGGCTGGCAGTGATGTCACTGCCCTCCCTCCGACGACCAAATGTGGGTGATGTCATGTCTTTTCCCATAACACGTTCTAACGAACAACGTGGTGCGGAGGGAGGTTGTCCCTTTCTTTTCGCCCTGTTTTTATTATTATTATTTTAATTTTTGAAATTAATTTGGTAATAACAGCAATTAGACCCTCCTGCCAGCCTGTCCCTGGGGGGTGATTCTAGTTCTTGTGCAGCAAAAGTTTGCTTCTAAAGAACATCATAGCAGGCATGCAATAATCACCCAGAAATGCACAGCCTGTCGTGTCTTATTGCTTAATTATCCATCTTACCTTCTTTCAACCCTCTTCTTACTGTACCTCGTGTGATGCCTGTTTATTTTATTTCATTTTCCCCAACTGCCCTCCCTCCCTGCCTTAAGATTATGAGAGCAGAAAACATTTTTTCCCTTTCATTCTGCTGCCCTGAGGTTCCTCCTGCTTGGTCACCACTGGTCATTCCCATGAGGGATTATGAGCTCAACAATCTCTGAGAGCTTTTCCCGCTTCTAAGTTCTCGGAGCTGATTCTACCGGCTGCAATATCACTACCTTGGAATTTCACCAGATGGGAATGTGGCCTTTTGGTTTTGTGCCCTCAGAATACAATTGACCATGAATCCGGTTCCTGAGAGGAACCTCTCCTGAGAAGAAGAGAGATGAACCCAACTTAACACATAGCAGCCAAAAATACCGTATGAAATAGGGACTAGGAGTTCCTCACCTGGATGTTCTGGGGTTGGCTTGGTAGGGCATGTCCAAAACTGTACAAAAATCTACTCAGTGTTTATTTGGGTGTGCCTTAAGACCCCATGCACTAAAAGCTGCTCCATACTTTTCAGGTAGTTGCTAACCTTTGTCAGATTGTTGAAATCACAGCCCAGCATATTGGAGTAAAGCAGCCCCTGCCCCTTCCACCTAAACACATTGAGCCAAAAAAGGTCCATTGAGTTTGCATCAGTTTTGTTCTCCTGATCCAGAGAGATGCTCTTCACAGAGCAAAATCTGGGCCTCCATCCTGCATCTCAAGACTGTCTGTGAGTAGTTTAGGAACCTAAGTCTGAAGTTGAAGAGAGAAAAGAGGTGAACATCTCACTGGAAAGCAGTAGCATTGATATCTCTCTTGAAAATACAAATGAGTCTGTGAAGCTGCTGGGGCAAAACCTACAAAAGTGATCGATGTTGTATCCATGTTCCAAAGCCTCTCTGGTTCCTCGATTCTTTTCTTTCTTGTGCTTTGTCTTTTGAGCTGAACTAGGATCAGGAAGAGCTGGGTGCATCCCTTGAACCCTTCCACTGAGACACCGGTGCCCAGGTGATAGGAGGGAGCTGATCCCAGGCTAAGAGAGCAAATGTGTCACGGGGAGCTGGGAAAAACCACATCACTCAGAGATCCCACTGGAAGCCTCATAGACAGGATCCACAATAAATCAGGAGATTTAGATTATGTTTGATTTTTCCCCTTTTTGCTTTCTTGGCTTTTTTTTTTTTTTTTGATTGATAAAACAAAACAAAACAAATAGGGGGAAGAGAGTCCCTTTACTGTTTAAATGAAGTTTTAAAAAGATTTTTATCGAATGAAAATGAAAATAAATATGCATTTTTATACTGGCATTTTAAACTCCGTGTTAGCCATCCTAAAACACATGAAAAAGAGTACAGAAAGGTAAGTTAACTAATTTATTTTTAAATGAAGACCTGTTTCCAAGGCAAATAATGGAAAACTTTTATTTTCCAACCTATTGGAATGAAACGATTGGACGGGAAGGGGCTTTGGTATTATTATTGGGTGCTTTTTTTCCTTGCCTAAATGAACTGCTTAGGGGAAAAGGCACGAATTCATAAAACCTTTTGGTACTACTAAATCAGGCGGGGATTTTTTTTTTTTTTTTTTTTTTTCTCGCGGTATAAAAAGCATTAGAGGAAAAATATCACGCGTGGCCAGGCACAGGGCAACTGGGTGGTCGGCCCTGGGTGGGACAGGGAGTTCCCAGCGCTCACATCTACGCCCAAGGCAGCACTTTATGAGCAGTGGGGACACGAACCCAGCCAAAGAACATCACCGGTAATTTCTCGCTCCAACCTACCGACTTTATGGTTTTTTTTTTCCTAAGATACGCAAGATACTTCAAGGCTGGGTTTAGGAAGGGCTTTTAAGGGATCTTTACTGTTCGAGGCAGGCTGTGGTTTCATTATTTTTATTATTTTGGTAGACTGAGTAACAGGAATAATAGTAGTTGAGGGTTGTTTCTCTTCATTGACTCTGTGTTGGGTTTGGAAGCTGTTCGACCAGGACAGTCAAAACACAGACAGGAAATAATCTGTGATAATGTCCAACTGGGGTATCAATTACGGCTTTAGAGTTCCATGTAAAAGGGATATTGTCAGATCAAATTTAAACCAAAAGTTGTGGGTTGCGTTTTTCATACACGTGTATATACATCTAGATATGTGTACCTAGGAGAGAGAGAGAAATGGAGACTACTAGAAACATTTCCAAGTCTCTTTTTAAGTTAAAAAAAAAAAAAATCCTAAAACAAACAATCTCCTCCTTACCATGTGTGAGTCTTGACTGCTGTCCTCGGCCTAGCTTGACCTTAGGAGCTCGCTGGGAATTTTTAACATCCTCTTTTAAAAGACTCCAATGGATGAAGCACCTCTTTCCCCAGAGACTGGAGGAGTCATGGGATTCATTTATCATGGTGGCCCCGTGGCAAGCTCCAGATTGGAGCACATGTCCACACAGAGGCTTGTCAGGTGCATCTCTGACCAGGGCATGGTTCATCCAAGCACAGACATCAATGGAGCTTTTCCCCAGCTCATGGGGGCTAAAAAAGGTGTCCTGTGATGAAAGCCACAGCAGGGGAACTTTGAGGGTGGCATTTCAAGCCCACCTTGCTCAGCATGGTCATGTCATGTGAATGTGGGAGGGAGGAGATGGTGTAGCAACCTTTCTTTCGGCCAGGATGGGAGAAATAGGTGGACGTGATGCTGGCTCTATTAAAAAACATCTTCTAGACTTCTGCTGTCAAGTCTCATAAAGATAAGAGAAAGATAAGACAGTAATTGCCACATGCTGTCACACCAAGAGTCACTGGGTGGTCTCCAGAAATCCATTGAAGATTCCTCCTTGTTAGGATCACACGGTGAAAAGAAACAACATCGTACTTTTTGACTTTCTTTCTCCTTCTCCCTTTTGTCACCCAGAACTGGCAGATATAAAGAGACGAGACATATTTACAAATGAGTTTGTGAAAACAACCTCTCAAAGCCACGTGAGAATAAAATCTTGTGTCTGGTCCTGGAGCTGTCCCTTTAAAAAGAAAACTTGGAGAAAGCTCAAAGAAGAGCTGCCAGAAAGATTTATAGCCTGGCAAACGTTCTTACCAGTGAGAGAGGACAGGAGAGGTGGCATATGGGCTAACAGGTTAATAAGTGATTAGGGGACTCATGGAGTGAAAAACTCTGATATAAAATGGATCTTTGATCTAGCAGCCAGAGGCATGAGAGACTCCACAGGCTGCAATTTGGGAATCAGCAAAGCCCACAAAGGAAATCTGTGGCATGTTTCTGCACAGAAGAGTAATGTGGTGCAGGGAGAGCTGCGTCCCAAGGGACAGGGTGGATTTACCATCATTCGGAGCCATGAAATGACATCCCTGGTCCTGGCCCAAATGAATATGAAATATTATATCCCGTATTAAGCACAGGGCCAGAAAAACTGGCGAGAGAGAAGTCTTCCAGATCGTCAGCCTGAAAGGTCTTCTGGGAAGTAACCGTCACTGCCTTGGTGTCCTGTTGTCCTGACTCTGTGGCTTCTCCAGGACTGGAGCAAAGTTCTTTTCCATGTGTATGGACAGAAGGAGATTTTTGAATATGCTTACAGAGAGAAGAAGCTGAGAGTCCCCAGTTAATGCCTCTGTCCCTAACAAGCCACAGCTGGATCTCACCTGCACCCCAACATGGCTGATCAGCCCTGAGGAAGCTTCACAGACATTTCTTAGGCACAGAGGCCAAATGAGAGGCTGTAAAGAAAGAAACTAGATCTAAAGTCTTCCTGGTAGCTGCTAAATATGGTTAAGCACGAGCTCCTTGGCTCACGGAGAAGAGACCTGAGGCATTGTTCAAGTGAGCTCCTGTGCTGATGTGGTAGAAGTTTGTGGCCTCACGTAGTGATTTGCATGCGTTTGGGATCCTTCTGAAGGAAATCAAGAGTTATCTTGCAGCTCCAGGGGACTGTTTTAGAGAAAGAAGTTACCAGGCTCAAGGTGAATGCTGGAACAAGGGAGGTTTTAAGCACAGAGCCACATGGGGAAGACAGTGATTTTCAAGTCGGAAAAAGCATCAACATTTATTCTTCCTGCTTTTACTGTTCTCCGAGAGACTTGCACTAAGTGGACATAACAATGTTTTCATCAGATCCCATTCTTTATAAAAGTCACGCTACAAAGAACAAGTAGCTACTCCAGACTTGTCTCTCACACATGTTCATCAAGTTCTGGAGAGGGCCCTCCATCCTTGGAAACCTTTAAGTCCAGCGTGGTTGAGAAGCTTCCTCAGCCTTTAAGAGGAATGTGTGAAATTCCAGGGGCATTCCAGAAAAAGCTGACTCATGCAGAGCCAGGTTTTGACCCCAGGATTTGATTATGCATGAGGATAAATGAAAGAATTCTTTAGATTGTGGAAATGAGGAGGGAAGCATTCCAGGATCTCAATATAGGTGATTGGACCAAGATGTAGAGACTGGACCCAGATGTAGAGCCTGGACCCAGAGAAGGGCATGTGTCATCCATCCCATATTCTCCTCAGTCTAAGGGGACCGTCTCTCAAAGCCACAAACTGATGGATGCATTTGAAACCCTGACTTCAAGGTGAAAGGTCCTTGTTCCATCTCCTTGTTCTGGAGCTTTCCTGTCCTTGGCGAGGAAGCTTTTTGTCTAAGCTCCCCTCCGTTCTTTCATGCTCCCTCTCTTCTCATGCTCTCTTAGACAGTTCATGTTCCATGTGACTAGGAACTGGAATGATTAAAAAGGGAGCCTCTGATTGTAATAAAACAAAAAAGGCAGAGTTTGTTTTTGTTTTCCCTGAAAGAAGATCCGGTGGTTGGCCAGTCTTTAGAGACTTACAATTTGGACAATTTGTCAGTGTGTTCAGGGCAGAGGAAAACATGTGACAATGGATTCAGGGACCATGACCGTAGCTTGGGACAGTGAGAGGATACACAGTTGACTGATCCCAACAGCCCTATTCTGCCTTTCTTCAGAGCTGATAAACAGCCCCCCCACTGATAATTAAGCAACAAGTATCAAGGACACATTTCAAACCATTTTACCATTTTTTTTTCCTCCTTACTTTTGGCTCAGTGAAAGCTTTGTGCCAGATGCCTACGTGTAGGTGCGCGCAGTGTTTCATATAGCCCAGCAACTCACCTCCTGAACTGGGACTTATCTCAGAACTGGCCAGCAGAAGGTCCTGTATTTAGCCCTTACCCCAGATCCAGCTTGCCTATAGGACAGGTTTCTTCTCCCTCAATTTAGCAACTAAAATTCAGGCTTCTAACCTAAGCTGAGCACCTCTAGAAACAATTCATCCTCCCTGGAGTTATCTCAAGAACGAAACACCACTTTCCATTCACTGGAAACCATAGGCCAGTGAGTCTCACTTCAATGCCTGGCAAGATAATGGAGCAAATCCTCCTGAAGACTCTGCTAAGGCGCATGGAAAATGAGATGGTTGGTAGCAACGAATATGGCTTCACCGAGGGCAAACTCTGCCTAACAAATTTGGTGGCTTTTCATGATGGGGTCACAGTATTGGTGGATAAGGGAAGAGCAACTGACATCATCTTCCTGGACTTGTGCAAAGTGTTCGACACTGTCCTGCACAACATCCTGGTCTCAGCAAGTTTGCCAACAACACCAAGCCGTGTGGTGTGGTTGATGCACTGGAGGGAAGGGATGCCATCCAGAGGGACCTTGACAGGCTGGAGAGATGGGCCTGTGTCACCCTTATGAAGTTCAACAAGGCCAAGTGCAAGGTCCTGCACCTGGGGCAGAGCAATCCCAAGCACACAGATACAAGCTGGGTGATGAGTGGATTCAGAGCACCCCTGTAGAGAAGGACTTGGAGGTGCTAGTTGATAAAGCACTTAACATGCAGCCAACAAGCCAGCTGTATCCTGGGCTGCAGCAAAAGATGCGTGACCAGCAGGTCAAGAGAGGTGATTCTGCCCCTCTGCTCTGTTCTTGTGAAGCCCCACCTGGAGCACTGCATCCAGCTCTGGAGCCCCCAACACAAGAAGGACAGGGATCTGTTGGAGAGGGTCCAGAAGAGGCCACAGAGATAATCAGAGGGCTCAAGAACCTCTCCTATGAGGACAGGCTGGTGGAGTTCAGCCTGGAGAAGAGAAGGCTCCAGGAAGATCTTAGAGCGGCCTCCAGGATCTGAAGGGACTACAGGAAAGCTGAGGAGGGACTTTTTATAAGGGCCTGTGGGGATAGGACATTGGGATGGTTTGAAACTAGAGCAGGGGAGATTGAGATGAGACATTAGGAAGAAGTTCTTCACTCTGAGCCTGGTGAGACCCTGGAAGGGGTTTCCCAGAGAAGCTGTGGAGCCTCATCCCTGGAAAGGTTTAAGGCCAGGCTGGATGAGGCTCTGAGCGACCTGCTCTAGTGGGAGGTGTCCCTGCCTGTGGCAGAGGGGTTGGAACGAGATGATCTTTAAGGTCCCTTCCATCTAAAGCCATTCCAAGATTCTATAACTTCCTAAAACAAGGTGGCATCTGACTTTAGGTGGCTGAAGGTCTAAATAATCCCACATAATTAGGATGTAGGCATCTACATACATAGATGTATCCATTATTGGATGCATATGTCAATTCTAGGTACCAGGATAGAGGAACCAAAGTTTTTTTGAGACATAAGGTTGAAGATAAATATAATTAGGTTATATTCAGAAGATCTTCTGGACAGTAGAGTTGTGACCTAAATTTCCAAGATAAGGTCTTGGAAGGACTTAGGGTCCCTATTTCTGTGTCAGGTTCAAAAGTGCCTCGAACATCTGAGTCTCACAGAGGTCATGCAAAATAAAAGTTAAGAGAACAGGGCTGCTCACCACAAAGAGGAGGTGAATTGAAGTAATACTTTTAAAAAGCAGGGATAGATCTAAAAGAGACAGTCTGTCTCCCTTTCTGATAATAAGGGAAGGCTCAGACAGGGAAACAGAAAAGTGGCAAATTCCATCTTAATGAAAAGAAACGAATGTTTTGTTTTCATGGGACAGTAAGACTCATTGCCACAGGAAGACTGGGATGCCAAGGATTGAAGGTTGAAGCCATTGCCTGGGAATTTTCCCAGTACAGAGCGAGGAAAGGGCTGGATAGACCATGTGACAGCACTGCTTTGGATTGTATGTCCTACCTTCTGAAACACTGGTGTCAATCACTATTGGAGACAACCTCATCTTCAAAAGGACCAGGAGTTGCCTATGTCACCCTGATTCCAGCAGAAGACATGTACAACGACCTGTCAGACAGACAGAGGGAGAAAAGCTCTGAAAGTGATTTTAAGATGCTCCTGTTTTGCCCACCCCGTACTCATCACTTTTTTTTATTGTCAGGCACCAGATCCTAAAGCTGGGATCATGTTCCCAGAGTATCAAGGCAGGTAAAAAAGGGCAGTATCTCCTACAGGAAAGCATAAGAGTGGGAGAGGAACCTGGCATCCATAGAAAAGTGGATTTTCAAGGAGCTCCAGAAATAGCAGACATGCTGTCATTGCAATGTAAGAGGAGGAGGGCAGAGCGAAAAAAAAATATATAGGTTTTATGGGGGATTTGGAAGATTAGAAGAACAAATAAGTAACACAATGGCTGGATATTGACTCAAAGAATACTTGAACTAGATTTGACTGGCAAACAGTCCCAGTCTCTATTTGCCAACTGCTTGGAATTGTTTGAGCAATGACCTTGAAAAGCATACAGTAGATTCGGAGACTGGGAAGCCAGAAGGCCGCACTGCACTGGTCTGATCCGATCCTCTGCACAACAAGGTCCCTCCAACGTCGCCTAGTCTCAACTCTGCTAACTTTTTTAAGCCAGCAAAAGTGGCTCAGCCACTTTAAGATACTAAACTGCTTTAAAGAATTAAGTCCTCTTAAAAGCGGTTTAGCAGCTCATACTGCTTTTATGACACTAAATTCTTAAACCACCTTAACTCTAACGGAGGATCTGAGAGCTTAGGACACCAGTTGTGCCAACTTAAGAGTTTAAACTCTTAAGACACTATTCACACTCTAAGCCAAATTCAGGATCAAGTGTAGTGCCCACATTCTTGCCTTGTGTCAGCTCAGATGCTCAGCATCCAACTGCATCACTCCACACCAAGTCAAGAGATCCGGGGCTGAACGTGGGCCCTGTTTTGCCAAATCGCTTGACTTGTCTTCCAAGAGCTTTTGTTCGTATCAGTCAGTCTTAATCTATAAAGTTTATCTCTCTCTGCTGACAGTTTTGATGTGGTAGAAGAGTACATTCGGTAAAGTTTGGGTTTTTTAAAGCTCATGTTGAAATTTTCTGATGATAAATAAAAATATAAGATCATACCCAGGTCAACTGCAAAACCCTAAGAATGAGGCCTGACCCCAAGACATTTTAAGAGAAAGCCCTTGCTTTGCTTTTGCAACGGGAGCAGCACATGTACAATTAGGGGTTAAGAATGGAAGGAGAGGATCAGATACTTAGGAAATCGATTTGATTCTTTACTAAAATCACCTTTCGGCAGAAAGCTTTATGACTGATCACAAACTACCTTTCCCCTGGCTATACAGCGTCCATATTTACAACATCAGAGCTAATCTTTCTTGTGTAGAGGAGGGAACATGCAAAAGAACATAGAATCCAATTTTTCCCGTAGAAAACTTCCTGTGGTTCAGTGGGACGTGATGACTCTTAAAACAGTAGCTAACTGTGATACAGGGAAAAAAAAACAAATGTAGTTTACCAAGCAGGTAATATGTGGGAATACTGAATGCACTAAAAGGCTTGTATTACATTTTGGAAGTCTCCATGTTGTCTAGAGTGAATGATTTGAGGGGGAGAGAGAGGGAATTTCTGAAAGGTTTCTTCAGAGCAGAAGTGTACTCAGGCTATATTTAAATCGGGCCACACAAAAGCATGCCCAGACAAATCTGGACGACCCTGTGGTTTGGAGAGAGATTTGTGTGTGCATTAGTCCTCGCTGCAACTCCAGTGCCATCATTTCCATGGGAAGGAGACCAGGTGTGTGGGCCAGAAGGGAGCCATGGTTTTCTCAGGATGGACCCTCAAGGAACAAGGACCTCTGTGTGCATTCCTCATACGGATTGCCCCAGAGTACCCCCCACGCACTGTGTATGGCATCAAGACCACCCTCTGAAAATGCTTCACTCTTAAAGGGTGTTTCAGCTTAAGACCAGGTGAAAGCTGGTCTTCTTCAGGCTGGTAGTGAGTCCCTCAAATGACACACGTCGTGGTCATCTACAGAGTGGCTCAGCCCTAGACAATATTTTCATCTTGTCCCTGCCGCAGCGGGGTCAGGGGCACAGAGCTGACGATCTGTCCGTCCATTTCTTTGACTCGTATACCTTGCAGATTTGTTTAAGATGAAAGTTAATGCCAGGCAGAGTTAAAAGCAGCTTTGTTTTCTTGAGGTAACAGGTTTGTCCTGTACAAACAGTATCTCTTATCTAATAGCCCTAGAAAGGCATGTAGCGTCAAGCTGATACTGTCTTCATGCTTGGCTTATTTCTGCATTTCAGCCCTGAGATATGCAGGCAACCTGCCATCAGCTGTAAAACCACAAACCCCGATCCGTGATGGGGACTGATAAGAGAAAATATATGAAAACAAACTCCTTAGAGCTTGACTCCTTTCCAGGAGGCTCTGGACTGAGATCTGGCATTTGAAAGTGATCGTTCATGCATAAGAAGCAGATTTTATTTATGTTGTGTTTTTCTGGTGATTTTTTTTTTTTAAGGCTGCAGAAAAGCTAAAAGAAAAGCGAGCGGGTCGGGGGGGAAACAAACACGATGTTATTAAGCTCCCATCATGACAGTAGCAAGTGGGACAACCAGAAGAACAATGGCTTTGACCTGCGGAGCCCCGCTGTGGTCCCCAGTTCAAAACGAGGGGAAACATCATGTCAGCGGGTTGACGTGATTCACAGGGACAGAAAACAGAAGACAAAGCTGTCAGCTTCCACTCGGATGGGCTCTTTACCAGTCCATCTTTCCTTTGCTTACTTAGCCTCAACAGCCACTTTACTGAGCCTAAGCTTTGGAGTCTTCAAGTTTTCTCAGACTTCCTGCTCCCAAATTATGCTTTGCTTGCTGGCTATAGGAATTAAATAGCATGCCTTAAATGTAGGTACTTCCTTGTGATCTTGTCTGATCTATAACAACTCAAGACCAAGAGAAATCACCCAGTGTACCTGTAGTACCTGTGGTGGACGCAGTTTAAGGGTGTGCAAGCTCCAAGCTCAAGGCACAACCTGCTTCCTGCATGTTGTTTGTCCAACTCTGCTCTTCCTCACAGGATTTCTACCTAACGACAGAACTGTGATAATGGAAGAAGAACTCTGGGTCTAACTGAGTCTGAGTCATAACTGGTGCTCCCCCAGGGCTCAGTACTGGGACCAGTTCTATTTAATCTCTTTATCAATGATCTGGACGAGGGGATCAAGTGCATCCCCAGTAAGTCTGCAGGAAGCACCAAGTTATGTGGGAGGGCTGATCTACATGAGGGAGACTCTACAGAGCAATCTGGACAGGTTGGATTGATGGGCTGAGGACAACGGTATGAGGTTCAACAAAGCTAAGTGCTGGGTCCTGCACTTGAGTCACAACAACCCCCTGCAATGCTATAAGCTTAGGGAAGAGTGGCTGGAAAGCTGCCTAGCAGAAAGTGACCTGGTGGTCCTGGTTGACAGCCAGCTGAACGTGAGCCAGCAGTGTGCCCAGGTGGCCAAGAAGGTCAACAGTTTCCTGGCTTGTAGTAGAGATAGTGTGTCCAGCAGGACTAGGGAAGTGATTGTACCTATGCACTCAGCCCTGATGGGGCTGGCACCTCAAATACTGGGTTCAGTTTTGGGCCCCTCACTCCCAGAAGGACATTGAGGTGCTGGAACATGTCCAAAGAAGGGCAATGAAGCTGGTGAAGGCTCTAGAACCCAAGTCTTCTGAGGAGCGGCTGAGGGAACTGAAGCCTGTAGAAAATGAGGCTCAGGGGAGACTTCCTCTCTCTCTATGAATACCTGAAATAAGATTGTAGCAAGGTGGGGGTCAGTCTCTTCACCCAAGTAACAAGCAACAGGACAAGAGGAAACAGCCTCAAGTTGCACCAGGGGAGGTTTAGGTTCAATATTGGGAAAAAGTTCTTCACTGAAAAGCTTGTCAGCCACTGGAACAGGCTGCCCATGGAAGTGATGGAGTCATCATCCCTGGACATTTTTAAAAGATGTGTAGATGTGATGCTGAGGGATATGGTTTAGTGGTGAGCAGGCAGTGCTGGGTTAACAGTTGGACTTGATGATCTTAAAGGCCTCTTCCAACCAAAACAATTCTATGATTCTATGCTGCTATTGATGTGTGAAATCCGCTGCCCAGAAAGAAGTCTTTGTAGCTGTTACTCAGCCTATTTCCATCTCAAAACACCAGATTCCCCTGCAACTTGAGCTAAGAGAGTATTTCACCACCTGCTTGCAGAGCAGGGCCTGAGAAACACTCCCAAGCTGTTGCACTGCTACCTCTGAGCAGCCACTACCCACACCCACACCCACCCCCGTGCTCTCCCCTGCCTAAAAAAAGCACATTATTCAGTCCTTGCATTTCTTTCTAGAAACAAGCCCCAGCCATGTGACAGGAGCAGATCTTCCTCTCTTGCTGAACTCATGGCATTGACCTATCGCCATACTTCGCCTTTCCAAAGTCCTTGGGAGAAACACCCACCTGCAAAGCAATTTAAATGTATGGAGAGCCAACAAGTACACTAAATGGCTTATCTGATTCTCTGGGGAATCCATCTGGAGCCAAGAGCTTTTCCCCATCTGCATAACAGCGATTACGCTGCCTTCTCTGCCTCATCCTCCACCAACTCTCGTAATCCTCTGTCCTTCTATCCAAACAAGGGCAGCAATTCTCTCTGGAGCAAAATGAGGTCACCGTGGGAAAGCTTCACCCTATTGGGAACGCACCAGGTCCTGGCGTTCAGTTTAAGAGCCACCATCCAAGCAAAATCTCCAAGCTAAGTTCTTGTTCTCTTTCACCAGGTAGAGGAATTAAACAGAGTTTTGGTCTGAGGATAATCTGGTTACACAAAAGTATTCTGGTTTAATAAGATTATTGAGATCCTGTGACAACTGCACTCACCACATACCATTCTGGACCATCTTTTCTGCACACCCTGAAAGCTGGAATTCTTCAGTGTATATGGCTTTCTTGGGACCAATGCAAAGGACTGACACCTTCTTCCCACCATGTACTGCTTACAGATGTTAAGGACGTGTTCTTAACCTCCACTGCACTGGGTAGAAGCAGTTATTGGCATCCTGGCCCATGTGGCTCCATTTGATGGTACTCTGTTGAACCTCTTCACTTGCAACAACTCTGAAGAAAGCAAAGTATAAGCAAGAGAACCCAGAGTTGGGGTGAGGAAATCAAGGTTGAGGATAACACCAATGTACAAAGCCTTAAATGGCTTTTGTTTTTTTCCTTGGTGAAGCATTTGTGGGAATTGCTGGAGCTGTCCAGTGCCAACTGTGGGCCACTCACCAGCAGGCCATAAGCAATGAAGAAGCCCAAGGAAGCATCAGAAGAAGATAGCAAGAATGTCCTGACACCTTCTCAGAACAATACCCCAGGCTTCTGACATTTTGTGCTTGTGAACACAGTTGAAGAGATTACTGGACGAAAGATCTTTAGCACACAGCGTCATGCAACAAGGAATTCCACAGGAATTCCATGTCTTCTGTTGTTTTTTGTATGCTGGTCTCTTAATTTCATATGATGCCCTCCAATTTTTCCACCTTTTGAATAATTCCTCTTTTACTTGTGGTACTTGGCCCAAATGGAGTGCAGAAGCTTTTTTTTTTAAACTGGTTTATATAGAATGATAAGCTTTATTTGAACATGGAAGTTGCAAATAAAGGCAAGATCTAGGCTGATTTCCTCCTGAAAAGCCCACGGTTGCCCAAACATACCTAATCACTTACCTTCATCTAGCCCATATTTTTCTTATTAGAATGATTTTGTCTTTGACTGTACAAGACTTTGTTTTTTTTATCCTGGGGTAGCTAAATGAATTTGAAATGAATATGGATTTCCTGCTGATCTCATTTAGTTTTGGTCTTCACCCTAGAATTGAAAACATCAATGCCAGGGTGTGTTAGAGGTACACTTCTGGAAAGGCAATTATCCTATAAATGCTCAGCTGTAACTTATATAATAATTATTTCTTCAACTGAAGTGCCTTTTGAAGTACTTTCCAAAAACTTACAATAGCCCTAACCCATAAGCATTTTGGTGGGGCAGGGAGACCAAATTCTGCACTCCATCTGAAACCATTCTCCAGAAACTTTGGCGTTGGGTATAGCTGGATCTCTCCCATTAGGTGTTCGGAAATCTGTCTGCAAAGACATATGCCCTGCACTGTTTACTCTTCAAATATTACTTGGAAATGGTATGATGGATGACTGATCCGAGTTGGTTTGGCTTTTTGGGATTTTTCATCCCCTCTTGGCTGAGGGTTTCCCTAGAACTTCAGACATGTCTCTGCTGAAAAAAAAATAAAATATATCACTCAATGTTTCTGAAGAACAAAAGACAGCAGAAGGTTATTCGGTGCGGTGTGGAGTTTCGCCTGAACCCCTGTGGTTTCAAGGTGTACGTGATCTACCAAACCTCTTGTCCGAGTCAAAACCAGCCTGCTTGTAAAACCTAATTAATTATTGTGACGCATTAGCTGATTAAATAACCTCTCTCTAATACAGCTGTTCACTCAGGGGAGAAGGGTATGGGCTGAGAATCAGCAGATTGGGGTGTCAGTGATCTTGGGCGATTCAAGCAATCTTGGGCAACTCAAGTAATCTTGGGAGATTTGGGTAATCTTGGGAGATTCAGGTAATCTTGGGAGATTCGGGTAATCTTGGGAGATTCAGGTAATCTTGGGAACCTCCCTTCATTTCCCTGGAGCCTTTCCTTTCTCTTCTTCAAGTCAGGGATCTGTCCTGCCTTGTTCTCCCATAGCACAGGGCACACAGAGCCCTCCACTGTCTTTGGGATCCCTTGTAGGCACCAACTTAATTGAGGAGCGGCGTTAGGCTGCAGCACTCGGATGAATGACATCGATGAAGAGCAGCCATCAAGGGAGGCTGGGCTGTAGCATGAAGCTGAACATCTGGAGTAAACTAGAGAGGCCGATGTTTTGAGTAAAGACCTTTTAAAAGCCACTATGTGCTCAGGATTCAGAAAATAGTCACAGAGGGGCAAATCCAGCCTTGGCAAAACCTCGTCCCAGGGTCACACTGGAGGTAAGCGTGCTTCCCTTCCATCAGAGGGATTTGCAAGCAGAAAGAATTTTAACAAGGTCTCCAGACGTGACTAAAGACCCTGTTTGTTTTAGATCAAACTCTCTCCACCCCAGAGCTGTGAGTGTATCTCTTGTTCATAAAATATCATGAGTGTGGATACGTGTTTATTTTCAGGGGTGATTCCTCCCTCCTGCTTAGCCTGGTTCACCTGTTAAAAGCTCATGAGAAATTGTACCCACAACATTCCTGTCCCTGTAACACTGGTGTGTAGCGAGAGCCAGCAAGCTGGTTCTCCTCAGACCATGGGAAAACACTGTCTTTCCAGCCTCCCTTCATCTGATGCACACTGACTCCTTTCCAGGGGCAGCATATGATACCGACTTCACACATCTCAAAACACTGAAAAAAAAAAACCATTCAGAGACTCTTGAAGGAATAAAATGATGATGATGGTTGTCATCATCATCATCATCAGAACCTTTGAGTCTGCTGCTGTCTCCCCCCAAACCCCCACCCCAGCTCCTTCTGTTGGGGGAATCTTATTTCATGGGCTCAGATGGAGGAGTCACAACCCACAACCAATTCAATTACTCAGGAGTAATATCCTTCGTAAAGAAGAGCCCCCTACCCCTGTTCCTTTGGTGGGTTCCCCTTTCCTGCTCCAGCAGCTGTGTTGGTATTTAGACACAGGATACCAGCTCAGCCTCTGCTTCCAGCACAACCTCGACTCATATCCTGCAGACTTTATAAGTCCCCAGATGGTCCATTATGCTTGTGTAGTAGTTAGCCAGCCAAACTGTGCTCGCTGCTTATCTGGTGTATAACTCTCTGGAATGCGTGTGTGGGGAGAATGAGAAAAAATGCCAGATCATCTTCCCACAGAACATTTCCTTTCTTGTCCTCAGCCTCTCCTCTCTAAGCCCAGACAGAAACAAAACACCGGCTAGGGAATCAGCCGCATTTGCGTCGCAACGGACTTGATCCTCACATCTTTTCAGAAGCAGCCTGGTGTATGGTGGCTGTGAACCTTTGATGCCAGGCCATTTCTGCTGAGCTCGGAGCGCGTGACAACCCGTTTAGCTCTACTTTAAGTGACAGCACCAGGTGGAAGGTAGAAACAAAACATGCTCAAAGCCAGTCATTTTCCAAAAAAAAGAAAAAAATATTGAAAAAAAGGGAATTTGGAGGATTCCTGCTAGCACTGGAAGGAGGACAGAAATGTAACAAAGAGAGAATGAAGTTATGGGGAAAGGTCCACCAGACTGCTGACATTTGAGAATCTTTGTAAGGGTTATTTGCTAGACCACCCTTTAGTCTCAGTTCTAGCTTGGCTCTTCCTTCACCGTATAAAGAGCCACACTGGTAGCTCCCAAAGTCATAGAATCACAGAATGGCTTAGGTTGGAAGGGACCTCAGAGATCATCTAATCCAACATCCCTGCCATGGGCAGGGATGCCTCTCAACTAGAGCAGGTTGCTCAGGGCCTCATCCAACCTGGCCTTGAACACCTCCAGGGAGGGGGCATCCACAGGTTCTCTGGGCAATCTATTCCAGAGTCTTGCCACCCTTGTATTGAAGAACTTCTTCCTAAGATCTAGAAGCCCCCAACTCAATCCTTGAGATTGGCCAGCAGACGTGTCCACAGCAGAGGAAATGTTTTGGGCAATGAATAAACTAGGGATACCTACAATGAGTAAGAAAATAACTGAAGGTGTCTCCAGGGCCAGCTGACTCTGCTCCCTCAGCAGAGACTGGGGTTTGCCTGTTTGTTTGTGTTGTTCTTGACTTAACCGGTATTGGAAACGTTCGGATGATCCCCATCCTAACACCGTAGGCAAATGAGGCATTCATTTCTTTTGCCAGTGCTGATCTGTTCTGATATTCAGCTACCCTGACGAAGAGTAGAGAGGCCAGGGGAACACACGGAGACACAGATGGAGGTTTTCATTTCAGATTCACAGCTTCAGAGATTCCGCTTGAATGTAGAAAGGGAATCTTTGGTTCAGTGTGAAAAACAAATTAGTAAATGTTGCTGTTGTTGCTCAGTTTTTTGTTTTCATGAGTAACTGCTGAATTCAGAAAGTGTTGGTCTTGAATGGCACTGGTGGCTGGGCAAGTGAGGTGAGCAGTGTGCCCACCTCAGGAGAAGGAGATTGTCAAAGATCCTCTATATTTTGCTGCACCCGAATAAAAAGAGGCAGGGTCAATACTTTTGCCCTGAGCTCCAGAAACACCTTTCCATTCTTCAACAGGACACTAAAAAAAAGCATGACACCAACTAAGAAAGAACATGAAGGCATTAAATAGGGGGCAACGATGGAAAAAGAGCAGCTTCATATTCTCTTGGTATGATGGTGACAATGTATGCTGTGACACTCCGGCAGGTAGCCATCGCCAGCCTCATCACCAGGTGTTAAAATAAACAACTGGAAATATATTCAGCCTTTTCTTTCTCACTGGGAACTAATGTTCTTTCTAACTTCATCTTCTGCAATTAATATCATATATAAAACGGACCGTGGACAAGGGAAGGGTGGAACAGAAGACGAGTCACAGAAAGATCATTGAAATGTTTTGATGTCTTTTCTCTCCATGTTTTTTCCAAGGACTTTAGGAGAATGCTGACCCGATACAGAACGATGAAAACTCCTCGTTGCAGGTCAGCAAAGATACTTCGTCATCTAGCTCCCATTTCGCTCAGTGCCTGAGTCTCCCTGGATTTTACTACCCAGAGCCTGCATGACAGCCGCCTAACTTTCACCATTAGTTGTTCCCTGATGGCTGAATGAGGGCATTGAAAGAGTTTGTTGAAAATATATCCCATTGTCTTGATGTTTCCATCTTTTATTGCAACTTTTTCTTAGTGCCTGCTGCACGTTGACACACAGTCACTTCTCTCCCGCATAACACGACCCACACCTAAGACACTGGACAACTGAGTTGGACAATGAGTGTTCTAACCCCAGCAACACAGCACTCATCTAAACATACAAGGCTTGCCCTACCATGCAGCAATCGATCCTTTTGCCATGTTCTGCTCTCGTGCTTTGGGGGTGGCAAATCACGTCTCCATTTCTCCCGGAAAGATTCCACAGGCTCTAAGCCTCCACCAGGAAAACAGGAGAGGGCGGGAGGCAAAAAGCATGACATTAAAATTCAGATGCCAAGTTCAGTAGCATGAATAAAAATTGTCTTAACCTCTAAGGTCAAGAGGTCACCAGCTGGAAGCAGAAAATCGCCACCAGTAAATTGCTGTGGGTTGGAGTGATGAATGCTAGTTAGTACCAGGGAATTTCAGAAGAATCTCAGCTGTAGGGAGACAGGGCATCTTGGAACAAGGCTGAACAATTCCCGACTGTGTTTTCTTTCTTCTTTAGTCTGCCTTGTGCTCTTTCTTGCTTCCACAGATTTCTCAGTTGAGGCAGTAAAAGATTAAACGCTTGTGGGAAAGTCTTGTGGCACGTAATAGGGGTGAAAGCAGTGAGATTCCACAGGAATTGAGCGGTGTTTGTAGGAAAAGGGAGCGACAGTGCCCCAGTACTTGAGATTTTCGAAGCTCAGTGAAGAACAGAGATGCATCCATTGCCTTACTAAGCTAAGATCACTGCCGCTTCTGTCAAACTACAGCAGCAGGCACCCTGTACCGTGTAGGGTTGAGCCCAAGCTATCAACAACTCAAGTTGGGAAAGTGCTGGGTGTTAATCCGTCTTTCTGCTGCGGAGTGAACACAGGCACATTTTGCCTGAGTTCTCCATGAGCTTACTATCATTCATCCATCTATCTATCTATCTATCTATCTATCTATCTATCTATCTATCTATCTATCTATCTATCTATCTATCTATCTATCTATCTACCTACCTATCTATCTATCTATCTATCTATCTATCAATCTATCTATCTATCTATCTATCTATCTATCTATCTATCTATCTATCTATCCATCCATCCATCCATCCATCCACTGCTGTGTACCTCAGCTTACAGCCTCGTAGAATGTAGTTTCTCTTGAGGCACCACCTAGAACGATGGGTTCTTACTCTGTTCACACAACCTAAAGCAGTGAAGTTACACAAATTAATAAACGCCTAGAAGAGCGAATAGAAGATGTGTCCAAATCACTTTGGCCAGTCCAAAATTCTAAGGGTGGGGAAGGTTTCAGGTTGAAGAGGTTGGACCACACCACAAAATGCTCTAGTGATGATACAATTGTCTGCAACACTTTATGGGACACTTGAATATAAGCCCCTACTATTAAATTCAGTTTGAGGTTTCCATAACGGAAAGAGGCCGGCTTGCATTTCAGATGTCATTTCGGTAGGGGAAGTTGGACAAAAAGCAGAAAGTTGGCAACAGAAAGTACCAAGCTCCTTTCTCCTTCCACCCACCCCTCTCCAACCTCTTTGGCTAACCCCCAAACCGTGGCAGGAGCTGAACGCTGCTTTTCATTGAGTGACATACCTGGCTCTAGAAGAACACGCCCTTGTGGAATTGGCACCCGGGCAACATTTCCATTCCCTCTGCGCAACGCTTTTCTTTAATGCCTTCCAAACTAAAACAAAACCCGGAGCATTTGCTACCATGTTCCGCTCATTATATTGGTTTTATGAGGGTGTGGAGTTTTCTTGCATGATGGCAAGATGCATTTGTCCCTCAAACTTAAAATACAGCAAGAAAACACAATAGGTGGGGAGATTTTTCTTTTTCTCCGTCGGGCTTTTTATGGTTTTGGTTTGTTTCCTAAATATTTACCATTTCACCCCAAATCAATCCAAAATCATTTCAGCTCTTTTTTTCAGGAATGTGTTCAGCCTTTAGAGCTAGATCAGGAGTGGGAAAATCAGACACCCTGGACTCAGTAAGTGGAAAAATACAAAGGATCACAGCAAATAAGACTGCCAGGGACCTCCAAAAGTCATTGGGAAAAAGTCACTCCAATGCAGGATGGTTATACCTGTACCATTTCTAACCTCCTCTTCCATCTCTTAGGGCTTGTGATTCCACCAGACCTGATGGACACATCTGCTCATGTGATGGATGCATCTCCCCCAAATTTCTAATGTTGTTTACTTCAGTTTTAACCCATTGCCTCTCAGCCTGTTGGCATTGACAGATGAGACAGGTCACTCCTTTTTCTTTGCAGCTTTGTGTGTGCACAGAGACATCTATCACAGATCTCTTCAGTTTCTCTGCTCTAGACTAAACAAGCCTGCTTCTTTCAATCTTTCTTTCCAAGTCAGGTCTTCAGTCATTCCTGTTACTTTCCAGCTGGTTCACATCTTTCCCAAAAAAAACAGTAACCAAAACTGCTCACGTTATTAAAATTGAGCCCCTACTAATGGCAAAAAGAGTGGAAGAATCACTTAAAAGCAGTTCTCCCACTTTATCCATGGCAATATGGCACTTGTCTCTTTCCCAATGCCACAATTATGTTAGATGATACCCAATGTCCAACCTATTCTAAGCAATCCTACTCCATCCCCACTCAGCTGATCATTCTGCTTAAAAGGGCAACATCCTGTATGGTTCTTTCTTGAAAATAATCTTATTTTCCTCCTACAAGCGGCCCTGATTCAATCCCCTCTGAAGCCAAGAAAAGAGAATACACTCTATACTTACACTACAATGTGTAATGAGGCTGTGATGCATCATTTGTGCAAGTGTTCTGCACAAAATACGTGCTACTTAGATTGCACCATTTACCAATTGGACATTATAGGAACAATTAGAGATGTGGCTAAGAAGCCATGTTCTTGACCAGATTATGCCACTTGGCTGTTTCATGGGCCTTCTTTCTGTTATCCTCCTCATGAGCTTCTGAAGCCTGATCCAGCCACAGGGAGATTACAAGTCCTTAGGGATATAAGGAAATTACTTTCGGGTCTTATGGACTGCAAGGGGGATTGAAATAGTCCCTTGAGCTTTTTGAGGGAATCTCTCTGGTAAATCCACGAAATGTGTCTCAAAGGACATCTACTGAGACCATGAATTTTGAAAATAAACTCACAGCTCCACATAGGGATTCCGTGGACTTTGCCACTTCCCACACTGTGCAAAGGGCTTTGAGATCCCTGGGTAGGATGTTGATGTGGGAAACCAAGAAGTTCTTTTATTCATCTGGCTGGAGGCCTGGATTTCAGTTTAAAGGTTTTTATGGTACATGTACTGCATGGTACATTTGTTTTTCAGGCGTGAGGAGGGTTATTCCAGGCTCCCACATGAGTAGAAGACAGGAGTAGAAGCAAATTGAGGCAGATGGTTTGTTTCCCTAAGCTTGCATTCCTAACAAACAGCTGTGTTTGCACAAAGCTTCCACAGACACACGGATGAGGAACAATCTAGCTGGAAAGGCGTCATACCAATACTGCCACCTTCCAGCTCTTCCATGGGTTAAAGAGTCCAGCACGCTCCATTGCTCCTCCTCCTTCCCTCTCTTCCTAAAAGTCTTGTAATGTGTTTCACAGAAACTACCTTTTCTCTTCCTTTCGATGTAATATTAATCTTGGGGGAAAGGGAGGAGGGGTTGGGGGAAGGGACATAGTGTTTTGAGGTTCATATTCCCCTTGCAGTTAATCTCTTTAACAAACTTCTTTAAGAAATGAAAGGTCTGACAGGAGGCAGAGTCATTAAAATGAATTAAAATGCATCCAGGAGAGATTAGTAATGAAGCCACTCACCAGACAATGCCCCTTTTCTTCTCCACGTGGACTGCTAGGAAATATCCCAGATTACAGAACAAAAGGGTTTACAGTTGAAAATACTGATCCTTGAAAGATTCACTATGTTCTCCTCTCCTCCACTCCTTGTTCTACACAAGTACATCTGCAGACAAGGGATCCAAGTGGAGTCTCCTCAGGGGGAGGGTGAGAGGGATTGATTTGAAGCACCATCGAGCCTGCAAACCCTTGCACATGAGGAGGACACAGCAGCAGACAGTGACTGCAGGGCCCAGCGATGCAGGATGGTGTCTGCCATGCTGTATGTATGGTGAGACAGCCAGACACATCCACTCTGGAGTACCAGAGGAGTACCACCTGGAGTACTGCATCCACCTCTGGAGCCCTCAACACAAGAAGGACATGGATCTGTTGGAGAGAGTCCAGAGGAGGCCACAGAGAGATGATCAGAGGGCTTGAGCACCTCTCCTGTGAAAAAAAGGCTGAAGGAGTTGGCTCTGTCAAGCCTGGAGAAGAGAAGGTGCCGGGGAGACCTTAGAGCAGCCTCCAGGATCTGAAGGGGCTGCAGGAGAGCTGGGGAGGGACTTTTATAAGAGCCTGTGGGGATAGGACAAGGGGAAATGGTTTGAAACTAGAAATTTAGATGAGACATCAGGAAGAAGTTCTTCACTCTGAGGGTGCTGAGACACTGGAAGGGGTTGCCCAGTGAAGCTGTGGAGCCTCATCTCTGGAAGGGTTTAAGGCCAGGCTGGAGGAGGCTCTGAGTAACCTGCTTTGGTGAGAAGTGTCCCTGTCCCTGGCAGGGGGGGTTGGAACCAGAAGATCCTTAAGGTCCCTTCCAACTCAAGCTATTCTAGGATTCCATGATGCCAGAGAAGTTTCAGCCAGGTCCAAGGGATAAAGCTGCAGAGTATGGCACAGAAGGAGAGCCAAGATGGGGTCAGGAGCGAATGTTGCACACACACAGTAGATGAGAATTTGGCATGGGGGAAAGATGCAGGCAGAGGAGGAACAAGAGCAGTCACCAGTGTCCTGGTGACAAGCGGAGAATAGACAATGGTAAGGAAAAACACAGCTGTAGGGAGAGAAATTCACTGGATTTTGAAAGCAGGTTTTCCTAGCCCATACAGTGGCCATTTGGTATTTCAAAGCAGGCCACTTAGATCCTCTTTGCTTCAAGAAATCTGTTGCTGAGCTGCTCTAACTGAAACTATGCTGCTTTCTGGTCTGTCACTGAGAGATTCCCCATAGGCAAAGCTGCCATATATGACGATGCTCATAAAGACATGGGATGCCTGGATGATGTTTTCCTCCAGCTCCTGTTGAAGGAAAAGCCATGCAACCAGACTGGGGTCTGTGCTCTCGGGTGTGAGTCGGTTAACCTGTGAGCCACGTGTGCGTCTTACCATGAACAGCAATAGAGGCAAGGAAAAAAATCAGTGGGCTAAAGCTGCTCTGTGGAGTTCAGTCCTTCACTGAAAGAGTTGAGAGGTCAGAAAAGCAAGAGGAGTTGGAAAGCAAGTCCTCTAAGCGAAAGATAAGATAACAGATAAATAAAAACTGCATGGCTGGAGGGAAACAAATCAGATTTTTTATATCTCCCAAGCTTTTTAAAATATTGTTCTCCCTGTAGGGGGAACAGAAGAGTCCCTCCACCAGTGCTGTAGCTCAGTTCTTTCAGATCATTTCTGCTTTTCTTTTCAGTGGTAAAAAGGTGCAGAAGTTCCCCAAACTGCCACCCACCACATACGCAGTTTCTGCACACCAAAGAGAAGGTGGCAAAAAAAAAAAATTAAAACATTTTGAAACACAGCCACAAACATGTGTTTTGTTTTGATTTCCGTTGATAAAGCCTCAGTTTCCCAACTAGCCCACAGATCTGCCTGGAAAATGGGCAGCTTCTGTATCTCAGGTCAAGGTTATTGATGAACAAAGATTCCCATCTGCAGCTGGAAACTCAACAAAACTTCCAGGGAAATAAAAGCTGTAATACACTACTCTGCTGACATGAATGAAACTCTTCAGCTCTGTCGGCTGAGACTAAATCCCAAAGTTTGCTGATGACAGAAAAACAATGAGGTAGTGAATTGATGAGGGACCTATTTCACTTGTGGTCTGCAGAGTTATTATATCAAAACATGTCCGGCAGAGTTTAATAGTGTCAGCATTTAATGTTCAGTATAATGTCATTGCTACAGACCAAGACAGACACTTCCCATAGGTAATTAATCTTTTACAAGAAATTTAGCCATCGTAAGCAGAAGTGGATGAAGTGTATTAATGGGGGGGAAAGGCTAGGGGCAAGCCGTGCATGGAGAAACATTTCTCTGCATTAGTCCCACAAAATTACAAGTGAGTTACAGCTGATAGATTTAGGACAGTTCCTGTTGAGTAATTGTATTCCATGAGGGTTTTCAATACAATGTGATATTCATTTTCACTTTATACAGTAGAGACAATAATGGCTACAGGTGCACAGGCTGTCTTGCTGGGAGGAATAAAACTGTGATTGTTTAACATCTGACTTTTCTCACACAGTTACAGCCTTTAGATTTGAGTTATATTTTGCACATAGCTCAGACGTGGGCTGTTCTTTTTTGTTGCTCTTTTATTTTTTTTTTTATACTCCAAGAGTCTAGCTCTAAAAAATGCAGGCTCTAAAGACCCATTGTCAAATGAAACACACTTCCCTCGTTTGATTTGTTTTTTCCTCTCCTGCAATATCAGCTTTCACTACAGAAATGTAGACAACCCCACGTTTGGGTAGAGAAATGAAACTGCCAGCCCCTGCAGGATGCTGGGCTGCCAAGCTGGGTTCCAAAACCCAAATCCCCAAAACAGGAACTTTCCTGTGCACTTCTGAAAACCCGGACATCCCTGTAAACCTCTCTCCGTTCTGCAGGACTTTATACCGTTGGTTTTTTGCTTTGGCATCCCATCACAGCTCTGCTGTGTCCTTCTGGGACTTCACTGGTCTCTCGAACAAGAATAACAACAACAAATCCAACGAGCCAAGTAAAGAGAGAGCCTGAACTTTCTCCTGGAGAAGACAGTATGGCTATTTCTGGATTTTGCCTGCCAGCCGCCTTCTGTCTCAGGAATGAACTCTCCTTCCGTCCGCTCCGCAGGGACACACCAAGTTTGCTTATGATGTGATTGCATCAAACCACATCCACCTGCCTGGGTGTCTCCGCTTCCTTACGAAGGATCCAGCCCCTGAGCTGAAGGTGGGACAGGAGAGAAGCCCAGCAGTGTCTAGCAAAAAAACTTTTTGTACAGTTTTCCCTCCACCAGAAAAAGTTGTAGGTTCAGTCTGATCACAGGAAGTGACTTGGAACTTCTTTATGTGAAAAACGTGCATCGTTTTATTTTAGTTATAGCCTATATATTAGTTTAGGCAGAAAAGTGATTGCCCCTAAAATTGTTGTGGTTTCCTGCCACAGAGCACTGAATTATTTCTTCCTTCATGCTTTAGAAAATTAAAACACAGATTTAAACACTAACATTTTCTATTTTGCTGGAGGGAAAACAAAGAAATGTGGGAAAAGTCAGGTTAAGAAGAGCTTCATTTTCTTAAACAAGAAGTTGCTTTTTTTTGGCAAAATGGATTTTTAGAATTTTTTTCAACAGAAAAATCCCTCCCTTGAGTTCTTTGATTTAGGGAAATACTAACTTTCAACAGATTTATCTTTTCTAAGTGTTTCCAGGTTAACTGCCTCTGGACTTTGCTCTTTAGCATCTCTCCAGGAAGAAAATAAATTCTGGCAGTTTTGCTTTTGGGCTTGTAGGGACAAGCAGTAAAACTTCCCATACCATCCTGGTGGCCTGGGAACCTACACCTTCTATCCACTCCCTGAGCTGCCTACCTAAAGTGCCCTTTTGACCATTTTCCTTGTATTCTTGTAATTCCTGCCACAAGTTGTTCAGAGCAGCTCTGTGACAGCTGGCTCTAGTGCTGATTTCCTATCATTTTGGACCCCTAAGGTGCAAATTCCCGTCACATTTTTCCCCCATGGATGAAACGAAACATCTCTGTGGTAAGAAGAGGCATCCTCATGCTCCTGCCTGCACCACAGTGACAGTTGTGGTCTTACCAGTAGACAAGTTTTCTCGAAGCTTTTAGGAATGTAACGTCATTGGTCTCATGATGTTCGATAAGGACAAGTGTAGAGTCCTGCATCTGGGGAGGAATAACCCCAGGTACCAGTACAGATTAGGGGTTGTCCTGCTGGAAAGCAGCTCCATGGAGAAAGACCTGGGAGTCCTAGTGGATAGGAAGTTCTCCATGGGACAGCAATGGGCCCTTGTGGCCAAGAGGGCCGATGGTATCCTGGGTGCATGAAGGAAACTGTGTCCAGCTGGTCTAGAGAGGTTCTCCTTCCCCTCTACTCTTCCCTTGGTGAGACCACACCTGGAATACTGGATCCAGCTCTGAGCTCCCCAATTCAAGAGAGACAGGGATCTACTGGAAGGAGTTCAACGGAGAGCTATGAGGATGATGAAGGCACTTGAACATCTCTCCTATAAGGAAAAGCTGAGAAAACTGGGGCTGTTTAATCTGGAGAAGAGAAGCCTGAGAGGGGATCTTATTAATGTATATAAATATCTAATGAATGGGTGTCAAGTGGAAGGGGCCAGGCTCTTTTCTGGGGTGTCCAACAATAGGACAAGAAATAACAGGTACAAGCTGGAACCCAGGAGGAGTCTCCACCTCAACAGGAGGAGAAACTTCTTTGCTGTGAGGGTGATGGAGCCTGGAACAGGCTGCCCAGAGAGGTGGTGGAGTCTCCTTCTCTGGAGACTTTCCAACCCCCCCTGGATCTGTTCCTGTGTGGTCTGCCCTGGGGGATCCTGCTGTGGCAGGGGGGTTGGACTTGCTGATCTCCAGAGGTCCCTTCCAACCCCTGCCATTATGTGATTCTGTGAACAGACAGAAGGCAAATCAGGACTCTGAAAGACCTTGGAATAGCATAAGATAGACAGAGACAGAGTGACGCATGCACAGACACTGCACCGGGGAGCACAGGATTTGCTTCCTTAGGAACCAAGGCTTAAAAACCAGCCAGACAAACCCGTGCACTCAAGTATAAATCACACAACAGCTTCCACTCATGCTAGAATTGCTAAACCCGGTTTTAGAGCCTTATGCTCCTGCCCAGCATTAGCTGAGGGTCTTGCTGCTCGTCTGAAACCATTAAGCTGTTCCGCTCGTGAACTGCAATCAACATGTGAAACCACGTATCCTGAACATAATGTGTCACCTTCCCCACTCTTGGGAAACGAAGTCCTCCACGAGCGCTACAGGGATGAAATATGGGTTGCAGATGTTGAACCAGGAAAGGGCACAGAAACAAGTTTGCGGAGCTGAAATACAACTTCCAAAACCTGTTTCCCTTTGACATTTCAGTCAGCTGTGCCACAAGTCTTCAGGGAAAAAAAAAAACAACTAAAAAGAGACTGATGTTTTTTTCCCTTCTCCTTCCTCCTCTCACTTTTTAATTTGTAATTTTGGACTATTCTTAATTCACTTTCATCTTTAATTATTTGTACTCTCTGCTTTAGCATCTGCATACATTTTGGCAACCATCTCCAACACTGAGCTCCATCCTCGCTTGTTGAAATGTGGCAACCTTAAATAGATCCACTGAAGTGCAGGCAGAGAAAGTGCTGGGCTCTTCCAGACCTCTATCCATTTGTTTGTTTCAACTGAAATCCATCTTTTCTAGGGAATGATTCTAGTGGATACTGAAGGACACAGCTGGGCAGGTGTGGCACGGATCCAGGGGCAGGAGAAAGCTCCTAAGCCGGTCAAATGTGCCCACGCCGGCGATCCAAAAGCGGGAGTCAAATCTAAGCCATATTGAGCAGAGGCAGGCTCTGGAGCCCAAGTAAGTCATTAGCAGCTTTTCAACCGACTTTGAAGCAGATCTTTGAGATGCAGTCTATTTTATATGGTGGAATGTGGAAAAATAACCACTGCAGCTTGTAAAACAGAAGGGAACAAAGCAACGCTCTTGTGCGTCTGCCAGCCCTGGCTTCCCCAGCCCCTTTAGTATCCTGCAACTGGTTGGACTGCACCCCTTCCCCACTTGACTCCTGTAATTTTCTGACCAGTTTAAGCGCAACCTATAACTTCCGCTTTTACATCATTCATGAATTTGAATGCCTCCTACTTTTAGCCACGCCTTGCAAATCCGATGGAAGCGATTGTGTGATCAAAAAGCCTTGGACCGGCTCCCAGAGGAGCTACTCCAGTTGTGAACGATACGGCTGACATCAAAAATGAGTTCCCTTTGGAATCAACAGACAGACACACGCACACTCCATCCATGAGGACACACTGACACGCATACCCACATGGACTGCTGACCCTGCAGGTGTGAACCCTGATTTCACACATGCAGCTTCCATAGCATGCGAACGTTTTTCAGCCCTCTCTCCCTTTCACAGCCAGTTCTCTCTGGACAACTTCACGCTTTCCTGAGTCACAGGGCATTTAAAAGTAGCTCTCCAGGTTGCAGTGCCTTCAAGGCTCCCCTGAATTAAAAAGAGCAGGTCGAAGGACAGACAGACGTCAGAGGAATGGAGAGAGAAGGCGCTGCCTTTCCAGCCTCGTGGCCCACAACACCCCCAGAAGCATCGGCAGTCGGTACAGGTAGCTAGAGGCTGACATTTATTTTGGCACCTGCCAAGGTGATTTTGTTGTTGGGATCAGGGCTTGGCCAGCAAACTGTGCTGGTAGGACAGCATCCAGACCTGTGAAATAAGTCATGTCTTGAGGGAAGCCAAAAGAAAAGACAAAAAAAAAAAAAATATATACCACACACAACTCAGGGTTGGTGCCTGGCTTTTACAGGAGAGTGTGGGGGCATTTCTTCCCTTTTTTTAACAAAACTTCTCTCCTTATTTTTTTCCTTTTTTTTTTTTTTTTTGGTGACAATCCTTGCAAAAAGATTTGAGTCGTTACGAAAATGTAATTCTATCTCACCATACAGCTGTAGTGAGCCAGAGCATCTATGTCTGGGGGAGTCAGCAAATCAGGATCTCTGATTAGGAAGCAAGGGAAGCCTTTGGTCAAATGTAATAAAAATAGCCTTGTTATATTTGGAACATTTTATCTGAGAACATTTTGTGTCTTTAACGGTGCCTTATATCTCCTTGTCAGGCAGTGGGACGCTTCTTGTCAGAGGGGCGGGCGCTCAAGAAGACTCAGAGCTATGGCTGGGAGGGATCTGCAGCTGCTGTGGGCAGAAGGAGCCATGAAGATGATTTCTGGCTATCAGAAAACTTTGCCCAGGCTGAGGGGAAAGGTTAACTTTTACGTGGTATGAGTTACCTATAGGAATCTCTCTCCCTCCAATGATATAGAGGGAAAAAGAAACCAAAACACCTCCTTTTACTCGTCTCATCTGTCAGCTAAAAGCAAAGCAAAACACACCCCATGATATTTACAGGTTAGGTTTCAGACAACTGCCTACTCTGCATCCTCCCTGGTGAATCACTGCTCTTGATTTAATGAGGTTTAATGCGGCGCACAAACAGTGAAAAGTCAGCCCAGCCAAAATCATTGAAACCACTGGGAAACCCTCAGGTCTTTGCCGTGGTGTTGTCAGCTTGTAACAGGGATCGACAGAGACTCTTTGGCAGCTCAGTTCAGGGGCAAATAAAGAAGAGATTTTTCATGGGACTTAGCAGCTCTAAGTGACTATCTATGGAAAGGAACAACAGCCAAGGAGACAGTGAAGCAGTGGACTTTAAATTATTAGAGAAGGTGATCGTTTCCCTTCATTCATTACTCAAGAAGCTCCATCTCAACTCCTTTGGCCACCAGTATAAGTGTTCAAGGAAGGGTCAAGGCAGGAGGCTGGACTTGGAGACCTCCATTAGCTTCAGAGCATAAGAGAAAGACTGGTGAACAATGTACTTTATCAGGAGGAATCTATCTTCCTAGATCGCAAAGTTTCTGTTGGATAGATTGTGCTGGAGAACTGTCAAAAAAAAAAAAAATAAAGACGAGGATTTTGGTGATCTGGTTCTGTTTTCCTTGTTTCTCATGACAGACCCTCACAGTCTGTATCTCCTAGGTTTCAGTCTTGTGTTTAGCCAGGAGCCATCTCTCTAGACTTGCTGTCCACTCTGATCTCAAAAACTACAGCAGGGCTCCTCTCAGAAGTGTCCTCACAGAAACTTTCCTGTGAAGACTTATCTGACAAGGATAAAACTCTGATCAGCAATGGCTCCATGTTCCTCAGAAAACACAACTAAGCTAAATGAGAAAAGCCAGTGGTTTTCATCTGATAATAGATCATATCCACTGTAAGGAGCTGCTTTATTTTAAGTTTATTTTAGAGGGCAGGCGTCCCAAAACAGAAAGAATGAGAAATGTGATAAAACCCAGGATGAGGGAGACTGAGGAATCAATTGACCTTTGAATTCTTCTTTATAGGGTTACATCTGATAGCAGGCAGGAGTGTCAGACCAAATCCCTCAGTATTTAACTACTCAGAGCCTTCATCACCTCCAGGCACAAAACCACAGGACTTCTCTTGGAGTCTGGGACGTTCTCTCATCTGTAGTTGCAATTGCCTGCTGGGTAATTAGAATGTATAAAAATACCATATATGACCAGACTGAAATACTAGTGTTTTTCCCATCTAATTCCTTTCTAAGTTTATCTGACAAGTCTGAAATGTCCATCACCTGGGGATATAAAAATAGTTGCTGATAAAGCTGACTTGTATCTATTCCCATCTGTTGTTGTTTCTTGCAGTCAGACCTTCTGCCTGTTTGGAGTTAACTGTACCTTGGCTTTACTTCTCATAAAGGACCCAAAGGACCTTGGCCTTTGGCACTTTTACAGCTTTTTTTAGCATAGTCTTATGCACATGGATTATGCAGTATGTATGGAGAGGAAGTAGTTGGCTGAACCCAGCTTTGGAAGTCATGAACTCCAGAGCATGTGCTGGGGTCTGAGAAGACTAAGAATTCAGCATTTCCATCTCGTCTTGCAACGTGAGTATCACCATCCTGACGCAAAACACCTCCAGACTTAATCTACCCTTGGGTGAAATTAATTCTCTCGTAACTCTAGCTTAGCCCAACTAATTGTACGCGCTGTAGACACTCGACACAGTGGGGTAGATTTAATAAACCGGAGCTCCGTAGACCATTCCTGTGGTTTCGCTTTAGAACCTCTCCATCGAGAACATAGGAAATGAAGAGTTAAAAAGGAAATCCACACGTGTTTATAGCCAAACGGACTGTAATGAACGTGTGAAATGAATTACCAAGGAAAGCCATTGGTAAATTATGGTTTAAATATCAAGGCCGGTCAAAAAAAAAAGTAAAAAAATACAGATTGAATCAGAAAATGAGGGACACGAGGTTCAGGCAGCCGACGGCCTTGTCGGAACCAGCATCCTTCTTCCCTACGGCGACTCGTGGTTTTCACCTTGTTTACCACGTGTATCCTCTCAGAAGGAGAGCAGACCACCTATGTGAAGCTAATCTTCCTCTCTGTGTGCATAGATGTGCCCGTACACTTATAAGCAGAAAGCTGTGTGGTCTAAGATTTCAAGGGGGAAATAAAAGTCGGATTCGAGATCCTGAGTTTTAATCCCAGTGGTTCCCAAAGGCTCATTGCACCAAACCTGAGAAAGTCACTTGCTTCTAGCTGCAATTAAGGAATATGAGACCTGTGGGGAACCATGTTTTCTGTTGAGTAGAACTTTCTTATTTCCTTGCTTCTTTCTAAGGAGGGTAATAAATGGAAAATCGACCTGTTTAGATGGTCCATCTTTCTGTTTCCATTCACTCACTTGTTTGTTTGCTTGCTTTGCCAAGTGGTCAAGGCTACAAGTAGACCTATTAGGAATGCCTTGCTCCTGAGGACCTGAGAATAATCTCCAAAAAATGAAAAATAAATAAATAACATTTTAAGACATGTCCAGATTCATGTACGAAGCTTCTCTTTGAAGATTTGGATGCTGCTCCTTGTAAGCGAGCCAGCCACAGATCTCTTGACTACCACAGCCATGTATCTTGGTCCTACTTGTCTGACTCTCCTGGAGTCCATCAGAGCTCCTAAACTGAAGTTCTGGGCTCCTTGGTGGTGGTGGCTAAAACCTTGTGCAAGCTCCAGCTAAAGCAGGGTAAAAGACATTTCTTACACTTTACTGCCAAGGCAAACTTGTTCCCCTTCAGTGCTTCCTCCAGGCTAGTTTTGAATAGCTGAGCGATATGGAATCTTCATCCCTACAGATTATAGGGCTGAAGACTGATGGGATCTTCCTGTTCTGGCTTAGTAACGTAGTCACGTTATTCCAAGCTGTCCTTATTCCAGTTTTACCTTATTTTCTACTATTGCCTACAGAAATCACAGAATCATAAAATGGTAGGGGTTGGAAGGGACCTCTGGACATCATCTAGCTCAACCTTCCCTGTTAAAGCAGGTTCACCTAGAGCAGGTTGCACAAGAGCCCATCCAGATGAATTTTGAATATCTCTGGAGAAGGAGATTCCACAACCTCTCTGGGCAGCTTGTTCCAGGCTCCATCACCCTCACAGGAAAGAAGTTCTTCCTTAGGTTCAGATGGAACTCCCCATGTTCCGGTTTGTGCCCATTGCCCCTCGTTCTATCCCAGGGCACCACTGAAAAGAGCCTGGCCCCATCCTCTTGACATCCACCCTTCAGATATTTGTAAACATGAATAAGATTCCCCAATCAGGCTTCTCTTCTCCAGATTAAACAGCCCAAGGTCTCTCAGCCTTTCCTCATAAGAGAGAAGTTCCAGTCCCAGAAGTTCATCATCTTCCTAGCCCTCCATTGGACATTCTCCAGTAATTCCCTGTCTTTCTTGAACAAACAAGCCCAGAACCAGACACAGTACTCCAGATAAGGCCTCACTAGGGCAGAGTAGACGGGGGAGGAGAACCTCCCTTGACCTGCTGAACACATTCTTAATGCACCCCAAGATACCATTGGCCTTGGTCACAAGGGTACACGGCTGGATCATGGTTAACTTGCTATCCATCAGTACTCCAAGATCTTTCTCCACAGAGCTGCTTTCCAGCAGGACGACCCCTCACCTGTACTGGTATAGGAGGTTGTTCCTCCCTAGAAATTTACAGGTGGCTTGTCCGACCAATATATATTGGTGGCTCCTGGGCATGACGACGCTCAGAATATGTGACAGTCATACTAGAACCCGAGATGGTGCCAGGCTCGTATCTTCAGGGGAAAGGACAATTATTTCTCCGGGCGCTCTTGTCCATCCTTCAAAATATAAATTTTTTCAAACCTTCCAGCCATGAAGGAAAGAAAGTTTTTCCAACTGAAAACAGAGAAACTTTCCATTGAATGCCAGACTGTGTGATACAAAGCACTGATGGCCCTCTGGCCACAGCTGCTTCTGTTTAGTCATAGTGTGAGCAAAGAGACACTCAAATAACACATTTGCACTGGAACAGCCCTCCCCGTAACTTGTGTTACTGCAGCTGGACTCACATCAAAACCCAAGGCACCATGTGGAAAGCAATTCCCCACTGCAAAATGGTGGAATGAAAAGCACTCTTCAATATCCCCTTTCTTAACGGCGCTGAACCAGATCCGGCAACTCAACGCGATGTTCGAGAAACTTTCTCCCTCTCTGCACCCCCTCTTTCTTTCCCTCTTTTCCTCTGTTGTTCAAGCTGCATCACTAAGATCCATCAGATATCCTAAGCTGAGAGCAATTCTTTCAGAGATTTTTTTTTTTATCAGCACATCCAGGTTCTTGGCTGGCCTGGCAAGACTTGTGTAGCTGCTTGTAAAACTGCGAGGATCGTGGTTAGAGGCCACGTTGCACTAATTTACAGGATATAAACAGATATTGTCAGACCAACCATGAGATATGGGGAGGATTCAGCCAAGCTTCTCGCTCAGGCTTTGGGGCCCAGCTGGTGGCCAGACGTAACCCGGCCACGGAGTTTTGAATCCGGGAAGGGATGAGCAGAGGGAGCTGCGGGAGCGAAGGACTGTAGAACCCCCCGCAGCAAAACTGACGATACGCCGCTTATTAAAAGAGATGAGTAAATTAAACGTTAGAGGTCCCGTTTCACAAAACAGGTGCTTGTTTTTCTCCAGCGAAACACACGCCTGAGAAACCGAATCGCTGGGGACCAACACGACAGGCTTGTGGTGCAAAGGAGGGCGTTTGTCAAAACAGCTTTGCATTTTCAAGTGTGTCCAATGGCGCGCCTTAGTTGGGAGATGCAGCCTGTCAAGTTCAAGTGAAATTAGATCATTGATTTTCTGCTGCAGGAAGCAAAGTAAGATTTCCTGGCAGCCTGGAGAGTAGTTTGTTTGGGTTGTTGGATGTCGTTGGGTTTTTTTTTTTAATTATTATTGTTCGTATTTTTCCTAGCTGTTAAAATTTATGTCAAACTACAGCGACATTTGTGATCCAAATAATTTATAGTCTCTCTTCTCTTTAATTGTTCCCTTTGTCTTGCTTTCCACCAGTCTGTGGGAAAGAACCTCACCTTTGGAATAAAACATCTCCATTCAGAAGCTTGGGGTCTTGGGCTCCTCTTTTGCCACTTTTACTACTCCTCTGTCATCTAGTAGCAGACTATAGAGTCAGGGCCCCATCAAAAAGGAAGAAGTTCTTTACTCTGAGGGTGGTGAGACACTGGAACAGGTTGCCTAGAGAAGCTGTGGAGCCTCATCCCTGGAAGTGTTTAAGACCAAGCTAGATGAGGCTCTGAGCAACCTGGTCTGGTGGGAGGTATCCCTGCCCATGGCAGGGTGTTGGAAAAAGAGGCTATTTAATGTTCCTTCCAACTCGAACCATTCTATCAAAAAACCCACACCTCATTCTAGATGACATATGACCTCAAATGAAAAGGTATCCCTGAGACCCTGCCTCAGAGAGGTTGCTACCTACCCCTACAAGAAAAAAATGCTGTCTGGATGGGCACCAACAAAGAGCACACAGAACTAGTACTCCACATGGAAAGATATTCAGGTCACCCAATTTCAGACATCACTCCTTGCTGTCCTTCACTGCTGTCATCTCAGCATGCACCATGAAAACGCTCGGATTCCCCATCCCATGGCAATTTCTTGTTTGCCAAAAGTATATTGTCTTGATAGAGTCTTCCCCCAAAAGAACAACCCTTGTAGCATTCCAAACAGCATAGCCTACCAACCTGATAGGTGCATCAGAGTACATGCCACCCCATGACAAGGGATAACCTGGCGTGATGATTTCAATGACAAACCACTCCTCACCAGCTGAACCGTGGTCATTGTGTGGGGCATTTGAGGTGAATCTACTTTTTCTGAGCCATCGAGGAGGTCAACATCAGGGGTAGCTTCCCATTGAGAAGCAACTACGTGACAGCTCCGGCAGGACCAGAGTCAGTGAAGGTCTAACCAGTCTGTGGAAGATGCTGAAGGTCTTTTGAATGAGGAGGACATGAGGAGGGCCACAAGGATGATCAGGGGACTGGAAGACCTGACGTATGAAGATAGGCTGAGATATCTGGGCTTGTTCAGCCTTGAGAAGAGAAGGCTTAGGGGAGATCTTATTACAATGTCCCAGGACTTGAAGGGTGGCTACCGAGAGGAAGGAGACTCCCTTTTTACAAGGAGTCACATGGAGAAAACAAGGGGGAATGGCTGCAGGTTGGATTCCAGAAGAAAGTTCTTTACAATGAGAACAACCAAATATTGGAATAAGCTCCCAAGGGAAGCGGTGGACTCCCCTACACTGAGCAGTTTTAAGACACAACTTGACAGGGTGCTGGGCCAGCTCATTTAAGCTTTTTACTTAAAAGGTTGGACCAGATGATCTTTGAGGTCCCTTCCAACCTAGCATTCTATAAATCTACGATTCCATGAACCTATAATTCTATGATTCTACGATCCTATGATTCTACAATTCTAAGATTCTATGATTCTATGACTACATCTCTGCACCCAGGAGGTGGATACTCAGCAGTTTCGGGGCACAGCAAGCAAGCTCCATCTCTGAGAAAACCCTACTGTAGCAAGTGCACAAGGAGTTGGAGGGGGCGTAAAGGTTAAAAAGGGGAGCGCGCCGGGAAAGCAGAAGGAGCTCGCGAGGCGAGCGGCGAACAAGGGCGCTAATTGCAAGAGCAGCAGGGAAAATCTGACGGGGAAAGGAGTTGAGGGGAAGCTGGAGGGGCCCCATCAGCCTGCTGCTGCTGGGTCAGGTGCAAATGGTTTCAGCAGAGGCAGCTCACAGCTGTAGGGAGCAGGTGCGAGGGCAGACGGATGCTGCCCCGAACCTGGGGAGAAGGCTGTATAAAGCAGGAAGGAAACCGGTTTTCCCAAGCTCCAAACAACAGCACGCGAATAGAAGGAGAAAGAGGGAGAGCAACGTTCAGACAGAGCAGAAATGACTCTGTCACTCTCCACTTCAGGAGCGTGATGGGCAGATGAAAGATGAATTTGCTCCAGCCAGTCCTGTCAGATGTTTCTGAGCTGTGGGACTTATCAGCTGTCAGACCAGAAAAGAATAAGCTAAACAAAAAGCTTTCACAACCCTCATTCCCAAATCTGTGCGTCATAGTGTGCCAGGAAAAATGATTTCTGGCTTTTTCTCTCTCTATATTTTTTTTCCCCTTTTTCTCTGCTACTACTAAATGCTTTTCCCTTTCTCTCGCTGGACAGCTGGAGGGAATCCAGATGGCTGCTGTTCTTGTGGCTGCACGCTGAATGCGTTGGGGGAAGGCTTGGAAGTGGCTTTCCAAGTAGCCCAACACAATGGTGGTGAGGGGGAGTCTGTGTGTGGGGAGCAGAGGGCTTTCTCCGGCCTGAAATGGCAGGGTCAATGGCAGCTTGGGCACTCAGGGCTTCCTGTCTCTTCATTCTTCCATTCTCCACTTCCAAATCTTCCGCTCTTCTTCCCTCACTCCACCTCCTTTCACGGGCCCGCCTGTTCAGATGGGTGCCCACCACACAAAGCTGCGGATGTCACCGCACAGCGGTCTCGCTGGTGGATTCAGTCCGTGGCTCATTCTAATTAATTCCTTTTAAGCTGGAGTCTGCAGATAATTGCCAATCCAGATACTCTTGACTAACTCAGATGAATACTCAGGATTGGGCTGGAAGGGAAAGAGGTACGAGGAGCTCTCCTGTGCCAGACCAACATTCCACTGATGCCCCAGAATCAACAAGTAGATCCACAGGACTCCTGAGGACTCTTCCAACTGAATTACCTGATGATTCAGTGTGGTGTCTTCTCTGCAACAGAGGCCCGGGGCAGGTTGCTGGGGAAAAAGATTTGCATGGTGTGGTCCTCCCCTTGAATGATTCATGTCTCAGCAGATAAAAATCACACAAGCACCTCCAAACCACAGGCTACTCGGCCTTTCAATCATTCCTGACTCTTCTGATAGCATTTTTAGGTGTGTCTGGGTTATTTCCTAGCTCATCCCTCTTTCGGTGTCCAAGAGGGTCTGCTGAACAGAGATGGAAGATCAGAAAACTAGTTCACAGCTTGACCTAATGGTGAGACTGGCTTAAAGAGAGAAACAAAACCTCACGTTCTTGATCCACTAGAGGCAAAGAACTCAAGTTGCTTTCCAGGTTATTGGGGCTTTATGGGTACCAAGCCACCAGGGGCCTACAAGAAATCTGGGGAGGGGCTGTTTGAAAGAGCTTGTAGTGATAGGACAAGGGGGGATGGTTTCAAGCTGGAAGAGGGTAGGTTTAGACTGGATGTCAGGAAGAAATTCTTCACAGTGAGGGTGGTGAGACACTGCAACGGGTTGCCCAGGGAGGTTGTGGATGCCCCCTCCCTAGAAGTGTTCAAGGCCAGCTTGGATGGGGCCTTGAGCAACCTGGTCTAGTGGGGGGTGGCCCTGCCTGTGGCTGGGGAGTTGGAACAAGATGATCTTGAAGGTTCCTTCCAACCTTAACCATTCTATGAATCTATGAATATGGCAGGGCACAATATTTGAAAGAAGGGTCTAAACTAAATTATGTTACCCTGTGCTTGCTTCAGGCCAACAGGAAACAGCTGGTTCCTTTAGCTCTGCTGGATGCCTGGTAACCTGCCACGCTCTTTATCATTTCGTTCTGTCCGTCACACTTACCCTATGGACTCGGTTGACATTTTTCCCCTCCCTTGTTTTCATCTGCACTTTGGCCGTGTCTTCGCATCCTGTCCCTGGTTTGTTTCTGTCAATTCTTTAAACAGCTGCTGGGTTCTGCTCCAGAAAGTGGCTGCATTCCAACAGTGGGGAATGTGACTCCTGACATATGGGAGAGCTGGTGCCGTGTGTCAAGAGCTGTGAAGCTGAGAGATGCGACACGTCTAGGGTCAGCTTGTCAACGCAGTGCAGCCCCGGGAGAGGTCCCAGTTTGGACATCCATTTTATTGTCTTGACATACTTCAGCTTGGTTTCTAGCAACAATTCCTTGTCCTCGTTTCCCGGCCCGTAACGGAGTCACTCCCTCTGAAAGTCTCAGCAATTGCCATACACTTAACAGGCTCCACACACGAAATCTCATGCTGGAAATGACCCTCAGTCATCAACTAACTACAAGCGGGACAGGGGAAGAGAGCTGCAGAGGGCAATCCTGGTGTCGAGTATCCAAGCAGCTGGGCTGCTCTTTGCTTTCCCCATGCTATGTTAGGGATGGGTCACGCTGCATTTGCCACGCTGAGTTGGGTCCCCATTTTCAAAATACTTTCTGGGCTTCTCAGGAATCTCCCTCTGGCTCCCTCACCCATTGGCAGGCTATTCCCCACATCCCTCTTCTTTTCTCTCTTGTGCTCAGCTGGTGCCATTGCCCTCAACCAAGAAGGGCACCTTGACCCTGTTCCTTGTGCCCAGCAGGCTCCAGTGAGTGTGAATCCTCCTCTGTTATTTTTTTCAGGACAAAAACTGGATGTTGACTGTGCAAGAAGCCATCTGTGGGGTTTGCTGTATTCATTTATTTTTCTCTGCTGTTTCACAGGCCATCTTCTGAGTTCTTATGGTCCATGTGCCCTCTATTGCTGACAATCCCATGTGCTGGCAGTGTCAGCAATAGAGAACACAGGCTGTGACTCAGTTTCCCACAACCTAATTCCTTTCAGGCCGGTACTAACCAGCATCAGTATCGTGAGCTCCAAGGCTCCACACCCTGCTCGCAAGCTGTGGACAGTGAATCTATTGGCATGGAGGAACATCCCAGTATGACGAGGAGGCCAAGAACATGGCAAGTACAGCAGAGCTGAAGCTACTATAACTAGCAGGAGCTTTTCTCCTCTCCACTGGCAGCAGGAGAACATGAGGCTGTAGAGCTCCACCCTTTCCAGCTGAGAAGCATCTGCCACAGCCCCTTTTCTTTAGCCAATACACTGCCTCTGCTTCCACTTCTCTCCAGACAAGCTCCTCTCAACAGCTGCCTCCAAGGACCCTCTGCTCAGTCCAGTCTCCAAGCCATTCCCCTCAGCCTTACCCATAAAGCTCGTCAGTTAAGACTCAGAAATCATCACCTGCTTCTCCCCAGGAGCTGCATGGCCATTTCCATGGATAAACATCCCCACTCCACTGAAGGATCAGCCTATAACCAGGACACTTTGGACACACCTTGTAGCAGAAATGAAAGCTGTTGCTGCCCTCAGCTCACCTTGAGCAGAGAAGAGCAAGAGGATCTTCAGCTTGGCCCACAGAACAGGTCCCACTGCTGTTTCCTAGGCCCAGGAGCAGACTTTGCTTAGATGATCTCAGTGCTAGGACACGTAGCAGAGAAACAACCTTCTACAGCGGAGCCAAACCAGAATCTAAGCTTTGTGCACCTGGAACATGCTCTGAATTTCTGGAAGCCCAACTGGGACCATCTTGCTGACCAAGAAGGTTTGGTAACCCACAGAAATGATGCGAGGTGGGGATCCAGAATAGAAGAATATAACTTTTCCTCCTTTTTGTGAGAGCAGGAATAGAGCAGAACAGGACAGCCTGTGTATACTTTAGCATGTAACAAAGGGGACCTTCCTTTGAAGATGAGAGAGAAACACATCAAGTTAAAAAGTAGAGATTGTTGGGGTAGCCCAAAGCACAGCTGTAAGCCAGAGGTACAAAGTTGTTCCCAGCTTCCAGAAACAAGGAAGAGGGAAAAAGAGGCAGGCACAGAACCAGGAGTTGCACATGGGCACTCTACATTTAGCTATCTGCCACCTACAACTACCACTAAAATCCAGTCCACAGTAACGGACCCTTCTTCACAGTGAGGGTGGTGAGACACTGCAACAGGTTGCCCAGGGAAGTTGTGGATGCCCCCTCCCTGGAAGTGTTCAAGGCCAGCTTGGAAGGGGTCTTGAGCAACCTGATCTAATGGAGGGTGGCCCTGCCTGTGGCAGAGGGGTTGGAACGAGATGATCTTGAAGGTCCCTTCCAACCTTAACCATTCTATGAATCTATGAACCTTTTACAGCAGAAAGAGAAATCTATGCCTAGCCAGAATCATTCCTTGGGAAATTTCCACATGTGCCTCTCATCCAGTGAACCAGTGCAGTCTCTTCTCATCCTTTTCTCCTGTAATACCTCTACAAACTCTGCCCCTTGCTGGCTTCACTCCCTTCTGTCCGCTCCCCTGCGAGATGGGTGGCAAAGCCCTAAGCTCCGAAGATAATGCTGTGCCAAGGTAGTTAGACATGGCTAGGTCTGAACACAGAAGATTTCTGCTTGATTCCCAGCGCTGTGGTCTCAATAGGTCACTGCTTGCATCCAGATAGGGCTTTTCAATCCTTTTATGAAATAGGGCAGGGCTTTTGTTCACCCAGGGAAACTGAGGCACAAACAGGACCTATCCAAACTGCCTCCCGCAGCACCAAAAATGTACTTAAAAGTTTCCTGTGATGTCAAAATTAAAGAGAGCAATTGAGAGTTTCTGCTATCAAGGGGTTTGGGGGCAATTTCAATCATATCTGGGATTTCTGGAAGGGCTGAGGGTTGCATCCAAGGCCCTTATACCTTGCCCTGCTGTCTCACATTGAAGATCATGACCATCTGCTGAACATGGTTATATTCAACTGTACAAGGAGAGGCAGAACTTCAAGATGGCAAACTGAAGTACCTCGGGTACAAAGAGAGATGGAAAAGAAATCTAAAATCAGTCAGAATTAATTGGAAATTCAATTTAAAATCAGTCAGAGTTGGTTGGAAGCTCTTCTGGACTAAAAGGCTGGGTGAAGGATTTTGCACATGCCAAAAAAAACAACCACAGAAAGCGAGTAGTGGCACCGACGGCTTATCTTAAAACTGTCTTTATCCTACTGGAGAGTATGCAGATAAAACACAACCCAGCATCACAAACATGACGCAAACACGATAACATTATACCTACAGCAAGAACAAGAGGCTGAAACTACTAAAGGGAAGGCGTAAATTGAACCTATCGGCACGAGCCACAGGCTGCTGATCCACGTTCTCCACAGCAATGACCAAAATGGCACTGCTGGGGTGCAAAGCCTTTGCCAGAAGGAAAGGTGACGCTGTAGAGTGACGCACCTGTAGCGGTGTCAGTGCCACGCACGTTTTTTTTTCTCATTCGTGAAGTAACGTGGCGATTTGACACCAAAGGATCAGAAGATTAACTCTGGACAGTTATCGGGGAATCGATGAGAAAACAACGAAATACAGCACAATGCTATTCTTGTTGCGGAGCCAAATGGCAGCAACTTCTTTGCATTCAATCCTATATCCCCAGGACTGTTTTCCTGGGCCAGAAAGTTCAAGTGTGATATCAGACAACCAGAGAGGTTGGGGTTTTTGTTGGTTTTTTTGGTTTTTTTGCTTGTACTAAGCCAACACAAGAATATATTGCAGATTACACATTGTTTTTCCTGGCTTGACTTTACATTGGTTTATCAAATCGTGAACTTCACCACCTGCCAGGATGAAGGCGATGTTTTCACAGACAGATCATCTGATTTATGTTATTATTTCCTAGATTCATGGATTTCAGGACCACTGCAATAAATTATTCCAGCTTCAGAAGTAGTACAGCCTCGAATTAAGAAGGGTATAAAGCTTCAGAACCGTCACAAGCAGGGCAAGAGCACAGCTCTACAACTGCAAGAAGGTATCACAGAGGTCAAAACAGAGAAGATTAATAGGAGGTGATTTTCACTGGGCCCTCATAATGTAAGGCTGAAAGGAGACAGGCTCATAACAAAGAAAACTAAGCACTTCACGTAACGTGTCATTGAACAGTTCAAGCCTGACACCAGATGTTGAGGAAGCAGAAAGACTTAAAATCTGAGTGGACAGATTATGGAAAAACAATCCACCAGGGGCTCCTAGTCACAGATACAGCACCTCTGAGCCACCAGATGCTGGGAGAAGTTACCTGTGAAGCATCATCCTCCCCCAGGCAACCCACTGTGGGACTCAACCCCTCTGTTGGGGTAGCTGGACTTTTGGTTGGATGTGGCTTCAGTCTCTCTTATATGGAAACCACTGACAGGCCACATTGAATTTTCAGGACTATCTTGAGCCTGAGACCAGTGTTTTCACCTGTGCCTGTAGGTAGTGGATCTGTCAGCGTGGTCCAAGCTCACGCTTCACCAAATCCGGAGCTGTATGTTCTCCAGCAGGCTTGATCCCTGCTTCCCCAGGAAGCAGCTCAACAGGCATGAGATGGGTTGATCTGGGAGCTCTTCATTCTCTCGATCGTTCCCCAAACCCACACTTTGGAGCAGCGTAGACACAGCCCTGGGGACTTGTGCTCCGCTGTTTGAAGTATGAACCCTTCGCATCAGTTGTCTTCTAACCTCGGAAAAATACTTAAGGTACTTAAGTGTGAAACCAAGCGAGTCTCCCCCTTTGTCTCTGCCAGGAAGCTCACCAGAGGGGTGGAATTTGTTTTTCCGATTAGACTTCACGCAGCACGACCTTTGCCATCTCCAAGCCAGGTCGGGCTGATTAATGGGCTGTCGTCCCAGCGCAATGAGGTCCAGAGGGGTGAGGGTTTCCTAGGACATTCTCCTAACAGCTTCTGCAGGAGAATCACTTTGGGATTGCTCTGCACCATTAAGCAAAGAACCTGGGGGTCTTTAATTTATCAGGTGGGAAGTGAGGATAATTACTTTTCAAGCAGCCGATATACCCAACCTGCACTCACAGCGGAAGCAAAGTGGGGAAGTTGGGGGATCCAGACACTGTTTACATTCCGGTGAAACTGGATCTCAGAGCTATACACCAAGCTTGGGAAGGGAGTGTCGGACTGGGATGGAGAGGAGGACAGGCTGTTATATAGAGTGACTGACAGATTAATCTAATAGTCTGGACTCTGAGGCTCCACAGGTGTTCAGACCAGGGGCTGGACCAGCCACATTTTCAGACAATAAATCCAAAACCTGCACGGGGCCATCGTGACTAATTTTGCTAAGGGCAACGTCAGGTATGTGATAGGATATGGGTCCCCCCTGCAAGGACTGAAAGGATCAAGTGAATATTGAGAGAGTTTTGAAAAATGAATTTCTTGCCTCTTTCCTACTTCTCTCTGGTTTTGGTATTACACTTTATTGTCAAGATCTTCGGTCATTACAGAAACATGAAGAGAATCAAATCCCGAAGGGGAAGGACACTTTCCCTTCTCCTGAGCAGCGGGCTGGAATTGTTTCCTGTCACAACAGGACTGCAGGGACTGTTTATTTAGCTTTCAGGGGAGGGGCTGAAAGCATCGGTGTTAGACGATGGTCTCACCCAAGAAAAGCTTGTTTTATATCCTAGCCTGGGTTCCAAGACCTCTCTGTGCTCTTTTCCAAAGGTGGAGCAGTGCTTTGACCAGCGACTGTTCTCTGGAACTGGGATGGGTCATGCGTACACCACCTGGGAAATCATTTAGGACAAGCACAAACACGGAGGGATGACAGATTCCACCCAGCTAACCAAGTCTGTCTGAGAGGCAGGACCAGCAAGGCTTGCTGCCATGTTCAGGATGATAACAGTTGGGAAGGAAGCAGCTGAAAAAAGGGGAAATCTCACTGTGCTTTTAAATTCCCAGGAAAAAAAAAAGCTTGGGAGCTGACATCTTTAACAAATAGGAAGCACAAGAGGTACGGGGCAAACACAAATCCTTTATTGGGGAGGAAGAATGACAGGAATCTTGTTGTGAGTGATGCTGGGAGCCTAGCATACAGATTTTCCTCCCATCCAATGCAACCACAAGACACAGAAGACTCAGGATTTTGAGACCTGGAGGCTCTGTGCATGCCACCTCTCCCTTGGCTATGGAGGGCTACCACTGGGCAACACCCCTGCCATGTGCCATCCCACGGGAGCCACATAAACATCATAACTCTCCCAGCCTTTAGGTGAAACCGACTCATCAAGGATATCTTCATAATATTTAACAGATGCACGCACCTCCCCTGGGCTCAATAAATACATTCTGGGCTCATCTCCTATCCCTCTTAAAACCACTAGTTAAAAGAACAGAAGAGAGGGGGAAAAATAACCCCAGACGCAGAACAGTGCCCTGTGGGATGAGGTTTGGGTTTCAGAGCCTTCCTCACGCTGAAACCCCCCCAGGAGTGAAATATGCCTCGCTCGGGGTGAGAGGTAAAGAGGTGGTGATCTATCAGCAGCTAAAAGGCATCAGCACCAAGCAAGGAAGGGGAGAAGCAGGCCCTGGGGGAACAGCCTGGGATCATTCAGCAGCACAGGCAGCCGGCGTTAGCGGCAAAGGCATTTACGGAGGCCATCAATCCCCTCGATTCTAGAACTGGGCAGCCCATCAGCTGGGATCAGGCAAGAGTTTCCTCCCCTGCATCACGCAGCGCTGGTGCCAAGGACCTGAATTATGATGCTGAGTAGTGTAAGGGAAAAGGGCTCTCTGTCTTTTGAACTATCCGGTGTTGGCTTCCCATCAAAAACACTCTAACAGGCTGCACGGAGCATCAGACTGGGATCTCCAAGTCTTAAAGCAGCAGGGTGGCTGCAGGTGGCTGCGAGACAGTGGTATCTAAACACATTTCGTTGGTGTTGCCAGCACCCTGGGAGGAAAGACGGGATGTTATCATTATTTCTTTCTCCAGAACGCAAGCGGCGCTCCACAGAGATCACAGGAGGCCCCTGAATGCCAAGGAAGTGCCCTCATTTGTAGCCTTTCCCCCTTCCTTTCCCCAGGGGGGTGGGAGGAGTTCCTGATCCATGACAAGGACTGGGATGCAGGTGCCCCTTTCACCCATTGCCTTGTTTCCCTATGTCTTCCATGACCGCCCCGTGCTCCAAGTGTTATATTTCTACGTGAGATCTTTAGGCAGAGGCTCAGGGTTTTGCTCTGTGCTTGTACAATGCCGAGCAGCTAAAGCCATTCCCCGCACAGAGTCCAGAGGCACTAGCTCAAAAGGACTAGAAATAATCAAATACCACAAGCACAGCGTAGTTTCAGTGAAGAAATCTAACCACACATGAGCAGGGGGGATTCAGTTTTCTGGTGGAAATAAAAGGGTAAAGCAAAGCTCTTAAGGCTAATGAAATTTTCCTAGCTGTCATCAGGGCTGCAGGGAAAAAAAAANAAAAAAAAAAAAAAAAAAAAGGCTTTTCCTGAATGATTTTGCTATTTCCTCAAGCCAGTAATTCTTTTCTTTACTTGCTTTAAGCTCTGACACCTTATTCTAGTAATCTCGGAGGCTGCAAGCATCCCACTCGGTGTACTTATCGGAGATGTTTTGACAAGGTCCACTTAGACACAGGAAACCTCTCTGTACTTTTATATGGGCAAAGTCATCTGGGCAAAATGTCGGTTCCTTTGGAATTGGCAGAAATTTATATGTACAGAAAGCCAATTATTCCTGGTACAATAGTACTAGAGAGGCATCTTTAATTTCCTCAGTTTTCCTTCTTAGTCAACGGTAAACTGTCATGTTTCAGATGATTAGAAAGAGGTGGGCACCTCCTCCCCCCGTCCAGTTTATTAGCCTGTGAATTGAATTGAATCATAAACTGCATCTGATAAAATGGGATCCTGACTTAGCACACGGATCTTCCAGGGACCTTAACACACATCACAAATCATCATTATGCTCCACCAAGCTTCGCAGATTCAGCTCACTAAATCACCAGTTACCCCTGTATTATCTCAGCCATTTCCAGATCCTCACTAGCTGTGAAGAGTGTGATCGGGTAAGGCTGGAATTAACCTCCTGGCCCTTTCCGAATGGAGCAGCCACCCGGTCAAGGCAGAAGAACGGTGACCTCCACGGGGGCATCGAGAATGGGCATTAGGAGGGCAAAACGGCACTTGACAAATCAGCGAGAAAGACTCTCTGTTAAAAACTGTGCAGAAGGTTTGTAGCTTAGTCAAGGATTTTAAGCGAGCAGATGGCTTGTCTGCAGCACTACCAAGTCAGTTGAAATGGTTTCGTGGCTGTGAACATCTCTGAGGAACCTGCTTGCAACACCCACCACGGCACATATGCTTAAACAACACCATTTGACCTGACAACTACACAAACAGAATCCCCTTTAGAGGACTGTCTTGTAGCACCTGTCAAAGATCCTCCTGATCCTCTAATGCAAGGTCTAAGTGAAGAGCTGGGGAATCTAACACCACACCCACACGCTGTCTAACCACACAGAGAAAACACAGGCAAAGTGAAACCCTTCCCAATCTGTCATCCGCAATCAACCCGCCAGAAAGCAGCACGTAGCTGTAAATACACTGTGGGAAGGAAAAGGCATCGTTACTACACAGAGAAACACGCTTCCATTAGGAGACAGAACCGAAACGCGTTCGAGACAAGCCAGCAGCAAGACAGCCTTCAAAGCCCAAAGCCCTCAAGCCTTTCCACCTAAGTGCTCATTGTGGCTCGAATCAGTATCGCCAGTGCAAAATCTGTTCTTCGCCAATGGCAGAACGTTACGGTGAACCTGTGCTTTGCCCTTCTGTGGGGATGGACATCAATCATCAGCTGCTAGGATCACGATCCAGCTCTCTGGAAGACACCAATGAGGTCACCAAGGGTGGTACACTTTTGTGGGAGTTTTTCTGCCTTCAGCACTGGATGGAGGTGGATTTCTGCAATAGATCACGTCTTTCACAACTTTTCTCTTCCCTGGGTAAGTGCTGTTCAGATTAGAGCAGCAGAGTTTGACAGTCCCACTTTCAACCTCTTTGTCTCCAGCTCCACCAGTTTAATTAACTAATTCTGGGATGGAGAGTTCAGTTGTTGGTTTCTCTCCCTAGTTATGTCCACAGTCTAGCACAGTGGGGCTTCGCTGATCACAAGAGCCCCACAGTGTTCTGTCAGTCAAAACCACTGTAACACTTGACCATGCCAGTGATTGTTCTCGGGAATGGTCTGGGTATCTTCAGGCTGGGATGTTGCTTACAGATGTGGAGCCTAAGTAGAGTGTCTCCATGCAAGCCATGGGTCTAAGCTCCCAAATAATCACTACAAATATAACAAGGACTGTCAATATATGACCTGAGAGTTGGCCAGATGACCAAACTTAGGTGTCAAATAAGGGAAAGATGAGACATCCTGGGATAGGAGAACTTTGCCCATGTATTTGGCCTTAGTACAATGCAGCTCAGAAATCAGCTGTATTGTTGAGCTCAAAATGAGGGACCGGCAGAGTTCACTGGGAGGCAGCTCATTCATAGCAGAGGATGTTAAGTCACTGACCTGAATTCACCAGTAGTGGAAAGAAGATACCAGTGAGGACTGTTTGTAGGCAACCCTATGAAATATGCCAAGGAAGAGAAGGAAAAGGTGGCTCAGTCCAGATCACGGACATCTCCATCACCAAAGCTACCAGACCAAGCCTGCAAGCTCAGCCTAGAAAGGTGATCTGCCCTTCCTTTCTCGAGACTCCCCACTGCAATGGGGGAAAGCCATTTCCTTTTTTTGAGCCTCTTTGCCTGGTCTATGAATTAAGACCCAGCTCTCCAGGGATATCCATCTGGAATGCATCTGACATATTTCTCCGGTGTTGCATTTGGCCCGTGGGAATTGCCATCCTCCCGAATAAGATCAGGGGTCCATCTACCCCATCTGCCCGTCTCCGAGAACAGACAACACCAGATGCTGGAGGTAAAGCCGCAGGAAACTCCTATGGTCAGGAGTTACAGGATATCCTACCTAGGGAGACATTTTCCTTCGAAAATCCTAGTGCTGAATGTTAACAAATGGGCTGGAGCGTGAGGTTTCTGCCTTCTCTAGGAATATGTGCCTGTGAGCGAGCACGAGAAGCTGCTATTTATGGGTTACCCTCCCTCATCTGAGCTGCTGTAAATAACCATATATGCCAATGGCCTGCTCCTGCTGAGAGAGAAAATGTGTCAGCTTAAAACTCAATGAACTCCTAGTTCAACTCTGGCTCTTCCTAAAGAAATAAACGGCCATAAAATAAGAGTTTGGCTCATGTTTGATCAGGTCCATCCATCTGAACACACCCCACTGTTCCTGAACCAAGTATGCATTGAACAAGATCATACTGGAATTGCGCAGCAAGTGAAACTGTGAGAGCTGGCTGCGTTAGGTGCAGGGCTTTCACAACAGGGCATAAATCTCCTCTGAGAGCAGGACAAAGGGAAGGTAAAAAGGAGAGGGAAAAACAAGGTGCTGCTCTTATTTTCTGTAAAGGGCCCAGACAGAAAACGCAAGCTTGAAGGCTTGACATGATGTGCTCAGATTCATATTTTCGTTTTACAGAGCAGAAAAAAAAAATTAAAAAAAAAATAGTCAAAGCCTTACATTCCACAGCAGCAAGTCAGGGCAAAGATGAGACTGAAACCATGTCTGCAGGAGGAGAAACTGCAAAGATGTAAGACAGTTACCAAGACAGAAAAGGAGCCAGCACTGTGGGGGTGTGAGCTGTACCTCCAGGGCTGACTACTGGGAGACCGAAAGGAACCTTCCAGTAAAGGCCTGGATCACAAAGCAATGGGGGCTGCCTGAATCCGTGGGTTCCCGCTGATTAATTCCTTGCTCTGGAAAGGAGCTGAGTGAAGCCAATGTTCAGGAAACAGGGAAAATGCACCTTCTGCGACTCCGTGGACTGAATGATGTGGAAATCAGCACGGTGTTTGACTGTCTGCATCTAGGGTAGAGCATTAAATGATGGAAATCTTGTCAGCAGCAGTGAAAGCAATGGGCAGAGTTTCAGAGGGAGAGGTGCTACATAGACCTGCATCACGGTGCTGTTGGGCTCCATCACCATTATCTACTTGTGCCAGTTCTGAGCAGGCAAAACCAGACGCAACTCTCTGGGTTTTCAGATTCCAGCAAGTGTCCTGTCCTTGGAACTGCTGGATGGACTCAGGCTAGCCTAGCCAGCAGGTAAGGAGTAGCTAAGCGGGTCATTTGGCAACCAGGCTGGCTGATGAATCCCAGGTTCCTACGGCTTTGTGCCTCATGAGTCACCCCCCCATCCTGATTAGCTCGTGGTAGAAAAGGCTGAGTCCATGCGCTGGCTTTCGCTGGACATAGGTACTGAAGATGTTTTCCTCCCTCAGTCAGCTGCTCATCCCATAATACGATCCAGTACACGTGAGGTGGTGTTATAGGAGAAGAAAGACAAACCCACACAGCGTAGTCTCGTTGCTTTAGGAACCAGAAACGACGAGACAACAGCCCCCCCTGAAACGACTGCCTCTGAGACCACACTCTCGGTCTGCATCTAAGATAGACTCAACTCTACCAATCCCTGCCAAACAAACTCCCGGCCCTGCTCTTAGGGACTCCCAAACTCGACACACTTCCAGCTTTTTTCCAGCAGCTTGGAAGATTTCAGTGTTACCCTGCTCACCTGAGGAAGAAAACATAAGACTGGACTGGATAAGACCCGGAGCAACCTGAACTAATTTTGAAGTTAGCCCTGCTTTGAGTAGCAGTTTGGATTAAAGAGCTCCTGAAGTGCCTTTCAACCTAAACTGTCCCTCCAAGGGGACAACCACCCCTGGAGATGTGCCACAATGCTCCTGCTGCCTGGATGCGATCAGGGCAGTGATGTGCTGAACCTCCACAGCAACACACCCGTTTGGTTGCTGAAAGACAAGCTGCCTCCAGCAAAGGTGGAAAAGGCAATTTCCATTGGTTTGGTTCATTTAATCCTTCCCAAAATTCTGCCTATCAACACAAAAGAGCTTCAATTAGCGAGGGGGGGGGAGAAAAAATAAAAGGAAAAATAAAAAGGGGGAAAGAAGGGGAAAGAAGGG
>VWZK01015419.1:73929-130657 GCA_013396935.1 Baryphthengus martii | reverse complement strand
GAAAAGGAAAAGAAGAAAAGGAAAAGAAGAAAAGGAAAAGAAGAAAAGGAAAAGAAGAAAAGGAGAAGGAGAAAAAGAAAGGGAAAAGAAGAAAAGCAAGACCCTCATTCAAGGAACTAACCATCCTGCCACCATAACACTTGAAGCTCCCAAGGGCAGCCTCATATCCCATCTCTCTCCTTGCCTTCCAGATTCTGGATTCCTCTTCCCCCCTCACTCCCCGTTACAATAGCCCAGCTTTTGAGCCAATCCTGGCATCTCTCTCCCTCTTGTGCAATGTTTGCCTACTACACGATCCCCTCCTCAGCAAGAAGTTTCTCCTGTTTTAATGAAAGCTGACAGCAAACAGAGACCAAGGCTCTTTTTTTTTTTTTTTTCTTCTGCAGAAACACACACACCTCACAGATTCCTACATGCTTCTTGCTGTTGGCCATAATAAACCCTCCTGGCAGTCAGAAGCAAAATTAATTCATGTTTGAGTCCCCAGCTGGGGGGGCTGATGGCACAGCAGATAAAACAAAAACGACTATTGTATTTCCAAAACAGCACCGGGGGAGATGTCTTTCCATGTGACACCACAGCGCAAGAAATCACATGGATTTTTGTTAATGTGAAGCTTCGGGGGATTATTGTGTGAAGCAGAGAGGCAATGGCTTTCTCCAGCTCTGCTGGAGTCATTTCCAATGGTCCGTTGCCCTCACGCACATCAAAAGCTAAACGTGGAAAAATCTGGGCAGGATACAGGCCTTTTAGGAAGGAGGTATTTCCAGGATCAGATCTAACAGGTATCATCTTTGAGATGAAAACATTGCAGGATACCACAGCACAGAGCTTATTAGGTAAGTCCAGTGAGGTCTGAGATTGCTTTATGTCCTGGATATTCATGGCCAAGTTGACCATGAGGCAGGCTGCATCTTCCTCTCCCTTTGCCTTCTCCTTCCAGGTTGAAGAATGAACTGAAATTCCACAACCACCTCCCTTCCAAGAGATCTCACACTTATTCTTAATAGCAATCCTCTCCTCCCTGCTGGATACCTGCTATCTCATGGTGGCTATTTAAACACAGTCTCAACTTTATACAGAAGATTAATCCAAGGGGTCAAGAGTACTCCCTCCACCCAAAAAAAAAGCAGGAGATGTCTTTTGGGATGAGCAGCATGTAGTTACCTCGTCAGGAATTCGGCAAAGGCAACAGAAGCTTTTCCTGTAACACTTTTCCACAATGTTTTTAGTGACTGAAAGGAGCTCTGTGTCCTTTTGCTGTGTACTGACACGTGCCTCTAAACAAAGGTCCATCTCTCTTTCTCGTCCACTGCATCCACAACTGAGTCTGTACTAGGAGGGCTGCATCAAGCCAAACTGCAGAGCTCTCAGTGCTGCAGTGAGATGCTGGAGCTCTCATCTGGGTGAACTAGATGCAGAAAAAAGCAAAAAAGCTCAGAGTTCCTGGAGATACCTCCTCTTCAGTATCCAGTTGAAGCTTTCAATGCTTTCCTCGCAGTCTACACTGGCAACATTTGCTCAGTTTGGGATGCTCAGGCCATTTGCATTGCCATACAGATCCCGTACTACAACACGCTTTGGAGACAGCATCTTCTCTTCTCCAAAGCACTAAGTTAGTGAGGTGTGGATCTACAGGATAGTCCAGACAGAGAAACTGAGCTCTCTCCCCTCTAGTAGATTTTAGAGAAGTAATGGCAAAACACCATCAAAGACCCAGGGTGTAAATGAGTTGTGCATTGAGTAGACCTTTGCACTGAAGACATTATAACACTACAGAGAGGATGGTATTTACCCAAGGAAAGTGCCCCATCATAGAAACAGTGGTGAGGGCAGGTCTCTCTCCATTAACTTGAACCTCAGAGATCCCTTCCAACCTCAGTCATCCTACGATTCTACAAGGAGTCCACACTACTGGCTTAGGTTAGCCACTTTGTAGACAACAAATCCCATGTCTAAGTGACTTTCCTAAACTCAAATGAGGTCCCTGGATGAATCAGGAACTGGACTCCTCTTTTTCACCTCTCTCCAAGTTATCCATGTCTCCATATAAGGCTCAGGGCAAACCCCACAGACAACAATTCATCTCTCTCATCACTTGGATTTGCCACTTCTGTTGAAGCTTCTTTAGCAAAACTTCATCATTCAAAGCCCTGTCTCTTTAAACAGCACAGTGTTCCCACAGGATGAAAGTCAGTCCCACACAAATGGCTAGCATCAGGAGCTAAATGGCTTGCTGAACTTCTGCTAGTTCCGTCTTCGTGGCTGACTTCCACCAGCCAAACCCTGAGCTCATACAGGTCAGTGCTGGGGTCAAAAGAAAAACAAACAAAAAACTAAAAAACACCAAAAAAACAAACCTGTATCTTCATGGGTTATTTGAAACCTTGGTGATTGTATTTTTAATTTCACAAGAGGATGAAGGGGATGGAGAGTGGACATTGCCTATAGCAAACTAGCAGTATTTCACTACCTCTGCAATGAGAGAGTTTCCAAAACCATTGTAATTTGCTCATGAAAGAACACACTGACCATGAACTTACTTCTCCCAATCTCATTTGCTAGCTTTGACCCTAGAGCTTCTTCCTGGTTTAGGATATTGGCTGAAATATTGCCACTGGGATTAATATCTCCCTCTTCTCTAACTGGTCCCTGGAAGGGTCAAAAAAGGTTTGCTTTACAGGGAATTAAGATGGGTTTGCAAAGCACCTAGAAGATAATTAGTGCACAGCAGCATCACTGAAATCAAGACGTATCACATGAGGACTTGAGACCCGAAAGAGTAGGAAGCACGAAACAGTTCTCCTGTTGGAACTGGTTTTCCTATCTCTATGTTTTACTGGTTTGGCTGGGAGAGGAGAACATGAGCCACAAGTGATGTGTCTGTAGCCATGGAGCAACTCAGCTCCAGATCTGAGGTTACAAGTGCTCCTTCTTTTAGCCTCTTGCCTTCCTCACTCAAGACCACACAACGTCCTTATGCTGCTGACAGTTCCTCGGCAGCCGAGTTCCAGTTTATTCCTATAGACTTTTATGGCTACATATATCATCCTGAGACAATTTAATCTCGAAGCATCATCAAGTTTATTCACTTTGATCTGACGAATCCAGCCTCTTCTTATCTTTTCAGCAATCTTTGTGGTCAACCTTTCGCCCGTTGCAATGTTCTTGCTCTGCAACTCCGCAGCAGGTCAGGGGTACTTAGCTGCTGACTCTGCAAATATCGTTCTGAATCAGTATTTGATGGCTTTTCATCTGTAATGATCGCAAAACAACCACCCTGTTCCATCCAGCGAGTTACTTGAGTTTGGATAGTTAGACCAAAAAAAAAAAAAAATACACACACACAAAAATACTACAGCAAACACCTAAGTGGCTGTAAGAGAAAGTCACTTCTTTTTTCACAGCAGCATCGAACCAGGGAGCTCCTGGCCCAGCTGGTCAGCTGAATTCCCTTCTTTTCAATGACCCAATTCACTCCTATCACTTGTGAATCAGAGGCATCCTTCAGAATTTGGCAAGAGGAAGGGTGCAAGATTCTTGGTCCAATCCCATCTGATGGACCAACAGTCCGCTCTTCCCTCCGTAGGCCCCAATCCAGTAAAGCCCTTAAGCACGTGCAAAAACCCCCTTGACTTCAGTGGAATTTCTCACTGGCTTAACGCTAAGCATACGGTTGCGTTCATACCACCGCCGCAGCGTGCTTCTCCAATGGCTGCGTAACGTGCCCGTGACCTGGTAAGCAGCTGACACATTCCACCCGGCAGCAGTTCTCCAAAATGATTTCTGTAGCCAGAGACTGGGAGGTCCTTCAGCACCAGAAATGCCTCATCACTAAATATCCTTTAATTTATTTCTTATCTTCGTGCCCAGCCCACAGCAATATATTAAACTGTCCGACGGGCAGAGACAGAGGAAAATTCCCTGCTTAGTTTGCTTCTTATCAATCACTGAAAGAGGAGAGGGAGCGTGAGGACCTGAGTAAATCAAGCTCAAGTTGGGCCACTACATGCAAAGACCATAGAATCATAGAAAGCTTGGGGTTGGAAGGGATCTTAAAGGTCATCTAGTTCAATTGCCCTGCAGGGAGCAGGGACATCCTTAACTAGATCTGATTGTTCAGAGTCCCATCCAACCTGATCTTGAATGGTTCCAGGGATGGGGCATCTACCACCACCTACAGGGCAACCTGTTCCAGTGTTTCACCACCCTCATCATAAAAAAAATTCATCCTTGTACCTAACCTAAATCTACCCTCTTCTAATTTAAAACCATTACCCTTTGTCCTATCACAACAAGTCCCACTAAAAAGTTTATCCCCATCACACTTTTAAGTCCTCTTTAAGTACTGAAAGGCCACAATAAGATGTCCCTGGAGCCTTCCCTTCTCCAGCTTGAACAACCCCAACTCTCTCAGCCTTTCTTCATAGGAGAGGGAGGGAGGAAGACATTTAAAACCTTGAGGAACAGATAGTTTAAAGAGAGCTGGGAGCAGGCAAGAATCTGCCCATAGGAGACTTGCCTGAGAGGTGAGAAAATTCCCTCAGCAGATGACAAACCCATGGCCAACACTTCATACCCCAGCTACAGAAATGCCTGAGGAAGCATCGCACAGAAATGGCAGCTGGGACAGGAAGAATGAGGCAGGATTCAGAACTTGCCACAGAGAAAAAGACTGAAAAGTTCTTCTAGGAACATTTTATTTTAAACATTGGTCAACCTACAATTTAAGCCCATGTCTGTTCTGTCCTTTTCCACCTCCATCTCACCAATGCAAACACACTGAAGGGGATTTTTAGCAACCAAGACAACAAGATCTCTTCAAAATGTTTCCCATGGGAGAGAACCGAACCTGGCCAACTTCTACTGATCTTTCACCTGTTCCTGTGCCAGAGGACCTAGTAAAAGACACTGACTTTGTGTTGCTTTTGTTTGTTGACCTCACTGGATTTGACTGCTACAGTTCTGCTGCCCCAACCATGTGTGTGCTTTGGCAGAGGGTGAATAACTTCAGAAATGTTGACATCTGTCCCATGTTTCCTTAGGGGGGGTGGAGTTCACAGGGGATCTTTACTTTTGGAAAGCTGTGGGGAGAAAGTTGTTGACCGAGACACAAGTGACCCAACAAACAAAAAGCTTGAGCTAGAAATGTGAGGTATACCAAATTCCTTATCTTGCTAGAAGGGCTACAGTAACTCTGAGGAGATAAGAAACCAGGTAAACTTGTACAGCCCATTCCCACCTTCATTCTATTTGCTTTGCAATTTTCAAGTTTAAAGTACTTCAAAGTGCTTTGTGTTGCAAGAACAGTCACCAGGCTTCAATTCTTCAAAGCCTTTCTGACTTCCCACTGACCAGTTCATCTGGAAATTATTTTGCCTTGTGAAGAAGCATCTGTCGTTGGCCAGAATTGGCAAAGTGGTGACACAACTGTGGGAGGAAGACCCTGTTTTCTACAGTGCTTCTACAGACCCAGGAAGTAGATGCCTTGAAGGAAAAGGACAAGAGTAGGACAGAAAACGTTCCCTTCATCTTCTCCTTACTATAGTCACAGAAATTTGCGGGATGCTTTAATTACATGAAACCTTCTTGACAGAGATCGAAGCTAAGCCAGCGAAAAAGCCCAGATCTTGGCCAGGATCAGATTCCAGATATGTTGTTCTGATGCTTCTTCCACCGTTTTTTTCCAATCCCCAAACTAGTGAAGAAAAAGCCCACATTGGGTCTCCAGATGCAACTCTCCCACACCCAACGCTTCACGTCACGCTGCTAACCCTTAAGCAGTTAGCATCCCTCTAGATGTGGGATCTTATCCATCCATCCACCCATCTTTCAAAAATGCCACTTTTTTCCTCAGGTCTCTGCACAGTCAGTCCAAAGGTCCATTTATTGTTAGAAGAGACACTGAACAGGACTGAGCTACTGGTCGACTAGATATCCATGGGAAATTCGTATTTCGGATCCTGCCTCAGGGTGCTAAATTAAGACTTCGCAGCTGAAGACTTTAGTATATAAAACCTGACAATACAAAGGAGGTGTTGGCCCTGCGTTGGGTACTGGCTACAGCTCACATGATGGACTGCAAGTTGCTGAGAGAAAGTAGGTGTGACTGTTTCTGACATAAATGTGTGTCTGACTTGGCAAGAATATAACTTTTTTTTTTTTTGCTGCGGTATAAAAGGATCTAAAAGAATATTTTGCCATAATCTCTGCACCAGGCTGGAAATACATGGAAAGAAATCCAAATGGAAATCGCCAGCTGGTCACAGCTGACAAGGAAAATTTTGGAGTAGAAAAAGAAAAAAAAAAATGGTTCTGTTGGCTTTTTCGTTCCTTATTTCTTGATGATCCTTTGAGGTCCCTTCCAATCCCTAACACTCTGTGATTCTGTGATTCTTCAACTAAAACCAAATTGAGAGCACGCAACGGACTAGGGGAAGACTCAAAAGTGTAATGCTGGCCTTTATAAGAATTCCCTTCTCTGGAAGGAATATTTTCATCTGTCCCACTTAGAAAATGGATTAACCAGAAGTAACGTAGTGTGCCTCCTGGTAAAAGATCTAAGACAAACATCCTTAGACTTAATGACTCGGCCTTAAATTAGTCTCCCAGGAGGGAAAAAAAAGAAACCGCTGGTCCCATTTTCTAAAACATTCCAAACTAAACTAATCATATAGCTGTGATAATTCAAGATTCATCCTTTTCAGCGGACAGAGAGAATAGATGAGAAGATTAATAGCTTTATTACAGCTCTACTTTGATATCTGTAATTTCATAAACATGGCACTCATGTTGAGTGTTCATCAAAGTAAATAATAATGTGTTTTGAAATCATGTAGAAAAATGGATAAATGTTCCATGACCACAGGTCTTCAGGGGATGGCAGAAAGCAGCTTGCTTTCAAGGGCTAGCTACATATAACAGAAGTTCAAATGATGCACAAGAGATTTACTTGGTGACTGCGGGTTTTTCTCTGAGCAAATGGTCATGATCAAGACTCCAGTATTCTCAGAAGCGTTCGGTATGGGGGATTTATTTGTGAAGCTCTCCAGTAAGCAAATTCTGTCCCACAAATTATTACTATTTCCAACTGGCTTAGACTACTGATAGTTTCTGATTGTTTGGCTAGCCTGACGTTACCGTATGGGAAACCTTACGAATTTTGCAAGCCTGAATGGTAAAACAAACAAACAAACAAACAAAAATTAGATGGGAAGTGACTTCATTTTCCTCCCCTTACCACCTAACTTCAACATTCACTTTAGAAGGGAGAAACAGATCTTCTAGAGGCACCAGTCCTTCACCTTTGGCTATAGCATGAGCCTAGAGTACTACAGTACACTTATTTAAAGCGGTGTTGAAAAAAAAATAAAAACCAAACCAAACACTTCTAATTTCATCCTATGCTGCATTTTCTCTCTCCTAGCCCTAAGTGGATTTGCACTGAAGGGAACATTTTATTTTGTGGCCGTCATCAAACATGATTGACCTTAACCGATTTGAGATCTTTGCAGAGCACCTTTCCAAGAAAGGCTGAGCCTCCACAACTCCTGGGGAAGCTCCTCAGCACCTTGCTAGCCGGTGTCCTTGCTGCCAGCAGTGTTGCATTTCAGTGGCACGTCCATTCCCACGGGGAGGAAAGCAAGTAGTTGGTGCACACAAAGAAAATCAGCATAAAGACGCAGAACGCGACGCTGGTTTAGTATTTAACTAATTGTGCAGATTCACATAATGGAGGAGAAAAAAAAAACAAACAAACCTCGATCTTTGGTGACTAATTTAGCCAAGAGTCATGAGGAATGAGAAAGGGAATCCAGATACTACCACCAAAGCAAGAAGAGTGAAATTCTAGAACAGATGGCCTGGAAAGTTTGTGAAATCTCCATCACTGGGGGATTTTAGGAGCAGTCCAGGTAAAGAGTGCTTTCAGTTGAGTTGGGGAAGGTCAGTGCAGTGAACTGCCTCTCAGGATCCTTTCCACCTGTTTTCTATGGCTCAAAAAAATGCCCTTTTCTCTCAAACTTTTGAGGTGTATTTGAATCTAGCAGCTGCCATGCACCGAGGTGTGCCTGAGGTGAGTAGCATATCGAGTCACCGCTTTCTTGATGGATTATTTGGCCCGACTGGGAAGCTAAATGCTTCTCTGGTGATTGAAACACCGATATTATCATCAAAGGAGCAGCAAAATCCACCACAGGTAAGGTTTTTGACTACTGCAGCGCTCCTTGGAGTTAATATCTACAGAGCAGACGTGATGTGCTACAACCAGAGTTTTGATGGGGATGAATCCCTCCCTGTAAATGTCTTCATACTTCCTTCTCTTGAGGAGACAAAAGCCCAGAGCAGCAGAGCCTCCAGTGACACCAGTCCCAGCCTGGGGAAGACACAGCAGCAGGGTGCACATCACCTCTGTGCCCCGTGGTTAGAAATGCTGAGGCCCCCCCAAGCTGCTTTAACAAACATCCTGGCCCAAATCTGATTTAAAACCAGCGTGGTTCTCCTGCAGAACAGCATGCTGGACCTCCCTGGGATCCAGCAGCAATATGACAACAGCACAACCAGAGGACACCCCCAGCCCCAAGTCTGAGCTGCTAGCTCAAGATCTCTCAGCACAACATTTCTGTCCCAGGCCAGAAGTGGAGGAACAGCAGCTCTCCTTTCGTCCACCACCACTAACAGGGTTTCTCTCCAGTAGAGATTAAAAAAAACCACACCAAAAAAACCCAAACCAGCCTCTTTGTCCTCCCTGCCTGCCTTTCAGCAGCTCAGCCCCTCGAAGTTCAACCAGCCTCCCCCAACCAGGCTGAGAAGGGGGATGTTTAGAAATGGCTCTTCACCGTTGGCTCTTTGCTTCCAATGCAGAGTTCAGGTGGCAGCAGACTCACTTGTTTGCTTGCATTTCAAAGGAGGGGGTGGAAGGGAGGAGGAGGAGATGCACGAACATTTTGCTTTCAGGCAGAGCAAGAGCACCCTCTACAGCTTTCTGCTCAGAGCACAGGCAGACTGAAGAAAAAAAAAAAAAAAAAGAGAGGAAATACAAAAAAAAAAAGTGGGATTGCCTGAAACCCTGTCCTTCACAGAGAGAAAAAGGGATGAAAAGAGGCAAAGCACCCACTTTCAGATGACAGGTGTTTCCCGGGTCCTCATGGCCTCTAGATCCTCTGCAGTGCTCTCAGACCTGTTAAGAGCAGCAGCTTAGCCTGCCCAAGGCTCACCTAGGCTTGCAAGTGTCTCCACAGCCAGAGGACCTAAGTTTCCTAAGAGAGTGAAGGTCACTTTGGTTCATTGCAGTTCTGATCTGGAAAGGCATTTGTAACCAGCTTCAGGGGCTCTTCAATTGCTGCAGAGTTTCCAGACATAAGTGTTGGAGCACCTCAAGGTGGACTCTCATATACCAAGAAGATCAGAAAACCCCAGGGCTGCCTTGAATGTCACAAGACTTCAGAAAATTGCAAAATGACATTTTATTCATTTATTGGACTCGGGGCACTTTTTGTCATTAACTCAGGTTTTTCTTCCTCGTTGCAGAAGTTAGAAGTTTGCTCTCAGAAAGCGAAAGCAAAGAGCCCTGTCTTATGAAGATCACATGAATCTCAAAGCTGCAGCTTCCTGGCAACAACCAAAAACTGTTTTGAGGAATGAGGAACACAGCTATGAGGTTCTCCTGCCCCTCCCCATCGTCACTTACGAATATAGTTTTGCATCCTACTTGTATTAAAGATACAGACTTGGTATGGTTTTCCTTTTTTCCAACAACAAAAAGAAGTAAAATGCCACTTTCCAAAACTCAAGTTCCAGCTCCTCCCTACGAAAGGACCATTTTACCATTTTTTTTTCCAAGGGCACTCATTCAGTCATCATCTCCATGAGCAGCTCCGTGTCACCAGAGCCTTGTCAGCAAACACCAGCATCTTGTTGCACCCAGTGACTTGGGCAGAAGTGCCATAGAAGTCAAAAACCTATTTCTTGGGGGATTTTGTGTTATTTCAAATCTCCTTCTGAAGGGCAGGCAGACTAATGACATAATAACCAGGAAACCATTTTGTGGCTTTCCAGAGCTAGGATTCGATCCAGTTTTTCCCTCTCTCTTGTCATAATAGACACTTGCAAATGGACTTATTTTCCCTGGACTTTTCTTCAGCAGAAATATAAGCTGAATTTTGCTGAGAGCTGGGGCTCGTTTGGCTTCTTTGGAGACCTGAACCATATTATAATAACTAGAAATGACACGGCTGCACCCAGGGACTCCAAAGCTCCTAAATTCTGGAATCAGATCTGACTCATGAGTTGGCTGGTCTTATATCCAAAACTATGAACAACCCTTTCTTCCTCCCAGTTGAAAGGATAGGTTGACTTGAAAACGGACCAGGTTCATTAGGTCCCGTTGTTTTTCCTCCTGTATATCAGCAAACCCAAACTGCTGGCATCTGTCTTCTCTCCCAGCTGCAGAACCTCTGGATCTCAGCCTGTGCTGAAAGGTCCAAGCAACTCCTTTTTCACCTTGCCTCTACATGACAGGTCTTGGGAAGCTGGGCCATGTCCCCTGCAGCACAGTTGCACTTAAAAGAGGTTCCTGTGGTCGTGGTGCCTCTCCAGAACACAGCAACCTCTCTACATCCTCTTGAGGCCAGGAACTTCACCCATGTCTTGTAGGTGCTTTTGCTTCTCTCCCACAGCAGTCCCCAAAAATGCAGAAGTCCATCCAGGAGGAACAGAGAAGATAACCTTAAAGCAATCTTCTGCTTGCTCAGACAAAAGCAGCAGGTTTTCTGAAGGGACAAATGCCTGGTGCTACTGGGAAAATCAGGAGGCTGCTACCGTTCAGGTGCTACAAGAAAAGCATCCTGAGATTTTTCAGTCCTGCAAAGAATTTGGAGCTGTTTCATTCCAGCCAGGTTATAGGTGCCCTGCTCATCCCTAGTTAGTTTTCTGTGCAACTTATGCCTTAAGCAGGTGCTTTGGCCATAGCCCAGGCCAGATAAAGTTTCTCATCCTAAAAGGGAGCAGCCCAGACAATCCAAGCAGAGAAAAGTGCCCCTCAAACCAGAGGGATCTGACTTTTCTTTGGATTTAAATTCTGTGTTCTTTTTGCACAATGCCTCGGTTTGCATTTCAAAAGCCAGGTCCTAGCCTTTCTTCTTGCAGGTAATTAGCTGGAGAAGCACCAATAGGTACCACTGCCTTTTTCACCGCCCATCAGGAGTTACAATATTCCTGATCCAGCTTTCTGTACCTCCTCATTGAAGTCCAAGGCAGCCTCTACAGCTGACCTTGAACACTTCATAGGGCAGGTTCTTCTTGCTGTGTGTTTTTAATTCCTGAATGGGTGGTTGTGCACTGGTGATGCTCTACCCACAGTTAGGTGGCGGAGTCTTTTCCAGGAAAGCCATTAAACCCCCAACACCACCATCCACTGGTCAAAGCGAGGCAACAGTCTTGAATGCTCACCCACCAAATGTCATCTGCAAACACCAAGCATCCTTCCTTCATCTGAGGTTCAGCATCTGCCTTCAAATAGGCCTGAGATGACGGTGCTGCCTGTGTGGCCTCAGAGGCAGCTGCTGGGGTTAAACTGCAGCTTAAAATCATGGGTGGCTGTAGCTAAACAGGGAACCTCAGCTGCAGCAAGAGGGAATTGTAAATTAAGGAGAAACAGACCCCTCACAAAGGGAAACCCGCGTTTAGGCTGAGCCTAATTGACAAGAATACTTAAGCATAATCACCCTAAATTTCCAAAAGAAAGAAGGAAAACATGGAGGTTATGGTTTTTGCCCAAGGCCACTTTACGTTACATCACATTTCAAAGACCAGCATTTTGCATTTGGGCTCCAAAGCACTGGTTTCGAAACTGGGATTCGAAAGGGTTTCCAGGCAAATATCTTTAGCAACCCAAAGAAAGTCACGGTCCAGAAAACCAGCCCAGTCTTTCTCCCTCCCAACCAACAGTACGATGCTTTGGACCAACCAGATCTTGTCCGAGATGTCTAATGTTGAGCACAATTGAACATCTAAGCGTAGTTGAGCCACTGCCACAAGTGCAGTGACAAAGAGTAAGTAAAGTCCCTGTTTATTCCCCATTTTATGCAATTCTGACAGCTTCACAGCAATTAGTTGAGCAATTAGAGATGCATTTTACATGCACAATTGCACATCTATACCGGCTGAGAATCTGGTTCCAGGCTAATGCTTGCCTCCAGGATCAGGCCGTGACTATTTGAGCTGGATGCACTGTAGCGCATATTCAAACGATATATTTCCCTTCCACAAGGATGGTTTTCTTTTAACTGTCCTCATCAAAACAGCAGCATTATCAGCTCCCTGCAGCTCCCACTATCCGAGAGTTAACGTCTCTCCTGGTCACCCTAGGCAAGAGACCTCTGTCTCTCATTCCAAAGCCAACTTACATGCCTCTGAATTTTGCCCTCATTTCCTTCATCAAACCGGTGATAGGTTTGGATATGATTTCTTCAGTCCGAAGGCCCTCCTGTCATGGCCACGGGCTCATCATTTTGCACGACATTTTTGCTCTCAGAAGCAATCCTTTGTACGTGCAAAAGCTCGCATTTGTGCTCGCCGGCCAAGCAAGCCATTGTCTGCTCAGCCCGTCTTTGTGCCTGCAAAAATTCTAGGGCAAATGCAAAGGCTGGACAGAAGAGCCTTTGGGACTCCCAGATTTCTTAGCTGCTGAAGCCAAATGCATTTCTAACTCACAATGACCTTAGGGCAGTGAACACAAGCACACATCCATCCATCCACCCACCCATCCATCCATCCTAGCACAATGGTTGACGTCCTGGCCGTGCCCAAGCTTGAAGGGAGCCTTGCTTCTGATTCCTGAGAGATGCCTGAATTTCCCTTTTGTGGTTTTTGGGGTTGTTAGGGGCTTTTATTTTTCCAAGTCTCCCCTTAGCAAAACCGGTGCTCCTCAGTTGCATGTGCTCTGCCACTTGCAGCAGTGGAGGCAGCCACATGACCCAAAGTAATTAAGGCACCCGAGCGCTCCCGACCGTCTTGCTCTCGCATTCTGTTTGGTCACAAAAGAGCAGTCATGGACCATTTCGACTGAAAACAGACCTGAACAGAGCCTTCATTGTCCTGAGGCCAGAAGAGATGGCTGCTGGGAAGAATTTGAAAAGCATAGGTTTCGGGCTATACGTTGCTTTTCCATGAAACTATATACACTTTTGCAAATTATAAGCCGTTTCCTGTCTATGTTCCAGCACTTTGGGCTCAAATTAAAATCTCCTTAAAATCGGACCAGCAGGAGGGGGAAGAGGGAGGAGGTGTTTGCTGGAGTTCTTGAGCAAATGGGAGGAATTTAAGGTCTTGTCCTCTCTAATTCCTCCCCTATAAAGGAACGCACTTCACCAGGTTGCCACATACTGAAATAAACTTGGCAGGGCTGAGAGAAGCAATGTTTTCCTTTGGGGGTTTTTTAATGCTTTTGGCTTGGACCGCGTTCTCCTTGCTTCTTCCTCTTGCATTCTCCTGCCTTTCCATCCAGGTGCCACTTAGCACATTGGCCATTTTGCCCAGGGATACGGGCAACGACTGAAATCCTTCCCACCAGGCTGCGATGTTTTTCTTCCCCTTTGCCACTGGCGACCAGCAGGCCTCCGGGCGGGAGGTGTTGGCCAAGGAATAGGTAATGTTTTATATGCCCCTTGCATGGGGTTTGCTTGCATACCAATTACAGCCTGGCGCGCCTCTGCTCCCCTGAGGGTTGAGAACATCTGGAAGCATTCACAGCCCAAGCACAATCTGGGCCAAGTCTCAAATTGGAGAGAAAACAAACCAAGGGAGCCCGGGAAGTCAGCAGCGTGAGGTTCACTGAGGCACACTGGGGACCTGCTTCTGGATGTCTCTGCTCCTCCCTCTGCTATGTGGTGGAAGTGCCCTAGGGTGAAGATATCCACCTGGTCTGCTGACCCCATGCTGTGCCTCTTTGCCATCTCCAGGGATACTCTCATCAGTGTGAAGGGTCCATAGCATGGGCTGCTTTCCTTCTGCCCCTGAGAAGGACTCGGTGTCCCGGTCTTCACCGCAGTATTCACATATTTCTAGTCTTGATCTTTTCCAGCCTCCTAAAACTGGTCTCCTGTTTCCCTGGATCAGGTTTTCCAGTGCATCCTGGGTGCCTTGGGAGAGCACATGGGCCCACTGAGACATGGACATGTGCTTCAGTTCCCAGGAGTGGCTTAGTCTCTCTGATACCAGCACTAAGTCATGACCGATCTTCAGGCATCTCTTTCAGTCAGTGGAAAGATCTCAGCACCTGCTAGAGGACATTTTAGGCCATGCACTTTACACAGTGACCTGAGGATGGTGTGGTGCCCAGAGGAATTGGCCTCTCTTTGCTGATGTTCCTCAGCAGGGGTGGACGCCAGCTTCCTAAAGTGCTCAGTGCCAGTTGGCTGTGCAGAGCTTAGCATAAGGTAACTCACCCTGCTTCTGAGGTGGGTTTTCTAGGCTGTGTTCAGTTCCATGTTGGCCTGGCTGGACCAGTACTGTGCTGTAAACATCTGTTCTAAAAGGTGAAGCTCAAACAGGTTAGGAAGCTGAAGAGAATTATTTGGTGTAGAAGAAAATACAGGCTGGCCTTCAAAAATATTTTCTCTGATTGTTGTGTTCATAATGAAAGATAATGTCGTATCAGAGGCATCTATAGTCCAAATATGTGAATGATTTATATCCCAACATGAGTTATCAATACAGATTTCCATCCTGTATTACAGAAACCACGAACAGTCTCTCTAGATGTATCCTTGGTGGAGAAAGGTGAACACACACATATGGAGAAAGCTTTTGGATTATTTTCTTTGGCTTCTGCACCGTTGCACATACATATACAGACAAAGAGATAAAGACAGGAGGTAGGCACTTAATATGTTGGATTGCTACTCTAAGTGGAGTTTCAGAGTCCTACAAGACAGGCAGCACAACCATGATCTTATCCCACCTCAGCTTTCTTGATTAAGTTCAACCGTAACAGGTCATTCCTTCATTTGCAGGCGGCTCAGAGCAAAGTGCTTTTCAGAGGAATGGCAGCAGAATCTATGTCCTCCTGACTTGGAGTAGGGAGAGGAGACAGATTTTGCAGCACCTGATGCCTACAGCTCAAGGCCCTTGGCCTTGGTAATTCCAAATCTTGAGTAAGATCCTTGGCTTTTCAATATGGTGGGAAGAGCAATCAGTATTTCGCTGTCATGAGGGGATGGAGGCGTCTCTGCCAGCTCTGCTCGAGCTGTGCCAATTTACTCTCCTCACGCAGTGTTTGCATCTGAACATTGTTCCTTTCTCCTTTGACATATCTGCAACTTTGAAGGGCGGCTGGATGGTTGCTTATCATGAATCCAGCCCAAGACAGAATGAAGGAAAGAAACAATCTGGTGGGGAGACTGTGGTGTGAAGGGGGTAAAAGTTCCTCCACCAGGACACAGGTAGGCTGGTAGACAAGGCCATGCATTCATTTCAGACAGTATAAATCAGGATTCAATTGTGGTGTCATGTTTTCTCTGGGGATTTTCATGGCAGCAGATAGACTTGTAGCCTGGGAGATGAAGCAAGGCCATTTCTGTGGTCATGACAAGCAGGTACAGAACCAGCATTTCCCTTACTGTGCTCTCAACTTACTCCAGCTCTGCTGCTAAGGCCAAGAAATGTTGAGAACAAAGGAATTCCTCTTTTTTTTTTTTTTTTGCCAGCTTCACATGGAAGGCCCAGAGGACTGGACCCAACTAAATAAGCCAACTTTTCTATAGTCGAGTTTTAGAATTTTTTTTCAGGAAAAGGAGCACAGAGAGGACAATAACACAAGAAATCATGCTGCCACTCCTCCACGCCTGTGACGTACCTTCTGCTGGAGGATCTAGAGGTGCAGGGCTGATGTGCAACAGCTCAGAGGAGGATCCTTCCTACTCCTCTACAAACAACTGCCCTGGGAAGAGTCAGTCTATAGCCACGTGCCTGCTCCAGCCCCACCTCCATACAGAAGGCAAAAGAAATCATAGCTGCAGTGGACAATTTCCAGAGCAACCCAGTCACCAGCTGCTCTTACTCTTGTGCTCCCCTGTTCAAGATCAGCTCCTTGGGATGTGGTGTGCAGGTTCCCTCGCTTCACACCTCATCACAACCTGATGCGTTAGTCTGGAAAGAGTTAATAGTTCTGCTGAGTTGTTGTGGGTTCTGCCCCCCCATACAAAAGAAAACACAAAAGCCTGTGTTGAGAGGCTTGTTGACCACAGGTATATTTTGTCTCCCCTTAAGATGTTCTGGAAAAGTACTGACTAGGCAGATTTTTGCCTAATGAGGGGAAGAAAGAGGGAGAAAAAAAAACCCTGGGGAATCCCCTTCCATTATACTCCCATTATATTTTCCACTTGAGTGAACGAAACAAGGTAACTTTCGGTACAGCATTTAGGGTTTTTCTAATCAAGTTGGTTAAGTGCTGTCTGAAACCAATGCAGACAGGGTTTCTCTTTGGTCTTTTGGCAACACTCCACGTGCTGACCTCAAACCCTACAAGGAACTGTGGATTTTAAGCATGCAGATGAGTCTGGCTATGCCCTTCTCCCCATTCACTGAGAGCTCCAGGGTAAAGCCTGGTCTGTGGTCATCCTGTGTACTCTAGAGAAGAAGAAAACCTCTAGATGTCCCACTAGGGGCTGAAGTTAAAAGAGATTTAATCCAATTAGGCCCGTTCTAGGTCCCTCACCATGCTAGGACTCTGGAGACCTACCATCAGCCAAGGCAGAACAGATTAATACACCTGGCTGCCCAAGTTCTGTTTGTAGAAAGGGAAATTGGGATCTCCAGAGATCAGTTTATCCAACATTCTCACTTCATTCCCGATACATGATGAATCCTTCTAGTCTAAAAAAAAATAAAATCTATTGTCTATTCATTGATCCCAAGCTTTCCTATGCTAAGTATCACGTCTCTATAGAACATTAAAAAATAAAATAAAACAAGCAAAACACCATTGGATGCAAATATTGACTTCATCTTATTCCTGATTCCCCAGAGTGGCAAGATTCCTTTACTACTGTTCCCTTTCCTCGTGGAAGACGATCACAACTTGAACATATCAAGTTCCAATCCACAAGGAGAGTTTATGAGCCGGCCGTAAGGGCCTGAAATGCGACTCCAAGAGGTGTCTTTGAGAATATTGCCACTGAAAGCCCCTCAACCGAAAACCCTTCGTATAAAAACATTCATTGAAGCAGCCAAATGAGAGCGCTGGTGTCCGAGTACAGACTGAGGAATCAGCAAATTCATGTGAAATTCAGGTGCCAACTCTAAGCCACAGATGGAAACGGGCCCTATCCCTTCTAATCTAGATGATCACGGGGATCGAGTTCCTTGCAGGACCCAGGCCTCAGACAGACAAGGGATTTAGGCAATGGATGACCTTGAAAATGCCACAGCATAAATCATCATACAAACCCAGGAGGGTGGGTCTGTTTTCCCCATATAAATATTTAAAGAACGCTCTTTTCTTTTTTTTTTTTCCCCTTCTCTAAGTGATAGATGACAAGCAGGTGGCCTGAAAACTGGAAATATTTCTGCCATTTGTTCGGGGAGCTTTCTATACAGGCTTTGCATTTACTATTTTATCTATTTATTTATTTATTGGTGCCTTGCCATGTTATTCTCCAAGGCCAGGAGTTGGTTTTGGAAACTTTCCTGGAGAACGGTGCTCCTGCTCTGGGATTGCTTTCTAAGCCTGGTTTTGATTTTAAGCGAGCAAGATCTGCTTTCCTTGCTTTGCTCCAAGCTACCCTGCAGGCCACGCTTTGGACCAGACCCTCAGCACTTGTTCCATGGTGAGGACTGTGCTGATTTCGTTAGCATGTGAGCACAGCCAGGTCTGATCCACCCAAAGGGCCCGGTGTCTTTTCTCTGACATCAGGCAGTAACAGGTGCCCAGTGAAAAATATAAAAGCCAAGCAAGTGCGCAGTGATGCTCCCTGGGGTGCTCTCCCACCCTTTAATAATCAAAGACAGTAACTTTGTGCTCAGAAGACCTTTATTTATTCAGTTTGGGTTTTTAATTCCTGCCAGCTCTTAGCCTGCATAGTCTCCTGTGCAAGGAGCTGTTTTGTTTAACTTTGGGGAGTTATATTTGTTTGCTTCCTTCACATTTTTGCCAGCTCTATAGATATCTATAAAATCTTACCTTGGCCACCTAATTACCCAGCTGAAGAGTTCTAATCTGCTTATTTCTCTCATAAAAGCTCTTCCTTACTTCTGACTATCTCTGTATGAGCCCAGTTTTGGGCTCCCCAGTTGAAGAACAACAAGGAAATTTTAGAGAGAGTCCAACAGAGGCTACAAGGATGATTAAAAGACTTGAATATCTCTCTTATGAGGAAAGGCTGAGAGCCCTGGGGCTGCTTAGTCTGGAGAAGAGAAGCCTGAGAGGAGATCTTATGTTTACAAATCTCTGAAGGGTGAGGGTCAAGTAGAAGGGGCCAGGTTTTTGTCAGTGATTGCCCTGGGGTAGGACAAGGGACAATGGGCATAAACTGGAACCCAGGAAGTTCCACCTCAACAGACAGAGAAATATCTTTGCTGTGAGGGTGACGGAGCCTGGACCAGGCTGCCCAGAGAGGTGGTGGAGTCTTCTTCTCTGGAGACTTTCCAACTCCCCCTGGATCTGTTGCTGTGTGGCCTGCCCTGGGTGATCCTGCTCTGGCAGGGGGGTTGGACTCCATCTCCAGAGGTCCCTTCCAACCCCTGCCATTCTATGATTCTATGAAGTGGTGCTGGGACTTGGGCTTAGAGAGACTGGCAGGAAGAAAGCAGTTCATGAGCCTCAATCTGCCCTAGTTTATTTCTTCCCCCTCCTTGTTAGTATGAATAATAACCAGATAACACAAGAGGGGTTGCTGGTGAGACTGGTGGCAGAACTCCCGAGTCCTGAAGGAGTGTTTATGCAATTATCTGAATGACTGAAGACCGAAATGAGAGATAACTGGTATGAATAAATGAGCAGAAATGAGATCAGACTGACGTCATTCACCCCAGGCAAATTTTGGACCTCTCTCTGGGTGCAAGTTTCACTAACCAGCGCAGTGGAAATAGGAAATTAAAAACAAGCCTCTGAACCATGAATTTCACCATTGAGCTCTAACACAACTCTCTCCCCAAAGCCAAGGAGGCCGCCAAGTAGGGGAAAAAAAGATCAGGTTTCCCAGTTATCTCAGATCTATCTCCCAGTCCCCAGCAGTACTTTGACATGGTTGAGTGCCTTCCAATGAGTCACTTCCCTTCTGCCTCCCCTTTGCATTTTCCTCCACCTTGTGTAGTTAAGACCCTGGGCTGATGGAGGTAGAGGCACAACTCCCTCTTCTAACAGCCCTGACATTTGCCAAGGCTCCAGCAATTCTCCAGCAATTGTGCGAGCAATTTTTTTTTGAAGTGTTAAGCACCACTTGACAGCAACAGGAGTCAGAGAGACTCAATGAGCTTTCAGAACAAAGCCAGAGGAGAAAATTGAGCTTTTTTTTTTTTAAAAAAAAAGAAGAAAATAAAGAGACAGCAGTAGTGGAAGCATATGCATGGGGAATGAAGCTGCTGACTGGTCTCCCAGTGACTGATGTGCAACCACTGGGAAAAGCCGTTGGCCGTGGATGCGCAAGGGATGTTTCCTCCCTTTATTCCACCAGTGATATTTATAGAGTTGTAGAATGCTCTCTACAGTTTGAAAATGACTGCTTCGTACAACTCCCTCTCATCTTTAAGATTTTTACGATGTGGAGCCAATCCAGTGTCTAGACCAATAATGACAGCCCACATCTCAGCCAAGCCTTTTCTTAATTGTCCGCAGGGCTGGCGAGGAAATACAAACATCCAGTGACATTACTAAAAAGGCTTTGACCAGCTGACATCTTCCCCTGCCAGTCTTGGGGTAGCTTCTTACTGTGTATTTCCTAGAGCTCAATCCAATCTGGTCTTAAAATAGTTCCAGTGATGGTGGTTCCCTGAAAGAAAAGAGTTTCTGCAGAAAATTTAGTGGCTGAAATCTTGCCTTCTGATTCTATCCTGTGGGGTAAGGCTTTGTACTCCTTTACTAACCTTCAGACCTCTCAGTTTCTATATGATTTCTATATGAAACAGTGTGAGAGGGCCAGGTTCTTGGGGTGTCTGTTGGGAAGGCCTAACCTCCTCCTTCTCCCACATTGATGGGGCCACATCTCACACGTTGGGGCACTAGAACCATAGGGTGTCCCAGCATCAGCTGCAAAGTGTCACGGTCCCATTTAGGGTCTACAGGTGCTGCCACAGTGCAAAAATATCCTTGTTTCAATGGGGGGTGATTTGTATTAGAAAAAGTTTGGCTCTACCATTGAGGCATGTGTCTGTGCCATCCCTTTCTTATACTGTATTCTTTTCTTCTGGACCTTCAGCACCTCCTGACTAAGGTTATGTCCTTTGTACACAGCACAGTTTTCTGTCACTTCTCTCCCCAGCCAGCTGTCCTGCAGTTGGTGGTGATCTCATTCTTTCAACTTCTCCAGCTCACTTCATTATTTTTTTTTATTGCCTGTCCTCCCACTTTGGCTATGCACCTTTGCCAAAAGCATGCCCAAGGCCAAGCATTGGATCTGTTGGCGAGGGTCCAGATGAGAGCCACAAAGATGATCCAAGAGCTGGAGCACCTCTCCTGTGAAGACTGGCTGAGGGAGCTGGGTCTGTCCAGCCTGGAGAAGAGAAGGCTCCAGGGAAATCTTAGAGCAGCCTCCAGGATCTGAAGAGGCTACAGGAAAGATGGGGAGGGACTGTTGATAAGGGCCTCTGGGGATAGGACAAGGGACAATGGTTTGAAACTAGAACAGGGGAGATTTAGATAAGACATTAGGAAGAAGTTCTTCTCTCTGAGGGTGGTGAGACACTGGAAGGGGTTATCAAGTGAAGCTGTGGAGCCTCATCCCTGAAAATGTTGAAGGCCAGGCTGGATGAGGCTCTGAGCAACCTGCTCTGGTGGGAGGTGTCCCTGCCTACGGCAAGGGACTTGGAACAAGATGACCTTGAAGGTTCCTTCCAACTCAAGCCATTCTATGATTCTATCCAGATGTGGCTGTAATAGCAGCCCTGACAAATCCTTTCCTAAATTTCTCCAAGGCTGAGATACAAAGATTGTCACGAAACCTTGGCAGCACATGCCCTTGTGCCTTTGTGTTCAGTTCTCCGTATTCTCCCTTTGTATCTTGCTTAAGACTGTAAGCTTGCTGGTATGGGATGTAGTTCTTAATTTTGGTGGTTTAAATAGCAACAGGCAAAAGGAGAGAAGAGTGGGGAAGGGAATGAATCAGGTCCTCAGCATCTCTCCCGGATGAATGATAGTTCATATGAAGAATCCTCAAATTGCTCATCTCTCTTGCCTTTACAGGGAGAACCCCACCTCACCAGCCCAGACCCCCATCCCAGCAGGGGCTAAGCTCCATTTCAAGTCCAACTCAAGCTATACTTTGTGGCATTAAACGGGAGTTAAGTACTGAGCAGGCTTTATGCAAACTCTGGGCAAAGAGGGAATTTTCACCACAAAGGCATTATCGGAGATCGCTGACTCAACCGCTGCTGCACCTCATTTCCAATTGCATGAAAGCTGAAGGATTCATACTCCCATGTTGGGGGGCAAGGGGCTTCGGAGTTTTGGTTGGGGCCCCTGTCCCCTTGCAAATTGCCCCCTGAAGACACGAGCGAAGCTGTGGGCTGTCGTGTAATATGACGCATTTTTACTGCAACCGAGTTGGGGTTTTAAAATAACATGATGCCGTGCAATGAGCGGTTGGGGAGCAGAGCTAGAGAGAGACTTCCACTCCAAGTCTTGCCCATTGGGAGACAGCAGCAGAGCCAGGAAATAAACCCACAGCTCCCAAGACCCAGACAAGCAGCTGAGCCAGAGGATCATTCCTCTTCCCCCTCCATGCAGTCACTGCAATTGCCCCACCCCAGGGCCTACAAGCTCCCCAGGACCTCAAAGGCAGAGCAGGCTTCCAAAATATTCCTGCCAGAAAGACAAGAATGATGCTGGGGGTCATCTCTATGGCATAGAAAGGGTTCTTGCTGCTACTCGAGACATGATCAACTCCACCTCTGTGCCTTGCTTGCTGGCAGGGCCCAAGGAAGCTTGGAAAGCTGCTGGTGCTTCCACCTTCCAGGTAGTCAGCTTGCTTTCTCAGATTAAAAAAAACAAACACACACACAAACAGGAAGTCTGGGCTTTTCCTTCCTGTACAAATATTATTCCCACAGCACTAAATAAAAACACAGCCATCCCATTTCATTCGCATGTTCAGAGAAGAAATATAATCAGCCCTGCATGTCATCATGTAGTCAATGTCACAGAGTAAGAGAGGTGCAATTAAAAGTTGAAATGTGTAGTAACACCCTGGAGAGGAAAGCATTGAGTTGAGCAGGTCCATCAAAAAGAGTTTTTACCAACATGTGTTCCCTTTGGTTCCCAGTAACCCCTTGGAAACATTCAGGTGCTGGGTTAACATAATACCAAGCACCCACTCTGCAGCTGAAGTCAAGGGGAGGTGGGTGCCAAAGGTACACCACTGAGCAAAGTGCACCAAATCATTCAGGGACCTAACAGAAAACAAATTTTAAAAAAATACATGTCACCGTGTCCAAATGAATGTTGCGCAGGAAGCCTCTTTCCAGGTATTTCTGATCTCCCGACCTTGAGTTGGAAGCAGAGCGCTTTATTCACTTCATTTTATTTGGCATAATACCAGCAGAGTTCCTTCAGGCCTCTGCTACTGAAAGGATTGTGTCAGCTCTTCTAACCACAGGACCATGCATTCAGCTGGACGTTCACCATAAACCCTACATCTTTTGCACAGTCACCATCTTTGAGAGAACAGCTTTTCCTTTTTTTTTTTCTCCCCAATTGGCCTTTCTTTTTCTGTTCAAAGGTACATCCATATGGCCCTGTTAGAACCCACTTCCACATGCAAGCAACTATCACTGTCCAGTTGGTTATTAGCAGCCAAGGGAACTAGACGGACCCACCGTTACAAACTTGTGGTAATGACAACACACAACTGATAGGGCTTCTCATGTCCTCTGCTCCATTTTTCCCTAAAAGTCTAGGTCATTCAGGTTGCAACCTGGCGCTCTAGGTTACTAGGGACATTGGCACTAGAGAAACAAAAATAGATGGGTGGCTAGAGGGTTGAAGAACTGCCAAACCAGCAAAAATAGCTGAGCGATGCCACAGGTTAAGCCAAGAGCTGATAACTTCTAAACTCTTGACAAACTCTTGTGTCTCCAGCCAGGTGTTCAGGAACCAGCAGGCACAGCTTAATGCTGCAACTTTCCTGATAAACCCTACCAGACCTAACCTTCGTCTGCATTGCTCCTACAAATACATCCCCAGGATGGTAGGTCCATCTATAAACTGGATCCTGGAGTCTGCACCAAACTTTTGGGTTGCCTGTTAGTCAGCCTTAATCTAAAAAAAAGAGTGAACATGAGATACAGCCCCCTCTTTCAGGTTGACAATGCTCTTTACCTCGGATAAAAATATCAAGTCTTCCCTTCTCCATAAATTCTTTCCATTTTTAACAACACGAGGAAAATAACACACATTAAGCAGACCGTGAACTGCTCTAGGCATTGATTCCACACAAAAATTCTCCCATTTGGAGCATGACATTGATTTGGTCCAGTGGTCACATGAATTCCCAGGCCTGCACCTCTCCTCTCCTTTTTACCTTTTGGGTTATTGCTTGCACACAATCTTACATTGTCCCCATTTCCCCAAAACTGCAGAAGAAGCCAGAGCAAGGGCAGGGATGTCTCCTCCCTGGGGCTAGAGGCAGCTCCAGAAGCGTGATGCAGAACTGGCAAGGCCGTCTTCAAGGGAGAAAAAGAATAAAGATGACAATTGCTTTGGGACAAACCTGCCATAGCTGTTCTTTGCTTGCCATCTGGTGCCCATTCCACTGACCTAACCAGGACCTTTCTGCAGGAACCTTTCTTTGTCTGTGCACATATTGTGCTGCAGGCCTGGTGACCCATGATCCTGGTTCTGGAGACACAAGACTGCAGTTTAGCAGGTTCGTTCCTCACTGGGCCAACAAAACATTTTGGGGAATAGAAATAAATCCCATTTTCACTTGTAAACTCTAGATAATGTTTCTTTTCAGACGTTTTTTGCCTATATAAATTTATAATCCCTTTATGGCCGGGACTATGTCCATAGAACATTCCACACCACGCATACCCAATTTCACAGGAGACACACCATCCCCAACACTTCTGACCTGCCCAGTCGGAGCAACAAGGTACCTTTTTACTCACAGTTTGGCAGGAAGGCTTTGCCATAAATGTGAAAGAAAATTTGAACTCTACACCCCTGAACCTGCAGCAAAATACTGAAGTTGCTTCGCTATCTCGCACCAGCTGGAAATAGCAAATGATGAACGGGACAAAAAGAGCAATCTTGGTTCTTGTTTGTGTATATGCTTGGAAAAAAACGTAACCTGTAGGTCTTCAACAAGAGCGGTTTCATCTCAAGTAGCAGTGATGTAGACTGTGGGTAGCTCTGAATCCATCAGAGCTTTTAAATAAATGCTACAGAAAGCAGCAAAATGGGACAATCATCCCTAGAGCCAACAGCAGGAAATTAAATTTGACACCTTTCTGGATATAAAAATGCAAGTTTTGAATACTCTACACCCTCACACTTTTGGAATAACTTCATCAGGACTGCAGCAGATTTTTCCATCCTTTGAAGTCTTCCAAGCAAGACTGGGCCCATATTCAGATGGCCTACTCTTGATGCTCCATTTAATCATGGTGCAAGTTATGCACTCAAAAAAAAAAAAGCAAAATATTTTGGTCATTTTCTCTCCAGAGCTACAAGATCCTTGGATCCCTATGCAAGCAGTGAAAGGAGATAATCACGACAACAAATTTAGCTTCCTGGAATTGTTGGTCTGCAGTTGTTTGTGGCTGCGTTTCTGTTTGATAGGCTTTGGCTTTGCCTCAAACTGGTAGATTCAGAAGAATTATCAGAGAAAATCCCCCAGGGTTTTGCCATGTGTCAGGATTCACCCTTCATAATTGTCATTTCCAATCTTACTGGTCAGGAAGCACGAGACAGAAAGGCTTTGGGAAGAACTGAGGAATGCCAGAGGCTTTCAGCTAGAGAAATGACTAGACAGACTAAAACTTGGTCTTTTTGGGGACCTTCTGCTGGGATTAGAGCTTTGGCTTTTAAGCTAGTTAAGAAGTTATGGCAGATAGAGGAAGGCAATTGGAACAGTCATTTACCACTGCTGTGGGATGAAAAGTATCCGATCTGTCCCCATCGGAGACCACCCCTCTACTCCATCTCTTGATCGTGCACGAGCACCCACCATAACAGGAGGAACACGGTCACCGTGTGTCTTCAGCAGAGAAAGGGTTAAGCAGGGCCAAGAGTGCCTTGTAAACAGACTGAAAGTGTAACCTTTGCTTATAAATCACATGTTCAGCCCCAGAACATGCCTTTAATCCTATAATTACATTCAGAACTTGCCGTTTCAGTTAAGGAAATACGAGCTCCTCTCCAAATGGCACCAGGGCTGACCTTAAATGATACCTTAGCTCCCCAAAACTGCCACAGAGCCCCACGGCTTCCAGCATCCCATTCCTGGGCAGCAGGGCAGGGAGGAGCACACACCAATCTGTGTCACTCTGGCTTTTGTGAAACTCAGCCTGGGGGGACCCTGCCTCCAGCCAACAGTTCCCCGAGAGAGAAAAAACTGCCCACAGGCATCGAGTTGGCTTTGGCCAACAGGAGTCCGGATCTTCAGCGGCTTGGGAGCACGCAGGACCTCAGCTGTTGGCAGTAGGGTGAGGAAAGAGGCATTATTGGTAGATCATGGTGTTCCCTTTGGCTTGGGGCTTACAGGACACGAGGCTAAGGTTGAGCTCTGTTCAACCCACCCTTGCCATGCCCTATCGCCATAGCATCAGGATCTCCCTGCTCCTTCAGGAGCTTCTGACGCAGCTCTGCTTCTCGGGGCATGGAGGATGATGCCTCCTTTAGTGGGCACTGCTTGTCCACACAATCCCTGGAGAAGCAGCAATGGTCAAGAGCAGGGTGAGGGCAACCAGGCAGCTTCCTTTCTGGTCCCAGCTCTGCTTCTGCACCAGCCTCTCCTTGGGAGCAAGCTGATATTGCTCTCTGATCACTGCACGGCTGCAGCAGGCAACATGAAATCATCATCCTCAGGATGACCCCTAGTCAGGGTCCTGCCTGCACCTCTCAGCTCCTAGTCACAAATTAAAGGCCAGGAACACAAAGAAGTTTTCACCACTACAGCAATGTGCAGGCAGCTGGCAGGCAAGGCTCCTAGGTGATAGACCTGCAGTTGCTGGATCCAGTCAGAGACTGCACAGATAACCCCACCTGGCACAGCTCCCAGCACTGACTCCCACAGACAAGCAGTATTCCCAGAAGGAGGACTGAATACGGCTCCTCTTCACTGGAGGGAAAAAGCTGCACAAGCACCACTCAGCTGCAGGGCTCAAGTCCATTCCCCAGCCCATTTTAGTGTCCATACAGGCTCAAAAGAAGAGCTGGAGGACCTGCAGGATGTCTGCAGCAGAGCAGGAACCTGAAGCTAGACTCAAGATCCCCATTTTCCCCAGGTTAGTCTGCAGAGATGTCTGAAAGGAGCTGCACAGACCCTCACCCCCAGCATGGTGGGGTGGTTGCCTGCACTTGGGTAGCTATAAAACAATAACTAAGCCACCAAGGTTTTCCTTTATTCCTAGGGCATCTACGTTAATCCTAGAGTTAACCAAAAGAAGGTATTTTCACCTCCATTCACCTCCTCTCTACACCTGTTCCTTGCAGAAAACATACACCAGCAACTTCTTCCATATGCTTGGGAAGATTTTTCAAGTTTGATAAGAAATCTTCCACAGATATGCTTTCTTTAGTAGTTTCAGAGTTTTTGCGGGTTTTTGCAAGGAGAAAAAAACAACAACAAAAACACACAAACAAAAAAAAAAACCACAAAACAAAAATAACCAAATCCCGAGGAGGGGGAGGGGGAAGAGAACCATAATGGCAGTATGACCCCTGGCTTCCAGCTGGTCTGCCCTGAGACTATTACTTGAGCTAAAATGTTGAAAGTTTAGCAGAGCTTTGAGTTTCCGTTGGAAAATGAAGCAGAGTTGCTTCTTCCTAGACCTGTTTAGTCTTCCTTAAAATATAACAATGTGCTGTTTCCAAGGCATCTCAAACAGACAAATGAAGCAGAGAACGAGTATCTCCAAAGAGTGGCTGGCAAGATCCTGAAAGAAGCAGATGTTCTGCCAGCACCTCCTGAATTTCTGGAGCTCTTCAAGTAGTAAACAGGGTTATCACATTGCAATGAACTCCCAAGATCTCTTTGGATGGGATCCATTTTCCATCCCCATCACGGGAGCGATCCAGGAGCTGGATGATTCATTAGCAGTGGCTGACCGGAGCACACAGCACCAGCACACATCCTGGGGTTTTATGGGAGCAGTTGTAGTGTCCTCGCTGCAGAAACACCAGTGGATTTCAGTTCACAGCTGCCTCACTGCTGTCCTTTCCGAATCCTCACTTGGAAGATCTCACCTTCTCCTTATATTTGCTTGGCATTCCCTACCCTATTGATGTCTGGCAAAAGGCAAAGCTGGACCGGCAGCAGATCATGGGCTGTGGTTGGTGACCTCAAACAACAAACTATTGAACATGACTTTGCAAAATGTGCACCCACGGTCCTTTAAATCCGATTTGTATCCTTCACACTGGGCAAGAAATTCAAATATTCCCACCACTCTCCAAATACCTGCCATATCTGCAGGGATGAGTGGGATGGCCTGACCATCTATCTGAGGTCAGATAAACCCTGATGCAAAGACTATCCCTGCCCTACCCAGGGTCTGTACACAGTATGTTTTTCAATTTTTTTACTTGTTGGGACACAAAACTTGTTGGCCTAGAAGGAAGACCAAGCTCCAGGGGCTGCTCTGCTTTGGAAATGTAATGAAATAATAAGGATGGAGGACAATACAAACAGCACAATGCTGGTTGGTGCAGTCCTGTAGAGCTGGCTGTTGAAGTGATACTTGGTTTTCAAACTCACTTCTTGCAATTGAGCCAGTTCGTATCGAATTCTTGAGTCCTAACCTCTAACTCAGCAATGAGGAATTTACTCCCTTTCTCTTCACAAGCCTGAGAGCATAGTAGTGCTACAAGGATCCTGAATTTCCAAACGCATTATAACCTTCCACCTTGGTTCACTCAGGTAGTTTCTGGCCCGTAAAAACCTCCTCCAGCTTTTGCAACACGTCTCCCCAAACACACTTTCATTCCCTCCCTCCTCCCATTGCAAAATGTTAGCGTCTGTACTAGATCTGTGCCTCTCCAGCAACACGTGGCTGATAGCTTTTGAGGCTTGGCTCCTTCTCTGGGCAAAGATTGCCTAGAACTGATCTGTCCCCCAGTGCTGAGGAGCAGGGATTGCAGCTACGCAGCATTTTTCAGAGTTACATTCCAATACTTATCTTTTTTTCAGGCCAGGAGTATTCAGTCTTGCCTGAGACATCTTCCGTTTTATGCATTGGATGCACGTCAATGAGTTTTACCATCTCTCTAATTCCTTCTAAACCCATATTCTTGGTGCCAGCAAGGCAGAGCCATTCAATTTCGGACAGGGAAAGGAAGAAAGAATAATCTCTTCTGTATTTCAGTGTCTCCATCCTATTATTGCTGCTCCCACAGAATGCATTTGAACAAGTTAAACTGTTCTCCACGAGTGTTCTGAGCTTCTGGGAGGCTACCACAAGACCATATCAACTGTGAGTGTTTAACTTCAGCTGCAGCACTGTGACTGGACTGTTATAGAACTGATTTATGTGACCAAATGCATGTGGTGTGGTTGAACCTGACTTCAGAAATCACAGCGTTTCTACAAGACCTCCTCCTACGCCCTCTTGGTCTGCTGTGAGAGGTCAGCACAGAGAGCTTCAGGATGGGGGGAAGTAGCCTTATTATGGGTTTTTTTCTGCCATGGATTTTGCAGAAGGCTGGACCAAAGGACAGGAGAGCTCAGACTCCACTCACTGACTCGTGGACAGGAGCAGAAAATTGGCTGCAGAGCCAGAATGGTCAGATAATTCTCAGTGGGATCCTTTCTAAGCAGGAAGGAAGTTGCTTGTGGAATACCACAAGGATTAGCACTGGGCCTGCACAGCTTTCAATTATTTATGTTGTATAAATTAGAGCAGGGGAGCACTAGGAGTGGGAAAAAAAAAATCACCAAAAACCTACCCTTACCTAGCAAGCCAACTATTCTTCCTCCAAACCCAACCTTTGCTCTTTCATGCTTACTCTCTCCCTTCTCCCTTTCAGCCCTCTACTCTCCACCTTTATCCACCTGGTTTTTTTTACTGTTATTTTTACTTTCCTTCACTCTAGGATTGTGTGACACGACGCTGTGCTCTCACACAGGCTATATAGATTGCACTCCACCAGTTTGTGAGCTCAGAGGGAGGCACAATCGGGGCCGTGCTGGCATTTTGACTTTAAACCTCTTTATTTCTAGTCATTAGTGGTAATTCATCCAATAAATCCTTACTGCAGTACGACACCATGCCTTCCTACAACACGAGATGGTTGCTGCCCTAAAGAGTCATGAGCTCTGGACAGGAACCTCACCCTACAGCTGGTCTTTGTCCCAACTGCTTCCCTAGTTCTGCCTTTGTGGTACTTTAACATGACACATTCTAAGACCATAATCCTTCCAGGACATGGTTGTGGACAGAGAAGAGTGCAGAGAGGTTGAGACTTGGATTTAGCAACTGGGAGCTCGTCTCCTCCTGAGAGGTGGTCTAAGGCTGTGCTGAACGACACTTCCATCACTTAGAAGGGGTGGTTTTATTTTTAGTGTCGCTGAAACAGGAGTGTGGGCCACGTTCTTTAATTAAGAAGAGGGAGTGATAGGAAACAGCTCCTTTGCTTTGTAGAGCTAGGACCTGAGCTTTCCTCTAGTGTTGTCTCATTTCAGGGGGTCAGCGGGCTGCAGAGGTTCAGGACTGAACATGAGCCACCTACAGAGTTTGATTTCTACTATTTAGTATTTGCCTTTTTTTTTTTTTTTTTTTTTTGAAGTGAGGCAATATGACTACTCAGTGAGCACACCAACTCCCTTTGTAGCTTCGCAGGGGGAACACGCAGTTGGGAGGAAAAGTCAAGAGTCATGAACTTGCAGTGAAAGGGAATCATCTGACTCGTCTTGTCTTGTCCCAGCAAAGTCTTGGTTGTTTTGTTTTTTTTCAAAAAGTGCTGAACTAAAAACACGTGCAAAAGACACATAGCCTCGATTTTAGGGCACATGAGCTGCTTTCTTCACAGAAGACTAAAGAAATAAACCTTCAGCCTGGGGGTAACTCTATCAGCTCCTACACAGTCACGTCAAGTCTGAATGTAATTCACAGAACAGAAGAAAAAAAAAAAACACAAACAAACAAACTCCAAGAAGGTCAAACAGCCAAAGAAAGTGAAAAGAGTGGAATGGGAAACTGAGTCAGTGGTTTCCCTCATACCCTGAACTTATCAAAGGTCTCAATGCTGAGCCCACAGTGTAAGCACAGACATTTTTCATTACAATAGCGGTATTTCAAAGCACGGGGATCTTTGACAGTTGAGCTTAACGCTGCCTAGAGAGGCCCCACCGGGAGCTAAGGTGGCTAACTAGGATCAGATGAGGACCAAGGTTTGGGATTGCTTGTCCCTCTGCTCTGTAAGCACTCATTCAGCACCAAGGCACATAGAAAGTGATGGGGTGGAAAAGGATGTTCCCCTCAGACTGACCTTTCCTGGGAAAGAGCAAATTCATCGAGGCAAAAGCTTTTCTGGCCCCAGTACATTCTTATTCAATGAAATGTTGGCGCTTCCACTCAGAAATGGAGCTTTCCATCCCAAACCAGTGTGCTGATATCTTTTCTCTGATGGCAGCCAAAACTTAATGCCTTGGAGGAAAGCTATAAGCTGCCACGATGCACCTGGCCAAATTTGTGTGGCTGAAAGGAGCAGAGGAAGAGACTAATTCCTTCCTGGCTCCCAGGATGATCCCTCCGCTGATGCCTGAGATCTCATTACTTTCCTTACATGGCTCCAAATGTTTCTGACCCAGCGTTTATTCTGCCACGCTGCTGAACCGGCAGAGGGAATCTTGGGTTGAATGAACTGATCCCTTGTTCACCTTTACTCCAAGAATGGAGTAAATCTGTCCCTCTCAGAAGGGACAGATTCTGACCCAACTGAACTATCTTCCATCTAGAGACTTGCACCCCGTTCAAAACTAAGGTTGGCACTCTCCAGACCCGTGATAAGGTTTTCTATCAATATCCTTGCGATCTTGCAGTCATCCAGTCCTGGATAGGATTCCAGCAAAGGCAGAGGAAACACATATGATCAGACGAGGTCCAAAAACAGAGTCAGAGCACCAAGGAACAACAAGAGCCAGTCAGCTTGCCCTTGTCATGTGCAGTGCTCTGCAAGGGCTTGGGGAATGGTTTTCCTGGAAGGGGTCCAGAAGTCTCTCTGAGAATAACACGTTGTCCATTTCCATCTAAAACATATGCTAAGGACACAGAGAGAGGCCATCTGGTTTGAATGTCGGAGAGATGCCTGCCAGCGTATCACCAACTATCTTGTTCATCACCACCACTGAAGGAGCTTGTCAATGTGGTTGCGATTTGGCTGCAGGGGAAACTGAGGCAGGACATGTTTTAAATATAAGTGTCTCTGATGAGACAGCAGGAACAGCCAGATCAAGAACACAACTCAGCCTTCCAGAGCTTCCCCAAGTCCAGTTCTGTCTAAATCTGTCCAATCTAAAAAAGATTTTACCTTTCTGTTTATATATGTATAGTCAAAACCTGTCTCAAGAACCTGCCAAGCTTGTCAATATAAACTCCAGTCCTCCAAGCCCACAGGAGAGTTCTCAGAGAATGACACTTACTTCGTGCCATCCAGCCACAGATTATTGCCAGGACTTTTGTTTTCTTTATCACCTCCTTTTACCTTGACTTCCCAAGGAATAGGATTGATGTCATGCCTTGTTTGCTCTGCCACAGGTAATTTTTAACCTGGTTGGTTACTTTCAATCAGCTTGCACAGCCAGAGCTCAGAGTTGTATCTAGGCACCAACATTTGGGAGTGTTCATCTTGAATTAAATCCTGTTCTTTAAAGAGAAATGTGACTGAGGGGAGTTCAGCCCTCATGTACATGAGGCACCACACGTCCTGTGAAGAACCTCAGCCACAGGACAATTTGCAGCAGGAACCTACACCTTCTGCGAAACCAAGGTGAGCCAGTTGTGACACTCAGGTATCCATCATCCTGTCTGTTCCCTTCTGACACAGAGCACAGTGACCTCTTAGAAGGAAACGAGATGAGGCAGAGCACGGAAAGAAGTAGCACCGGAGCATATCCAGACAGCCGAACAAAAACCAACCAAAGAGCTCTGCACGAGGAGATACTCAACCTGCCCTCAAGTATCTCAGCCCTAGGGCTACATAGAGGCAGGACAGAAAGGCTCCTTCCAGTCAAGTCAAGCCGCAGTGGAAAAGCTTTGGCTAAGAAAGGAAAAAACTTGTGTGTGAAGGTTTCATTACATGCCTGATGCATCCTTTCTGAAAAAAAAGGTTGAAGAGGCCCAAGTATCACAGTATCCCAGGTTGGAAGGGACCTCAAGGATCATCTAGTCCACCCCTGTTTTCGTTGAAACAACAGAAAGTTTCCAGACCCTGTTGTCAGGATAGGCAGAGGGGTGGGTGGCAAGTTTGCTGATACCTCCGAAACCAATCAAGGACCCAGATGGCTGCCAGGCTACCTATGAACCCCACCTTCCAGTCCCTCCTATTTTACAAAATGCATTTTATTTTTAACACAGTTCCTTAAATGAACAGGTTTATACGATCTCACCGTCCGCATGTCACACTCTCCATCTGTACCCATCACCCCTTGGCAGCTCTGGAACCCTTAGACCCTTTCTCCTGAGTTTGCTGGAAAGGGAAGAGCTCTCAAGGACAGGAAACTACTGCCAGATCTGTGAGAAGCAGCATCCAGAGAGAGGATACAGCCTGTATTAGGATCCCACAGCATTGATAAGGCAAGAGAACAACCCACATACAGGTGGACCAGCACTTGGCACCTTTAGGTTGTAAGGCCCAAGGGTCCCAGACTTGATCAAAGCGTAGTGAGGGGGACCATGCAGCAATTCCAAACCATGCTCCCCAGAGTATATGAGGTACTGCGCTCCTCTGAGCTCAGGCCCTGATGGGTTTGGAGATGCCTCTGGACCATCCATGGGAACATAGGGCGGCCTTGCTGGGAGAAAACAGCTGGAAGAACCTTGCCAGCAGCCACAGGCAGGACTTGAACGCGATGCCAAAGCAGTCACGGCCCGCAAGACTTCACCTTGAGCGTCCCAACCACCCCGCTAGGGTTGTCTCTTCCCACAGAGAAGGGCCAGCTACGCCTCCTTACAAAGAGCCTGGCAGAAGCTGGTGGCTGCATTTGGGTGCCCTCAGTGTTTGAAGGGAGGTCATCTCCAGCAGAGCAGGATCAAAGGCGTTAAAAAGCTCGGGCTGAAAATGGGTGCTTTGCTCTGGGCTTTGTCTCTAGTTCAAGTCCCTGGACAACGGGAACAGACTATCCGCTGAGATTTCTGACCTGGCCCCTAGGAAACTCTTCCTAGCAATGTGCCTTCCAGACCGCTTTCATGTGCTCCTGCCTCGGGGCTGCGTCTGGTGGTCTCAGCCTCTCTGATGGGAAGCCGGTTCCCCTCTTTTCCCACAAGGAAGATACGATGGTGCAATTTTTTCCATCGCCACAGAAGGGGAAAACAACAAACTGCCACATGGATCTATGGCATGGCTGGACTCAGAGCGCTTGGCCAGAGGTCCTGTACTGTTCGCAACAATCAGCTCCTTGCCAGCCCCTCTGTGGCTCATTTTTCCAGCAGAGCCCGCTAAATCCTCTTGCTCCTGCAGCTGGGTCCCAGCAACACTGGGGCTGACGCCGCTGCATTTGTTAAAGCCTCCCTCATTTTGCAAGACTGTTTCAGGCACTTTTTTTTTGTCTTGGGGACATGACTGATGTGCCCAAAGAGAATCACCAGCCGAGACCAACTTTCTCAAGCTTCCACCCCCTCTTGCAGCAGCAAGAAGCTAGATGAAGAAGCCTTGGCTTCAGGGAAGGGGCTGAGCCCATCAGCTCTGTCTTGCACCACCATGGGAGTGCAAAGCTGAGCAATCCAGCCCTGTTTTTATACCACCCCAGGAGTAGGTGCTGTGGACATGAAGCACCGCTCCACAGTTCAGAGAAGACAACTTCACGGCAAAAGGTACCCCCAGTGGGAAGGCATCTGCCTCTACCAGCTAAACTTTATCTCCCTTGCTGCCACTTTCTCCCATTTCTGTCTTGTTTCCAGCTGTGCCGAGGCTCCTTCATCCACTAGCAGGCAATGGAGCTCACCACAAATGACTGACTCCACATGAAACGTGTCCCATCATTGAGGGGCCGGCAAGAAGAGAGGAAGGGGGTATCCTCTCTGTGCCAAACATACATGCGATGCTCCCTCCAGCGTTTTCTCTGCAAAGCTGCCACGGCTCCAACGAAAGCTCCCTGAACCCACAGAGCAACTACCAGCTCAGACAGCAGGACTTCAGGGCCCTAAGCCCAGCTGTGGCTCTGTGCCCCAGCCCCTGCCCTCACACACACTTCCCACTTTGCACAGAAGCTGCTTAGCCAACCAAAGACCCGGCTGCAGGAATTGGCAAACCTCTAAAAGAGAAGCCAGGAAGGAAGAAGGAGACACTGCTCTTTGCTCCAGGGCAAGCAGCCCCTCTGGGCTGAGTACACCTCTCAGCAAGAAGCAGCACTGCACGCCAAGGTTCTCTCCCCAGGCCTCTCGACATCTCACAGATGGTGCGATTCAAGGACAAACCCCCATCTGCAGCCGCTTCACCTCCCCACATGAGCAGTTTTCCGTCACTGCCAAGATTTCCTTTTCCTTCTCTTTCCCCTGGTCAGCTCTGCAACCTGGCTGAATCTCATCAGCCCTTTCCTAGGGCTGCAAGTATCTGTTGGCCTCTCTAGAATGGAGAGGACCACTTCTTGCTCCTGCTTCGCCAAAGAGCTGTGAGAAGATTCAGAGCTTGGAGCTTTGCTTCTCTCTTGTTTCTTCCAACAAATGTCACTAGAATTGAGGCTGAGGGCAGAAGCTTCAGCTGGGAGTCTTGGAAAGACAAAACCCATTAGTCATCAAGGACTGACCTGCCAGAAACACTGTCTAGTCTATTTTTCCAGAGGTTATCTGGGAAGATCTGGGGTGCTTATCTGACTTGCCAGACTGTTGTGGTTTAAACCCAGCAGGCAGCTAAACCCGTAGTGGGATGGGAGAGAAAAATCAGTAAAAAGGTAGAACTTGTGAGGTAAAAACAGTTTAATAGGACAGGAAAGGAAGGAAAAATAATAATAATGATAAAAGAATATACAAACCAAGTGATGCATAATGCAATAGCTCACCACCTGCTGACTGGTAAAGTAAAACTTCCCCAGTTTTACTATTATTATGACATCATACGGTATAGATTATCCTTTGGCCACTTCGGGTCAGCTGTCCTGGCTGCATCCCATTCCCAGCCTCCTCACTGGCAGGGCCATATGAGAAGCTGAAAAGTTCTTGGCTTGGTGTAAACACTGCTCAGCAACAACTGAAACATCAGCTTGCTACCAACATTATTCTCATAGAATCACAGAATGGTAGGGGTTGGAAGGGACCTCTGGAGATCAAGTCCAACCCCCCTGCCAGAGCAGGATCACCCAGGAACAGATCCAGGTGGGGTTGGAAAGTCTCCAGAGCAGGAGACTCCACCACCTCTCTGGGCAGCCTGGTCCAGGCTCCATCACCCTCACAGGAGAGAAGTTTCTCCTCCTGTTGAGGTGGAGCTTCCTGGGTTCCAGTTTGTGCCCCTCATCTTATCACAGGGCACCACTGAAATCTAAAACACAGCACCGTGCCAGCTACTAGAAAATTAATTCTATCCCAGCCAAAACCAGGACACAGACTAAAACTGAGCAGAGCATTGGTGACTCCAGACTCCCTTCCTCCTGTGAGGGACCAGGTGAAATGTCTTGTGCTTAAGTTTGGCATGAGGAGCAATGCCCAAAGAGCTCAAGAGATCTATGTCTTTAGTGTGCTCGTGACCTCCTTCAAAACAGATAAAATGTCAAAGCTATTAATGCTCCCCCAAAATTACTGGAACTTTCTCTATACACACACTGCTGTCAAGCCAAGCCCAGGATAGTCAAAGCTGACATTAAACAGACCTTTATTAGTAGGATTGACATCCCACCTCTTCTTGCCTGGATTGTTTTGACTTCCATTGCTGTTCAGGCTCCATCATGGCCAGTGCTCAGATCTGAATCAACAAAGTCCAGGTTTCTTCAGGAAAACAACTAATAACTTAGGCTCTACGCTGTGATTTCAGAAGCGAGTACGCAGCATTCACCTGAGCCACACTTGGTGGTGTGACCGAGGTCACATTTGGACTTAAACTCCTCTTAAACTGTAAGCAATCCCTTACAACCTCTTCCCTGCTCCTTTTCTTTTATGCCCTACACAAGATGATCTTCTTTTGCCTCCCAGTGTCTACCCACAACAGTTCTTAAATACAGAAGAACTTCTAAGCAAAGAGGGTTGAGGCTGGCGCAAGTGAAAGATGTGTTTTGTGGGAGCTGACCTTCAGTGAACTATTTCAAACACAGGAAAGGGTTGGAATGCCCCTCAAACCCCAGTGTCGTTCACCAGCGTGCCTCCCGCACCCACTGGTGAGTGGAAATTGTCCGAGTCCACAGCTGCTGGAAGGTGACTGGGTAAACAACATATCGTGAAAAACAAAACCCAAACAAACAAAAATAACATTTTGAAACATGATGACATCATTTAACCATCGCAGTCTCAATGTAAGCTCTGACTAAGGGTGGCCAAGACTCCAGGAAGGAAAGCAGACCTTGATCATATCTGCAGTTTCACAGAGCCTCTGACATCAACAGGAAAAATGAAATCCGCAGATGGGACAGAGGTGAAAGTCAGACATCAATTTGTCCCATATTTGTTAATGTCTGAGAGTGGGGCAGGTGGAAAAGGACCCCAAAGATACTATATGAGGACTGCCTGGTTAGGGGAAAAAAAAAAAAGCCCTGACAGCAGACTTTTTGCTCTGGTTGGCTGCAAACTGGTTTCTTAGAGCAGGGTGATTTTTCATTATGGGGCTGAGCACCAGCAAAGGGAAACACAAGTCATGTTGGTCTCTACTGGGAAGGCTCCAGAAGGCTTGGCTGGTTGGAGGGCTGATAAAGGTAAAGAACAGGAACTCATGGGCCTCACACTGAGGCAAAAAGCAGAGGAACTGCGGTCTGGCCCAGCTCTGCTCACCTAGGATTCTCACCAAGCCACTTTTCCCAGTTCTCTCTCCCTGTCTGGATGAGTAAGTCACGCTCGAGTCAGGACAGTCTGTCCAACTGGTAATTGGACATGAGGATACTGTAATACAACTCCCAGAGAGGAGAGGAGCTACCTCTGCTATCCAGGACCTAACTTGGTAGGCAGGAGTTAGAGAAGCAAGAAACCCGAGTTTCTTCTCTGTCCTCACACATTGGGTGGATAGCTCACCTCAGTGTCCCCACCAAAGAAGTGTGGATGATCTGCTGACACTCTATGCAATTAAACCCCCTGCTTGAAGCAAAAAACTGCAGTTAGGAGTTGGCATATTTTCTCAGTAATTCCCCATTGAAATGTCCACTATGTGCCTGGGCTCAAAGATATTCTCTGCAGCAAAGCCACATGGTGCTGCCCAGGGGATTCAGAGGCATCATTCCAAAGCAAGTACTTGCTTGGCTTCATAATAGTATCTTTGCAAGACAAATCCTACCACTCCTTGCCCTCCCCTTCCCCAAGTAGCATTTATAAACAGAGTTTTTCTTTTATGAAGCAGAACTGCACCCTGACCTCGAAGGAGGGAAGGAGGGAGAAGATGCCTCCTCTCTCCTGGAAGGAGGTCTGTCCTTGGTCTTAGTCTGAAATGGCAGGGATGAGTTCAGCAGGGGCAGCATCCAGTGCTGGGAGGAACCATCCCTTTGACACAGCCCATTTGAGGTTTGGAGTGAGGAACGGTGGTGGGAAGGAATTAAACACCATAAAACCCGTAGGAGTGCTAAAGACATCCACTGCCATTTAAATAGGTCGGCGTGATTAAAACCCGATGTGTTGTAAGATCTTATGGGCATCTCATTAAAAACCTATTACTTAAAAAACGCAGCTTAGATGGGAATGTTGTTAAAGGGCAACTTAAAATAAAACTGACCATCTGGTCCTCATTAGGCAATTGTCTATAACCACCGTGTTATTATAAAATCCACGGCGCGCTGCACATCTGCTTATCTCCTGCCTGCCCCTAAAAGGGCAACAGCGGCTGGGACTCAAAGGCTGGAAGGGGCACGGTTTGGGGGGGGTCAACACCAGTGTAGGAATATCTAGACTATAGCCATCAGCTCTTTCCACATTGTTTGTCTGTCCATGCACCCCCTTATTGTTTTATTTGTCACCAACCAGGCCTTCCATCCATTTCTGCATGACATTTTTGTTGCAGTATCCACTTCCTTTTCTCTCTCTCTCCTAACGTTAACCACTCATCTTTCTAACTTATCCCCATTTTTGGCCACAGCAACACCTAAAGCACACACAGTTAGTGACCCTTGAGTGGGATCTCCAGGTTCTTTCACCCCATCCCACAACATCGTGATCCCCAGACCACCCACACTGCAAAACCGTGGAGACATCAGTATCACAGGAGGAACGTGAAAGACGAAAAAATCCCCTCCAAGAAACGCTAGCCCAACATTTCCTGGAGGTGTTGGATTTGCATGTGGTCTCTAGCTACACCAAGCACAGACTCCACCAAGGACTCCTTGTCCCAAGGCAGCCCCTACAGCTACAAATCAAACCTACATGCAGAGTCATCAAGATTTTAATCAAAAATGTTACAGGAAATCCCATTCCAACACAGGAAATCCTCCAGATATGCCCAGAAAATGAAAACAATCAAGATCACCATAAGACAGATAAATATGACTAAACTTTGTGTTTGTTAACTTCAAAGTTCAGGATGAAAGGACTTTGTAGGCACAGCAGAAGGAATTTCCACCTAAGGAAGGTGTACACTGACCAGAGTTGTTCCCAGAGAAGTTTTTCCTCTGGACTACACCTGTCAACAGGACCATATGCCAAAAACAGGATCCAACAACAACCCCAGATGAGGTAAAAAAGGGAACCAGTCCAGAGTTCACACAAAAAAAAGCCCAGTCACAATCAAAAGGACATGGACCCAAAGACAGGCTGGAGACAAGCTACAAACCACATCAGAAGGACGCATATAAAATACAAGTTACCTGGAGCATCTGTTGAAGGTGTGTCCAGAAGGCGGGATCAGAGGCAAGGCCACAGCCGGTCAAACCTACAACCCAGCTCAGGAAAGGACTAAATACCCTGGGCTGAGTGGAAATGAGGTTCCTGGGGCACGGGCAGAGGGTGTGGGTGGAGGTCCCAGGTGAGGCTAATTAGGACAATTGATGCCTGTTAGTAGGCCGAGGGACCTGACAGCAGAGCTTCTGTACCAAAGGAGGTCAAAGACGGGGGCTGTTGTGGGAGGAGAAGTGATTTCAGTAAAGCATTGAGTCTGTACTGGAACAGCTGACAGAATATTTCCTTTATCTCGGTGTAATCTCCAAGAACTCGAGCTAGGCCTCAAAGAGAGCCCCTGCCTGTGCCTTTCCTACGTCTATTTAACAAGTCCAAACAGCCCCAGGAGACTCAGACACACAGCTCACCTCATCCAGAACTGTCACAGCCCATCTAGATAGAATAGAAGCAATTGCCTTTCTTCCACGAGTGCTTTATTTTCTGCAAGGAGAATAATTGAAACTAAGGCTTAACATCTCTGTTGACATCAACACTTCAGCTGCCACCTGGAATAGAGCTCATTTTCTTTTGTTAACTTATCTATCTTGTTATCTCCTGTCCCCCATGAGAGAAAAGGGAACACACAAGGTTTGTTACCTGTAGCCATGACTTCACGTATGGATGTTCCCTCAGTAAAGGCCAGCTGCTTAATTGGCGTGGTGGCTTTGTTAGCCTGTGTCAGACCTTGGGAACATGCATGCTCTTTAGAGGTAAGTGGCCCTCCTTCAAGCTGGCTCCCACAGGAATGAATGAACATGAATTCCTCTTTCCTGAAAGGGCTTGTAAAATTAACCTTCTCCTCCAAGCTCAGGTTAGAGTTTGGATGGACAAAACCATGGCCAGATGTGAGCACACCCTACCTCAGCATGGCAAGGCAGATGTATTGTAACTATGCCACCCCTTCCTTAAAGAGCAGACACTTTTTCTCCCACCTCAAGAAAGAAGAAGCCTTCTGGACTTCAGAAAGTGATGTGTGATCTATATGCCTCCCTACATGCCCAGCTGTGAAGAGGATGACTGGGCATACCTGGGAAGTACTGACAAGAGGTGTTCTCCAAGAACATCCTCCGCTGCAGGAAAATTAACTTTAATAGCACTGGTGACCTGCTGAGGTTTACTATTCACTTTCACCTCTCCTTTCTCCAGCAGCCTGCATCCTCCAGAGAGCCAGTTTACTTGATCCAGGATGAAATTGTGGCCACGGTGTCTTCCTAGCCTTTAAGCACAACAGTGTGAGCAACTGTGTCCTTCCATCTGCTTTCTCTGAACCCACAGCTGGCTCCAAATGTTTCAGGAGCATGGGCACGGCAGAGCATTGCCACTCCAAGGGCTTGGCTGCTTCTGCTGAAAGGGGAGGTATGAAGACATGCAAAGGTTGCAGAACTGGGGCCAAAACACAGAGAGGTGACTCCGTTCCTCTTGCCGCCCTGGGAAGTGAAAGGTAGGGGCAGTGAGTGCCCTTCTGGGAGGAGATGGGCCGCAGAAAAGCCTCAAGAACAGAAATCTCATTCTTTCTCCCAGACACAGCCATCCTGGCATTTCTGCTCTGCAGAGCTCCCTGCAGTAGACAACCATTTGCTTGACTTGTCACTGGAGTTTGCCTTCTCTGACCCTCCCCACAGCATCTAGGCAGCATATTCCTCCATGCAGAAGATGTGGGACCCCACTTTTCTGCTGTATTATCCATCCAGCATAGACAGGACCAAATCAATGGGAACTCCTCCACTCAGGGACATTGGGCTCAGGAAGCAGAGATAGGACCAAATGTCCAAACCATCTTTCCACTCCCAAGGGTGGGGATTTTGCCAAGAGGCAAGGTTCAGAGGAACCATTTGGCAGACTTTCAGGTCTTTCACTATAAAACACTGTCGATTCTGACCAGGAGGAACGCACAGGTAGCCATGAGCTTGTGACACCTGGAACACACCACTTGTTAATCCCACCTGAAGTGTTGGAGAGACAGGTTTCCAAGAGAGACCAAACACCTTTGGAGAAATGGTTTTTGACTTGCTCACAGAGAAGGAAGAAGGAGGTGAAGGAGACAGGCACCAGTCCGGTAGGAAATGGCAACTGTAGGAACATCTTGACCCCATTCTGTTCTAGAGGAGCTGGACCCAGAAAATAGGTTTTGCTGGAGTTTTCCTCTTACGTCCCAGGGGAAGAAGTCAGCGATTTGCAATTTGTTCCAAGTATTCACCCTGTCACAAGTGGGCTGTGTTTATCTCCAAGCTCTGCCTCGTCCCTCGGGCTCTGGAGAGCAGGGTCAGATGCTGTTTCAGGAACATGGTGCGTTATGAGTTTGTCGGTCGGTTGGTTTGTTTGTTTGTTTGTTATCGGGATGTTGTGAGAGCTGCCTGGTTTGTTTGTTTGTTTCTTAAATCTCCCAGGGGAAGTTTCTGGCAGAAAGCACCTCCTGAGCAAGCTTGGAGCAGGGTGTGCTTTGGCTGGGAACTGAGGTGAACTGCGTATGAAGAAACAAGAGGTGAAGAGAAGTGTCAGGCCAGAGGGCTTAGGCTTTGGCTTTGCTCTGTAATGTGGTCATCGAGCAGGGACAAAAACAATCAGAAAATCAGAAACAAGCTTTGCCCACAATACAACTCAAACCTCATCAAAAGCCACGGGAAATATTTCCATTTTAATTAATTTTTTTCTACCATTGGGCCTCCTGCGTCTTTTATGTGATAGGGGCTACTCTGGTTCCTATTGAGATCAGTGGAAAACTGATGTTTTAGGCTGGAGCCATGTGGACCCCCTGCTTGGAGAGAGATGGAGAGATGTTAATGCAGCCTAGAATGACTCAGAGGTATTGGAGAGAGTTTTTCTTGGAGTTGCATCCGTGGCAGTTAAAATTCCCTATGAAGGCACCTGCCAGCCAGCCTTACCTTTGCCACTTGTTGTACAACTTCGACGGCGACTTTTCCCACAAAGAAATCCACAGACTTCTAAAATATGCCTGATGGGGAAATCTCCAAAAACGAGAGAGAGCCAGAGGGCTGGCTTATTAGTGTCACAACGGTCAAAGAAAGATGTCTCGTGGCTGCTGAGCTATCGCAAAGCCGTAGGAGCTGTGGTGAGCTGCAGCAGTAGGCAGCAGTTTTCACGTAGATTGGCTCCGCAAGCCACCTTAGGTGATGGGAACACTGGGTTTAAAGCAGCTGGGTGTGTGGAAAATAGAGCTACCTTTTCCTGTTCACTCTTTCCCTCGGGATAAACGAATGTTGCACAGGTCACTACGCAGAAATCTTTCTAACGAGGTGCCAGGTCCCATCTGCTCTGGGAGAAATCACAGTCCTGCATTCAAAAAAAACGCTGATGGAAGTAACAGATGATGTCCTAATGATGCTTAGGGATTTTCGACAGGTTTACTTAGGAAACCAGGCATGTGAGATTACAGTGTCTTTTAGTCTGCCGACAGATTTGTCTGGGTTCTTCTGACTAGCTTTTTAACTCACGGGTCAATTTCAAGAAAATATAACAGAAATGTCTAAAGTCTCCAAAATAGGAGCTTTCTATGAGTTTCATGAAAATTATTGGCCAAGTGAATGAAGAAAAAGAAAAAGTGTATGTCTCATAAAAACACCCACTGCTGCATGAGCTCAACCCTTTACAAGGCTTCAGAAGGTGCTCACCTTCAGGTCGCACGAGGTACAAAGCTTCCTTGGTCTTACTGTTCACGAAATGATTTAGGACATCTTTACGCTTCAGGCTATGAATAAATGGATGCCCTTGTCCCCTTTATCATGCAATGAATCTGTCTTTTCAGGTCAGGACAGAGACGACCAAGCCTGTCCAAAAGATGTTGCAATGCAGGACACACAAGGTCATAAGCAGGTAAGGCTTGCGGAGCTCGTGTTCGGAAAGCAGCAAGGGAAAAATCCATATAATTTTTAACACATTCCCCCCAAAAGAATGACGCAGATTTGGTCACATTCATCTCATTTTTCGTGTTTGAACTTTGTTTGCTTTTCATCCCACAGGCTTTAATGTAAAGGAATCTATTTGCCTAAAACCCATGTACTTACCCATTTAGCGCAGTTTCCTTTGGAACAAAAAGCAGTGTTTAAAAAAACAAAACAAAAACAAAAAAAAAAGGCAATTTAAATAAGGTTGGAAAAGGGCTCTTAAAATGGGTGCTGTAGACCATCATTTGCAGAACCACCGTGCCGTCCTGTCACGAGCACGTGCACCGGCACACACTCGTTGGTGTAAAAGATGCTCTGGGTGGTGAGGAAGGAAATGTGGGGAGGTGAGGTGAGGGAAAACTGCAGACCCCAACACCCAAGGGAATCGTGGTGGGAACACTAAAGCATGACCCTCATGGGAGCAACTGCCTGGGAAGGTACCAGAGCAGAGCCAAACAACTCTTTCCTTGTTTTTGAAACAGCCACAATCCTCTCTCTCTCTCTCTCTCTCCCCTTCTTAGCACTCCTCTTTCCACCAGTTTGGAGGACAGGTTTCCTTGGTTTTCCCTCCAGAGGCTGATGTAAGAGGAGACCCACCGGAGTTAGCATGTGGCCATATACAGCAGAGGACTTGATCTCCTCTCCCCACCTGCTGCTTCTCATCACACACCCGATACTCCTCGCTATTAACCTTCGGAATGCTACCTCTGCTACTTTATCCTGGGCTTCCTTACCCAGCTATGTCAAGTGCAAAAAGCTTTTTCCTCCCCTGATCTCCTTCTGGACCTGGCACAAACGTGCAGGAAGAAAGGAGGGAGCGGAGATGGGGAGATGCTTGTTTTCTTTTTCCTTTCCTGTTGTTTTGTATCATCTAAAGATTTTCAATGATGAAAGAAACTCTGGCAAAGTGCACTGTGGGTGATGAAGTGTCATGTAGGGTGAGCCAGTTGTGGTTACTGTCCCAGGCCAGCTGGGAATTGCACATCTCCTATCATATTTATTGGTCATCCATCCTCTGTCACCTACCCCTTCCTATTTACCCCATCGTCCAGCTGCCGTCTCTCATCTTTTAGATCTCAGGGCCATGGACATTCCATTAGGATGGTTACAGCCGCGGTAGGACTCCTCGTCTGCCTCCTGACAGACTTAGTTGTAATGATATTTCCATGCTCATTTCCATTCAAAAGCCCCGTCAAACTCGATTTCATATATTCATGTAAGTAGAAAATTAGAGAGCTACCCAAGACTCTGCAGTCCAAGAAAAACAGAGTTAAAAAACTGTAAAGTACAGATTCACACCATCAGCGATGACGTACCCTGAGGTATTTTGGGCACATCCAGAGTGCCTGATGATGAATGGAGCAGCCTGCATATGTTTTAGAGAACCCTTTGAACCTTCATTAAAATATTCTCACAATGTTACACATCAAAATCAGGCTTTATTCTTTTTCAGTAGGCAAATTCCGAGAGCAACTCAAGGAAAATACTCATTCTGCTCATTACAAGAACTACAAATAAAATAGAAAAGCATGTTGCACATTGTTTCCCTTTGCACCCAAACAATAAGCATGGGGGATATTCTATAATTGTCTCCATTAGGAAAACTGATGATATAAAAGCAGCATATTCTTGATGTCATCTTCTAAATATTTTTTTTCTTCCTGAAAATCTATTTCTGAAAGTCTAGTTTCCCTTAATAACAATGATATCCCATTTTATTGCTGGAAATTCCCGATGTTAAGTTCCCAGTGTTCCTGTGAATTTTGTTTCTAGACAACCACACCACCTTTTCTTTGCTTCCTTGCACGTTATGTCCTCACTGCACAGGTAATTTGGGATGTGCCTCAATTTTATTTTATTATCTCTATTCCAGTTCCAAAGAAAAAAAAATCCTAGACTTGAGTTTAGAGGTGTCTTCGACTTGGACAGGCTCTGTTGGCCTGAGGTGTTTATCAGAGCTTTTGAAGAAAAGGATCTGACGAAATCAGAAGGGTGCTGATAGTTCTCCCTTCCATGTTTTCCCACGTTTCCTGAAGGCCAGACTAAATTCTTCTGAAATGACCACAAGAGATGGTAAAAGAACCATAGCAGAGAAGCTGATGAGAATTCACTCCTCAACAAAGTTATGAAGAAGTAGGGGTGACAGGAGCGGTATATTTCACTGTGATCAGTATACCGCCAAAAGTTGGTGACTTTTCTCCAAGGCAGATGGCCTTCTGGCGTATCCTGTTCTCCAAGGGGTGTAGACTGAATCTCTGAGGTGCAAGACAGCTTCAGGGCAAGTCCACAGTCAGGAGGAGGTAATAGCTCTCCAGGTGGGCACTCTACTCCATAGTTGGGAAAACACTGAATAGGATGTGATGCTGGGTCCAGGGAAATCCAGACATCTCTGGGTTAAAACACCCAGAGATATTACTCTCTGGCTGTTTTCACTCCAAGATTTCACATCACCAATATAGCCCAAGGACAGGTCATACAAAACCTCCACCACTTCAAATGCCACCTCTTGCGACATATGCAAAAAAACCCAAAGCAGGTGACCTTTTAAGAGCCGCTGGACCACCTCAACCTAGATGTGTCTGAGCATTCAGCAGTCATGTAGGCATCTGTGGGAAGGAGCAGGCAGTAGACAGCCTGATTCAGAGAAGAAATGAAGGGATGAAGAAATGCTCAGGAGCACCAGAATCCAAAGGAACGGTACATGGAGGAAGAGCCAAGCTCTTTTCTACACTACTCAAGTGTAGAAGTCCCTCAGCCTAGACTCAATTTGTGCAACCTGTCCGTGATGCATCAGGATGTCTTTGAGCCCATATTAGATGTAGACCTTATTCTCCCAAGCTCACTTCAGAGACTGCATGGGCACAAGGAGGACAGTCAGAATTCGGCCATACATGGACATACCCCAGAAATTCAGTAGTAGAGGAGCGGCCAGAAGTTACTTGTCTCTGTAAGTGCTTTTTGTTGTGCCCATAGAAGAGCCCAGGTGTTGCTGGCCCTCTTCTTCTCCCATACTATTCCTCTTCAGGAGCTACCCAAGTTGCTTCTGGAAGTTCCCTCAAATTTGCTCTCCTCACACTGGAAACCTCTTTCCATCTCTTCTTGCCCTCGCAGCACTTTGCCTTGGAGGGAGGTGACCAGGCATGGGGTCAGTGGGACATGGATCTAATTCAGGTGCAAAAGGACTTTACTCTGGGGCATCCTCCAGTCCATGCTTGACTCTTTGGGCACAGCTTTCCCTTCCTGCTTCTAGACCCACCGTATCCTTGCAGCTTCCTCTCTCCTGGAAGAGTCAGAGCAGAAAGGGGAGACGTTTTCTTCTCCCAGTCATACTTCAGAAGATGTGCTGTGCCCATGCACAGCGTTCCCCTCCCCTGCTCTGCCATCCCTCCCCGCAGGGTTGCTCCGAGTAGCCACAATAAGAGGTTAGCCAGCCCATTTCAATTAGTGGCAAACTGCGTGGCGTGACTCCAGGGCCTCCATATGTTCAGGGGGATACGCGACCGCACTTTCCTTGACGCATTCCTCATTCCAGGGGAAGGCCACATCTCCACAGCTTACTGGCACAAGTCACGCAGGCAACTGCAGAAGAGATGGGAGAATAAATACACACTCACACACTCACACACTCACACACACACACGTAGGAAAACTTGGCGCTCTCCCAGCCTCTCCCGTGTTGACTGCCACATGGACCCCATCAATTTTTGTCAGAGCCAGCAAGCCAGCCGACCGCTCACGGATGCTGACAAAGCAATTTCAACAGCTGAAAGGACTTCTCTGCTTTCTTCCTCCAAGCCATGGGATTTTGGTTTGAGTTTGTTGAGTTTTTTTAAAGGAATGTCCTCCTGGGAGAGGTTTCCCAGCCCTGGCATTGCCAGCTTCCCAGGTGCTCCTTGGCTCGGTGCCCCTCTCTGCAGCTGAGGGTCAGAAGGTTCCACTTTGTCCTGTGTGGGGATGGGATGGGGTCTGAAAGCAAATTGGTCCTCATAATGTGCCACTTCTACTATCTCAACATGCCTGGAGGAGATTGAAGGTCTCCCAACCCATTTTTCTGTATTGGCTGCAAGGCTGCAGATTCCATCTACTCTTTTTCCACCACAAAACAATCGCTGCCTTCACATTGCTCCACCCCACCACTCTCACCAACCATCCTCTCCCTGCCCTAAAGCTGTTCCCCACCCCTCACTCTGCTCCCTTCTATCCATAACTTGCTTTTCACCTATCCCCCTGTCCCACCTTTGACACTAATCTTTCTATCGTGTCTGGACTGCCAGTTCTTCTTTACACCATGCCGCAGCCCCAAAAGGTTGTTTTTACCCATGACCTCATTTACCTTCAACCATCCATCTACATCTAGTGATCCTTAATTTATAGCGTGGCTTCCAGCAATGCTCAAAAAAAGTGATAGAGACATAATTTTCTTGAGTGATTTGAATTCTCTAAGCTCCTTCCCCTTGCAGGCACTTTATACTACTTGAGTCTAAAGAGTTCTCACCTGCCTGGAACCTGCTGTACCCAGTACAAATGGGCTGAGCTCAGCACCTGTCCTTTGAAGGACCCACACTCGGCCTCGGCCATGCAATCAGATGAAGAGCCCAAGAAATTCCAATTCCTTTGGCATGGATCTTTACCCCCCGCTAAGGACCCTGGAGAGATTCATCCAACTCTTGGCTTTGCCACTATATTCATGCAATGCTCAAAGACTCTGGTGGGGGTTGAGGACACCTCTCAGTGCTCAGGAAGTCCTCCTGTGAGGTTCTCCTCCTTCTATAGGATGCTTTCAGGGCTTCCTGCAGGTAACCAGGAGTTTGTGTCTAGAATCAAAGTCAGGCTTGAGTTACTAGAGGTCTCCAAAAAGATATTTGACATATCTCAACAAGTTTGGTAATCCTCGCCACAACACACGACACGCACCGCAATGCCCCCTAGGTGAAGTTGAAGGGCAGGAGATGTGCTCAAGAGAAAAGGTACAGAAGTATTTGGGGGAGGAAGCAGAAGACAGTGGTGGCAGGATGAGGACTTTCAATTTCAGCGAAATCCTGGTCCCACTGAAACCTTGGAAAAAAGTCTTATGGTTGCTCCCCCCAGCCCTATCCTGGGTGAAGCTCAAGAACATCGGAATTATGGAGTTCAGTGAGCGGTCTGGACCAGGATGGGGTCATGGGTAGAGTCAAGGCAGTTACGAGGAAGTGCTTTGACCACAAGGCCACGCTGCCTGTCACTTCCACCAAGAGACACATCTTCTGACAGGAACAGGGACCTCATGAGCAGAGCAGATCCTGAAAGCCATCCAAAGCTGACAAACCTTTTCCAAACCACTAGCCTGGGCTCGAGATGGAGCATCATGTGATTTCCCTATGCCTATATTATGGTGCTGCTCAATTCGATGTATTAGGGTATTTTTTCCTCTCTCTCTCAGAAGCTCCAAGTGTTGATCACAAGTGACGATAGGAGAATGGGCAACCTGGAGCTTCAGGCTACAAGCTTCGGGAAGCAGGCTCAGCAGCCTGGCCTCACAGAGCAAAATGTCACCATTTCCAAGGATGTACACAGTGAAAAACGAAATAAGGCACTGGGGTGGACTGAGGAACCGAGAACCGTTGCAATGCTACATTTTGCTTCGCTGCTCTGTCCGAGAATAAGGTGGGATGTAGAAACTTGGCCATGTCAGGGGCTACAGCTGGAAAAGGAGCTGGAGGGTGAAAGCCACGAAGACTGTCAATGCCCAGGAGTTAGGCAGCTTCCTCTGTTGGACTGCCCACTGCAGCTGTAGCTGTCTCATCAAGCCAAATTCAGGGGTATCAGCTGTGACTTGAGATGGATGAGCAGGGCAGAGGAATCTGACAGACATCTCAAAGAGTCCTGGCAAGTCGTGCTGTTTTGTACCGTTTCATCCTGCAGTTAATGAGATCCATGCTAGAAGAAAGAAACTTGTTGGTCCTGCCACAGTTTCAGACTTCCAGTGTTTTTCCTGAGCATGGATCCTGCACTGGAAATGTAAGAGAGAGATTTCAGATTAACCCAGAGAGTTCTTCCAAGGAGAACAAAGTGATGCCATGACGGGAAAACAGTCCCTTGTATCCCATCCTCAAAATGCTCTTCCACATTTCACAGAACCACAGAATGGTAGAGGCTGGAAGGGACCTCTGGAGATCATCTAGTCCCACCTCGCTGCCAAAGCAGGATCACCTAGGGCAGACCACACAGTGATGCACCAGCCCTGGTGACATCACAGCAGGCAAGAACACTGGTGGTGGCCCATCCCACAGGGCAGTTGCTGACACAGCCAGCCCCTGATGGGCGCACACCGAGGGCTGTGCCAGGCAGAAGAGCGCACGCTGGCTCTTCTTTCTTTGTTGCTTCTCTTCCACGTCACCCAGAGAGGGATGGGACGGGACCACGGCAAGTTCCTGACCTCTCCCTCCAGAGATAAGTATCCTACCTGTAACTTAGCAGAGTCATGCAGGGAGCTGGAAGTTCCTCACGGCCGTGGACAGAGGGAGCTCCCCAACATTTTACCCTGGAGAGCTGTGGGCCAGGGCCTCAAGTAGCTTGTGGCACCGTCACTGGTAATTCAGTGGCCAGAACACTGGTGGTGGCCCATGTCACTGCAGGGTGGCTGGCACAGTTGGCCTAGGGGGGAGTGTCTCCTGGCCATCAGAGAGACATGGGATGGAGGGCCTTGGCAGGCAGCTGGGACAACCCCAGGCAGGGAGGCAGGGAAGGGCTGAGGGGAGACTATTCCAAGAGACTATTTCAAGAGATCGCTGCGATCTCAGTGCCTTCCCCATTACTGCTCTGCAGGTAGCAGCAAAGATACATGGTCCAAGAAAGCATGGACGTGGGAATTTTGCTTCCATTAGTCCAAATCTTTCTCCAATCAGTCCTGAGACACCCACATCCTTCTGGATCTCATCTGATGGCACCAAGCATCGTCTGGCAACAAGCACTGTCTGCAAGGGAAGGAGGCAAAGGAAAAAGAATAACGAGATTTGTCAGCTTTGCCAAACTGATCGAAGGCTAATTGTCCCTATATCTGCCTAGGTCACAACTAAATCTCATCACCAGTTTGAAATATCACTTGCTGGCCATCCCAAGGTGGCTGGAGTCAACCGGAGAACGGGGACATGCAGACAGTTGGAAAGACCTCCAAGCAGAGGAGATCTAGAGTTTCGCTGTTGGTTGAATGAAATGAGCTGATTTTGCCAGTTGTCAGGCAGCAATCACAGCCCTGATGGATGACAGAAGAAACCAAGTTCCTTCTGCAGCCAAATTCCATTGACACCTCCACAGAGTTGGCTTTCACCATCCATCACGACATCTGCTGAGGTCCATGGGAAGGGGAGAGGGTGTAGCTCTCTGTCCCACCCTGGGTTATTTTTACAGCTGGGAAAGGAGGTGGTGAACCTGGACGAGAGCGTTGGAGGCTTTTCCAAAGCAGCTCACAAAAGCTGTGAAACCAGAGCTGGAGTTTACAAGGCCCCAGATCAGCAGCTCCAAATGTGTCACTGGCACTGAACCTACAAGGGCCATGTGCCCCAGAAAGGAATTTCCCTGGTTCTGCCCAAGCAGAATATTTCTGCACAGAAATAAAACCTCCCAGCCAAGTACCTGTCTCCCCTACTGGTCTAGAAACCTGAAACAGATGCTCAGAACTCATAAGCATCCCCAGCCCTCCTTGGAGGACACAACCTCAGGAGGTACAGGCAGGACATTAGGACAGAAAGACCATCTGTGACATGCAAACCTTTTGCCTGCCCAGATACAAGACTTTTGGAAAACACCCAACCAAGCAAAGACCATGGAGTTGTGCTGATTTACATCAGATGAAGATGGGTCTCTTGAAAATCAATTCCAGGTGAGCTGAGTGGAGCTGCCCAGAAGCTGTTCGCTTCTTTCTCTCTCTCTCTCCTCACTCCGTTGCCAAAACACGATGAAGCTGAAGATTCACAGGCAAGGCAAAATGTTTCCCTCGGGAGGAGCCGTTCCACACATGCCTTCCCAGTAAGCTGTCCCAGCAGAGTGGCAACGTTTGGAAACCAAATCGGTCATTGCTGGCAATTGTAGAAATGGACAGAAATAGCAGAAAAAAATTTCACAATTTCCTGCACATTTTTTTTTTCTTTCGTGATTGTTCCACAAAGAAAAAAATGTTGGGTTATCCAAAAGAGAAGAATGGTTTAAGCAAGCAAAACAATAATCACCTGCTTTACTAAGTGTTTGCAAACACCATAAACTGTTTTTCTTAGCCAAATGTCATTCCTTTCCACAACCATCACCCTCTTCTCCCACTTAACTCACTGTGATTAATGGGAGGGGAAAGAGGTTGTTGCCTTTTCTTTCCCCGATGGATTTTAACTCCAAAACTGTCACTGTAGTTGGAAAGTGCTCTCGTCACCTCCTCTTTTCCCCCCAGGATGGGTGACACCATCGCATCTGTGGCATGAAATCTTTTGTCTTTGTCACTTAAACGTTCAGCAGTAGAAGTCCTCTCTGGCAAGCCAGGAGCTGTGGGAGAAGACCTCTTTGTTTGTAACACTTCTCCAAGACAGCCAAGGTTCCTGGGCACATCCTTAATCAAATTCTCAGTTCTTCTAATGGAGTTATCAAAGCTGTGTTGGAGGGGAGGATTGTTTATATTTATTTCTTTCTGGGTTGTAGACACTGCCAGTAGAGCCTTCAAAATAAGAAAAGAAAAACCCTCTGACTCGCTGCCCAGAAACTCAATCCCAAAAGCCTCCTCCCAACCTCTGTTTACAAAATTATAAGCTTTCTTTGTCCTAACCATTTTTCCTGTTACAATAATATTCTTCATCTTCTATCTGACATTTTTTTGGTGCATGGAAAACGTGATTTCATTCTGAAGGGATTTCTTATGAATCAATACAGCAAAGGGAACACAGAGATGTTTGCAGTAAATCACCCTCGAAGCAGAGACTTGCAGAAAATTAGTTACCAAAAAAAAAAAAAAGTAGATTATTCCAAGCCATTTCCAGATGGAAGGAGGTTATATTTTCCATACACTGTATCTGGGTTTTGTGTCACAAAACAATCCGGTATTTATTTGAAGTATTTTTTTTCTCTTGTACCGTCGAGTTACGATTACGTGAAACGAGTTTCCAAAAACTACAGAAGTTGGCCTCCTTTAGGTAACAAATGGAAGAACTGAGATACCGAGTTCAAAACCAGCTAAGGCTTAGCCCCCTTTGAAGTCAAGAGCCGAGTCCAGCAGCAGAAGGCTGATTTCCATCCAGGAAGGTTTCCTCCATTCCTGGGATGTCCATGACCAGTGCAGAGGTCTGATTTTCCAGTGCTTTGCAGTTTCTTTCACTCACTTCTCTATAGCTGGCGGAGATAATTCTTGGAGGTAGGCTTGCTACTCCCCTTTGGTAAAGTGAACTTTGTCATCACCATCTCCTTGGAGAAGGCTTGGCAGGACAGAACGCCCGGTGACTTGAGGAAGCTGCTGGATTGCTGAGTTCTTGGAAGCACTGGACAGGGAGCAACCTATCTGAGCCACATATCAAACTAGATTTTCAGTACCAAGCCGTTCTCCTAAAGGAGAGACATCTGAAAGCCACTGGGAGAGTATCTGGATGGAATCAGTTCTGGCTGCTACCCAGGGGACCAGGGCACATCCTGCAAGTGGTTCACTCCAGCAGTGACCTAAAACCCAAGACAGGTAAATGAAGGAGCTACATCCCCCTTCCAACAACTCCCCGAGACCTGAAAATCTGGTGCAAAATCATCCTGTGGGGCTTTTCATGGAACCGTGGGGCATCGACACTGCGGGTGTGTAGCGTCCTGCAAGACAACCAGTAACTGTAACGAGTACAACCTCGCATATGGAAGCAAACAAGCAACCTGTGAAGAAAGAAAAGTAAAACCAGACTTGTCTGAGCTGAATCTTGCTGTGGGCAGACAGTACAGGAAAGCCCATGGGCTGACCTTTAGGGGTAAAATGTTCTCAAAAGGGGAGAGAGTCCTGGAATTAAAAAAAGTAAAAAAATAAAAAAGAAAAGAAAAAGCTTGCTGTGGTGTCCACGTAAGCAAAGCAGTATCAATCTGGGCTGCCTGTGACAGTGTCCCATCTCCAAGCAGCCTGGATCCCGTCTCAAGAAGCCACTTGAAGAATTGCTGGTGTTTTCTGCCTCAATGGACTTTAACCTCTGGTTTCACAGAGCAATGTTAGGCCTGTCTTCTGTGTTATTTGGATAAAGCATCGACAAGAAGAGCTGGGGTCACAGGAGCCAGCCAGGCAGGAGAGCTCCATGAAAGGTGGTTTCAGGGGGAGTAGCTGATGTCCTGAAGCTCCTGTCCTCCTTTATCCGGTTAATGCAACATTCTCAACAAACTTGTTGCCTGCTGTTCACTGTTTCATTGAACTGAAGGACTCTAAATAATATATGTGGTTTAATTGCAACCTATCTTCTCCAGGAACACCAGGCCAGCCTCTTCTCTTGCTCTATAGACGGCCAGAATTGTGCAAAGGAGGAGCTGGATCTTTACCTGCTCTGAATTCCTAATCCTAATTGCACTGGCAGGGGGGTGGGACCCAAACCTGGTGGTTAGAAGGGTTTCATGCTCAATGAAAGGTCCTGAGGGCACGACCAGGTCCTGAGGTCCTCCAGGTCACTGAGCAATGGGGGAGTGCAACCAGTGCCAAAGATCCCTCTCCAAGAGGCTGAGTAACTCTCTTCACCCTTCCAATGGCCAGGTCTGAAGCTGCCAGAGCTCTGCGTGCACCGGCTGACTGCTTCAATCTTTACGGTTTGGGGATTTTTTTTCCAGGAAAAATCCAGCGCTCGCCTGCCCTTAGAGACCTGATTTTTTTTTTGTTGTTTGGTTTTTTTTTAGCATGTCAAACACACCAATCTATAAGAGGAGCAGCACCAAGCCTGGAAAGCTGGCCCGGGGCCGGGAGAAATGTCAATCCGAGAGGAAGTCTCTGTCATACATACACACACAGGGCTCCATCAGCCAAGCATTTTGAAGTCATCTTTGGCTTGTTGCTCCCTTCCCTTGCTCTCAGCGGTCCCATCGGTAGGGACCGGCCGACCTCTAGTGGTGTCAACCCACAATGCGAGCAACCAGACTCTCCTCGGGCTGGGAGCAAGCCTCCATCCAGAGCAGAGCATCTTATGGGGTGTCTCCCCTGGATAATTAAAGGTCCCACAAGACTAGAGGAACCAAAAAGGGGAGGGAAATGTGTGGAAGAGCATCTATGGGAGCAAGGAGAAGCAGCCACAAGAGCTCAGATTACCAGCATTGCCTTGGCACTTGCACTACAAAAATCTTTCGATGTCTCCACGGGAGATGTGCCCTCGAGAGCTGGTGACTCTGAGAGGACATTTGGTCAAAATGAGGTGAAGGGAGAGAGCCGAGATGGGACAGCAGGGTGCTGACCTCGGAGGGGACTTGTGAGGCCAGGTAGACTATGTTTAGGGGCCTCGTGCTCTGCACAGTCATTTGCCTTTCTCCCATACAATAGTTTCTCAGATGTCTCCCTATTTCCCAGCCACGTGAAGAGGAGGAAAGCCAGGAATGAGCACCAGAGCCTGGAGAAAGCTCACAGCCGAGCACTTTCTCCTTGCTGGAAGGTGTTTTTTTAGGATCCCCCTCTGAGTGAGGCTGAAGCTGGAGCTGAGGGCCCTTGGGAGTGAAGGACAGCCATCGCTTGGAACCCAGCAAGCTGAGGCAGATAGCAGCCTGCCTGAGCAAGGCTGAGGTTTCTCTCACGTGGAAGTGTGAGCTATAGACGTGCGAAACCCTATCTCCAGTGTTACCCGTATCAAAGACTTCGAGGAGGGGGGGTGCTGATTTAAAATAGGAGCTTGGCAAAGGTTCCTGCTTTTCCTCACGTCTTACTTGAGTGGCACTCTGCCAAAATGTCAGCTTGGCTGCTCCACATGTCCCAAGCATCCTAGGCACGTCCTACAAACCTTTCCGGTGCTCCCAGGGAGATCTCTGTCTCCACAAACCGTTCTCTCCTCTCAGCTGTGGAGGGTCCTGGTGGCCTCTGAGCACCATCTCCCCAGCTGAGGAGCAAGAGGAGGGTCATTGCTGAAGTGTCAAAAACAAAGACTGGGGATGTGCACAAAAAGGTCTCTGAAGACAGAGCTGGATTGTGCACAGAGACCCTCTTTTTCCCTCCAGCACTAAGAGAGCACAAGGAATCCGTGAGAAACCGAGGAGCACAAGACAAAGGTAGTGGGAATGATCTTGACTTCCTAGTGTACGTGGAAGAAGAGATTTCAGCTGAGGTGATCGTGGCTATAGGTGTCCAAGGACCCCGAATGCTCATGAGGAGCCAGAGGCTGGCAAAGCTGTGGCATTTTGGAAACCATCTCCCAGGGGTCATCAAAATACCACCAGTATTGGGTCCCTAGAGGAACCAGACAAGAGTCCCCTCATGCTATCCTGGGGCAGTGGCTCAATCCAAGCTGTCTCAAAGAGACAAGACATATCCTGAGCCACCGGGACCATTTCCTCCCTCCCTACCCAAGCTTTCCTCCTTGCTTTTGCCCTTCTCAGCCTAGTGCCCTTGCACAGCCCGGAGAGGAAGCCTGCTTGAGCAGAAGCCTTTCAAGACTACCCCAAGGCTGATGGGTGAGCGGTTTTTCCCTCGCTCTCCCAGCTGGAGGAACAGGCCAGGATAGCTGAGCAAAGATCCCCAGCAGCACTGGAAAAACTGAGATCTCAGGAAAAGCCACAGGCATTTGCAAAGCGTCTCCTCTGAAGACGGATTGCTCTCACACAGGCTGCCCTGCGGACGGCCGAGTCAAGGAGGTGCTTCAGCAATAAAGTGCTCTTCTCCTTTCCTCCTCAGCTCTCTGGGGTGACTGGAGTGCAGCCCAGCAGCGCTCCGCAGCACCAGGGCCGAGGTGGCTGCTGCGATGCCACCTCCCCTCTCACATGCTGCTTCCATTAGAGCCCAGCTCCTCTGGCAAGGGCACCGTGCCCAGTCACGAGAAGCTGTTCACTGGTGGCTTGTTTTAGCCAGTTGTTGGAGGCTTAAAACAATGAACTTGCAAATATTCAGTTCCTTCTCTGTGATTGCTCACTCGATTGCTTTCTTTCTTTCATTATCTTTCTTTCATTCATTTTCTTTCTTTTGTTTTTTTCTTTCTTTCTTCCTTTTTTTCTCTTATTCTTGTTCTCATTCTCTCTTGATCTCTGGCTCTCTGTCTATTCCTCCCTCCCTCCCTCCCTCCCTCCCTCCCTTCCTTCCTTCCTTCCTTCCTTCC
>VWZK01015419.1:42634-73921 GCA_013396935.1 Baryphthengus martii | reverse complement strand
CCCTCCCCTCCTTTCTCCTCCTTTCCCTCCTTCCCTCCCTTCCTCTCTCCCTTCCTTTCATAGGGACACACTGATGCCCTGAGCCCCAGGTGTGTCTGCGGAAAGCTTGGTTTTGACTGGAGATGACCTGCCCCTTTCTGCCAGGCTCTGCCTGAGGCCCATGTAGGAATAAGGACTGCAAGGAAACGTGGAGTGGCAGCCAAAAAGTAGGAGAGTGTGAGTCACCCTGAGACCACCAAGGTGTAAAGAGGCAGAGGACAGTTCCACTTGGGTCATCCCACCAGAAGGACAGGTGGGCAGAGCCAGCTGGAGGCCATCAGTGTTGTAGTTTAAAGCAGACACAAGGTGAAGCATGAACGAGGTGGGAAATGAAGCACCACAGCACATGTTAGAAGAATCCCCATGTCCCGGTTTGGAGCAGAGAGGTTGTGAAGAAGGTGCTTCACATGCCTTCTCTAACTCCTACTGCTTTCTGTAGCCTGGCTGTTCTGTGCTAGGACAGGCTGAACTCACTTCTCACTCCTTCATGCCCACCTAAAACCGCTGGCGTAAGAGCATCCAAGGAAGGATGGTGACGTGGTGAGCATCAGCAAACCAGGGAGAAAAGACCTGGCTCATGATGCTTTTACTGACCTGAGCGTTTGAATTAGGATGCCTGCCTGATTTCTTTGGACTGTGTGGTCCCATGGGAGCCAAGATTGCTTATACTGTCATGGATTAGAAAGAGTGGCTGGTGCTGAAGGTCTCCACAGGGGCATTTTTGCATCGTACTGCTTGGAAAGGCAGGAAGAGATTGGCAGAGGCTGGGCAGAGCATGTGAGTTGGGGACCAGCAGTGCTGGGAGTGCTCTGCACCCAGCTCGGCGTGCCCCTGCTGCGCCCTGCTCCTGCAACTTCCCGACAGGTCCCCAGCCCCTTTATCTCAGGGATGTACAAACCCAACTGCATCCGAGCTTGGTGGGAACACAACTCGGAGGTGTGCTGTGCGAGTGGAGCTGCAGGAGAAGCTGGTTGCAGGCGAAGAGACGTCACCTCCTGCCCAGCCTGCTTTCTGTAACTCCATCACTTGGAGGCACATCCCTGTAGATGGAGCCAGAACCTCACAAGGCAGAAGGACAGCCCAGTCCTACGCACCGCTTTTCTCTGAGGGACAGACCAGACCTTCTAGTGATGGCTCTGCTCTGAAGAGGGATTAGCCCAGCCCCTCTCCTCCCTGCCCTCAAACATCTCCAGGATTTTGACTCCACTTCCCTCTCCAGGTAAACCGTTCTGACTGTCACGTTGTCCTTCTTTACTCAATGTTCAACCCAAACCCCTTTCTTTTGCTTTTTCCTGTCCACCACGGCCAGGGAGAGTGGGTAACTCCTGCACCACAGGCTGCATGTTGATGCCCCTCTCTGAGCACTAACATCTCCCAGGGATGTTAATAAATCCCCTAGAGCCATTTCTGGGATGGATTTTCATACTAACAGCCCTGTGATGAAATTCCACGGGTCCTGCTGGCTTGGATGGCAGCATTCACACTCTGTCTTCTACAGTTGCCTTGGTCCCCTTCCAGGGAAGGGCTGATGGTCTGGCCCAGGAAACAGAGAGACCTCCAGGTGAGCTGCTGGGGCAAGGGAAACTGGCTGTCCCCTCTCTTTGATCTCTAAGGCTTCTGGTTTGGTGCTGCTCAGCCTCAGCCTGCGTATCCATAAGAGTCCCAGGGACTTGGGCCTGGCCCCTCCACCAATGGGTCAGGCTGTCACCATCGTAGGCAGTGGTCAAGCAGCTCAGGGACATAACAACTCAACAGCAGCATCCTGGAGACCACAGCAGGGTTGGCAGCGATGGGGCATCAGTCAGGCCCAGCTCCATGTAGACAAGTCCCTCCCTTGTGTGGTGATGGGGAGAGGGTAGATTTGGACCAGCAGAAAGCATGTAGCTGGGAGGGTTTGGCATCATGGTTACAGCAGGACAGGGGACGGGGACATCATTTGCTAAATACAGTGCAGATGTGAGACCCCAACCCCAAGGTAGCTGTTGCCCAGATCAGATCTGCTTCACCCTTCCCACCCTGGGAAGGCTTGCCACCTCCTGGCCTTTGCCCAGACATGATGTTCAGGAAAAGCCAGGTTGTTTCATGCTTTTTGTCCCTTGAGGACACTTCCAAAGAGGCCTCACCATCACTGTGAGAAGCCTGGGAAAAAGTAAAAGCAACGGAAGATGAAACTGCTCCATCCCCACCCACCGCTGTGACCGCAATTTCAATCCAGATCTGAGGGCTGTTCCTTGCTTAGCCAGCAGAGAATGACTGGGGAGAGGGGGGATGGGACAGATCCACCTCTAGAGTTTCTTCCCAGGACAACTCGTCCTTGCCGGGGGTCCCCTCTGGATCCAGGGCACGGTTTTCCAGCTCCCTTTTATCTGCCAACAACACCCCACAACCCAATGACCCTCTGGGTCCCTGGTGCTGGGCTTTAAAATCTGTTAAATAAAGGTTTCTCAGAGAAACTTCACCACCTTTCACAGCCCCACAAGAAACACTCCCCAAGTGGCCCAGAGTCTCCAAAGCAGGGGCTGAAATTAGAGAAAAAAAAAACCAAACACTAATTTGGGAACTTGAAGGTGGAGGATTTGATAGGTACAGGGAGATGTACTGGGAGCAAGGTTTCCTGGCATGGAGCTGGTGAGACCTGCCCTTCCTGATGGTCATACCAGAGTCGCCAGCCCGGCCTGGAGACAGCAGCATGCTGCAGAGATGGAACCTCTGAGAAAAAAAAAAAAAAATCTGAAAAGCCAGCAAGGGGAAGTGAGTGGCAGATAAGAACATGTCGAGGAAAAACACAAACCAGAAGCTCCGGAGGAATTTTGGAAAGGAAACAGGGAATTAACTGCAGAAAAAAAAGAGGGTGGGGAAACGCGCAGCAGTTTATGGCTCGCAACAAATCGTCCGTCCGTCCCTCCTCGCTCTGCACGGGCCACCTCTTCTTCCTGACCCCGGGCACATCCAGCTGGGCAGGAGCGCTGGGAACAGGCAGGTGGCTGTTGCTGGTTCCTGTGGAGTTGATTCCAGTGGGAATCAAAGAAGCAAAACTGAGGGAAGCTTGCAAGAAAATACCATCCCCGCTCCGTCAGATGAAGCTGCACGTCCTGTCTCACCAGTGGGTAGATGAGGAAGAGCCAAGGCCAAGGCTGGTAGACACCAGGTACCCCCCAAGGTCCTGGGATGCAGCCTGGCTGGGAGGACACATCGTTTCGGTGCCCACCCACACAGACCCACAGCTATTTCTGGGAGGCCAGAAACCATCCCATCTCCTCCCCATTCCTTTTTTTTCCCCCTCTTGCCTCTGCTTCCCAGCACAAGCCCCACAGCATGGGGTCCCCATGCACAACCCCCTCAACCCGCCCCTCACCCTGCAGCTATTTTAGAGGAAGGCAGGAGGTATTTTTAGTGCTGCCGACTCCCAGGAGGAGCGCTGAACCTCTGAGCCGCAGCAGCGCTGGCGCCAGAGAAACTGCCGCTGCTCTGGCTGATATTTCTTGTATAATTAAACTCAATCCATCCCGGGGGCTGGGTCTTGGCCACCAAACTCAGCGAGGAAGGGAAGGAGAGGAGCCAGAGAGCCAGGGGCTGAGGGCTCTGACGGATGCTGGGAAGTGCTCCTCCAACGCTGGGAAAGCCAGGCCTGAGACTTCGGGGGGAAGTTTTTGCCAGGCACAAGGAAGTAGGATGGCTCCAAAAGCGGCAGGGAGTGGGATTTAATGGGAGCAGAATCCAAACCACCACCTCAGCAATAGCAAAAGACCCTATTACCAGCATGATCCCTGCAGCAGATGGACTCAAAGGGGATGTCCAAGGCTGGACAGCACCCAAAGGCAGCCTGGGAGAAAACGGTGGGATTTGAAAAGCACCCAGTGCCCACAGAGCAAGCCAGAGAGATGTCTTCTGGTAAACAAAAGCCTAAACCAGAGCTGGAATCATGTAGGAAGTTTGGGGGCTGTCTGGTTAGCGAGCATCTGGTGAACACAAGCTGCGGCTGGAGGCTGACAAGCAGCAGCACAACCCCTCCTTCTTCCCACGCCCACCACCCCGCATCTGTCCGGGGGGCCCCAGCCTGCCATCGAGGAATGGGGGGGGGAAATGACAGCCAGGAGAAAACACAGCACCCACCGAGATTTAGAGTTTGGGATTGTTTGGTTTTTTTTTGTTGTGGTTTTGGTTTGGTTTTTTCCCCTGTGCAAAAAGAACAGAGCATTTATTCCTGCGCTCCCTTAAATTTCACGATATGTTTCCAGCGATCCAGACACCAAGATGGCATTCCAAGCAACAGTATATTTTATATAACTGATTTTTTTTTTCTTTTTTTTTTCGTTGTTTTTACCACTTTATAAAGCCATACAATGAACTGCAAAGAATCTGACATCTGTACAATGGGAAGACAACAGCGGAGTCACATTCACACAAGGACACGGTGCGACCGAAATCATCCTTTACACGCCAGACAACACGATGGGCACAAAGACACAAAATATAACGTGGTTTGGTTTTTGTCGTGGGGTTGGTTTTTTTTCTTCCATCTATATAAATACACAGAAATGGGCGACTCGAAAAGTTTGAAACTGTTCATTAACACTGATTAGCAAATAAACCTGTAACGTTCCCAAAGCAACAAAGACAACAACAACAACAACAACAAAAAAACCAACACGGCAGCACAGGATCTGCCAACAGAAATGTCGGGTCGCTTCCTTTTTTTTCTTTTTCCTTTTTAAGAAANTTTTTTTTTTTCTTTTTAAAAAAAAAAAAAAAAAAAAAAAAAAAAAAAAAGAGTAACCCCAAACCAACCTCGCAATTTGCAAAACAAACGAACGAAATGAAACAAGCCCCTGCGGGCTCCTTTGCTGTCTGATCCTCCTGCCTGCTCCAACTGGGAAGGGTTGCCTTTTGTGGATGCCGCTGTCTGGGGTTTGGGGGGCAACTGGTTTCTTTACCCGCCCGACCTGCTGGGTGGGGATTTACTTGGTGTTTGGTTCGGGCAGTTGAACTCACTGGGAAAAAAAATAAAATAAAATTTAAAAAAAAATATCGATGCCCGGAGGCTGGGTTGGGTTTGTTTTGTATTTTTCTCCCTACCTGGTTTTGTTTTCCACGTGTGGTTTGACCAGGGGGCAGCCAGAATAGATTGTATCCAGAGAAACCCCAAACTTTGCTCAATTTATCTGCTTCAACCCATGAGCCCACCCATCTCTACTGGTAAAGACCATAAGATGGGTGCATCCCATTAGCAGATGATGATCTGGATCATCCCTCAAAATAGCTCCCAGGGGGACAGAGCCAGAGGTTCTGAAAGGGAACCAAGGAGCAAATGACACCCCCAGGGGATCATTTCCCAACAGACAACAACATCGACAGCAAAGGGAGGACGGGCGGGAAGGGGCTTCTCCAAAAAAAAAAAAAACCAACCAAAAAACCAACAACAACAAAAAATACAAAAAGGGCACGTACAATAAATTTACACACGCAAAAAAAAAAAATAAAAATAAAAATAAAAATATATATATGTGGGGAAAAGTGCGTTTTTTAAGGATATCTTTGGCAAGAATATATGCAGTTCTTTGTGCAGGAAGGAGAGATGTGTTTGTGTGTGTGTGTGTGAGCGAGAGAGAGATACCATCCGGCTGCTGACAACTGCAGTGTGATTACAATGAAACATATGCTGGGCTTAACTCGAGCAAGCTCCAATCTCAAATACCATGACTGCATTTAAAAACCAAAGGGAAAAAAATAAAATAAAATAATTAAAAAAAAAAGAGTCTTTTCCATCCCTTTCATAAAGAAAAAAATATCAACACTACGTCCCCGCCAGCTCTGATTCTTAACACCGGCTGCTTGTCTCTGCTGGGGACAGAAAGGGTAGTTACACCTAAAAATGTAACTTTAAAAAGGTAGTTACACCTAAAAATGTAACCTTAAAAGGGCAGTTACACCTAAAAAATGTAACTTTAACAAAGGAGGTAACAGGAAAAAAAAAAAAAAAGAAAAAGTGCCTTTAACGGGAGCTGAAAAACACCCGGCTCCATCATTGGAAGGTGATTAGCTGTGTGTGTTAAAATCAAATCAAATAAAATATAATAATCAGATTAGTGTTGAGGGATTTGAATATGGTCTAAATCTTCAGCTAGTGGGTTAGTGGGGGAAGCTGTGAGCAGCTCAGGGCCCGAAGCAGGCGTGATGCTATCGACAGGTATCTGCTGGAGTCGCCTTCTAAATCTCCAGGGTGCTTAAATCTGCTTCGTTTGTACAGGGACAAAAAAAAAAACAACAAAAAAACCAAAAAAAAACCCAAACCAACAAAGAGGAATGGGAGTTTCAAGCACCGGTTTCCCGAGGCAGCAGATTAAAAGAAAATTACATTATTCTCATCTCTCTTCTTAGCAGTGAGAAAACCGAGTTCGAAAAATAGAGGCTTTCAAAAAATATATCTTTATCTATCTATAAACACAGTGTTTTCTCTAACCGGTGAGGAGCTTACAGGTGAGAGCGTCTCTCGTCTCGCTTGAATTTCGCAGAAGGAGGGAATTGCATTTTTTTGGAAACCTCAAAAAAAAAAAAAAAAAATCCACGAAAAGGCCTCTGCATTCGTGCGGCCAGGGGGGGAATCGGGGAGGGGAAAAGCCCCCCCCTCTAGAATCCCCCCCCTGATCCTGCCACCATCTCACAACTAATTCCTCACTACCCATCCTTACGTGCTCACTTCAGGACATCTATCCATACATCCAGCCCTCTCCGGGCCCCCCACGTCGCTTGTTCCCCCCCCTCACACACACACACACACACACTCACACACGCGCGCACACCGGTCACACGCACGTCACCCCCACACGGGGAAGGGGGACACGAGACACACACGTCCCCCCCCCACCCCGTTTCTTCCCCCATCCCTATATTCTGGATTTTCAGGATAACGTGCAGGTGTTTCCCCAGGGGAGGGGAAGGTGGAAGGAGGGCGGAGGAGGAGGGGGCGGATATAATGGGGGGAGATACGATGCGCGGAAAGCAAAAAAAAAATATATTTTTCAGAGTGTAAATTTCACCTGTTGGGGTTTTTTTTTTTCCTCCTTAAAATTTCGTTAGCTTACAGTATTTCATCAGGATAGCTCGGATATATGTATCATAGCTGTCAAGGCAAGAGAGAGAAGCTCTCCAGGGGTGAGGCTGCAGGGCTATATTTCTCATTTTTGCCCCCTCCTCCCCCCCCCAATACACTCTCTGGGCCACTTTGCACTGAAAAGTGCTGCCAAAAGCTCTCGGGGGGGGTGGGTATCTGCAGCAGAGGGCTCAGCGGCTTCAGCTGGACCATTCCCCCCCTGTCCCAAATATACACGTGTGACTGAAGCATCTTCTGCCCCTTCCCTGGCATCACGGGGCTGATGCCCCCCAACTATGATGCCCCCTCCCTGGCAGTGACACAGGGACTCCCACGCCTCATCTCCAGCCCCAGCAGGCCTTTCTCACCTCCCAAATGAAAAGTCAATGGCACCAAAACCACCACAAAATTCGGTGCATCTTGGAGGGGGGGGCACCAGCCTCCAGTCAGCCAATTTTGGGGTGGGGGGGGTACGTGCGTGCCAAGCAGGGTGGCTCTCGGAGGATTTGTCACCTCCTCACTGAGCCCAAGTTGCCCAGTGACTGCAGGTCCTTTCCTTTTTTCTTGGGTTTTTGTTTTAAATTTTCTTCCTTTTCTTTTTTTTTCCCTTTTTTTTTTTTTTTTAACGTGGCCTCCAAAATAAAAAGGAGGAAAAAAAAGCGCCTGGGTTTACTTGTAGTCATTCGCCTTTTCGTGCAACTTGAACGTCCATGCAATTTAAAAACCGCGTCTCCGAAGACCGAGAAAGGGGTGGCAACGGGTCCACTGCTTCCCACAGGGAACCCGCCTCTGCCAGCATCCATTATTATTATAATTATCATTATTATTACTATTATTATTACTATTTCTTTTTTGTTCTGCTTTGTTCTGGGGGATCTTTTTTTTGTGTGTGTGGTAAGAGAACGTGCGACGGGCCACGGGAGAAAACTGCCCGAGAGGACTAGTGACAGGAAGGAAAAACGGGAAGACAGGAGAGGAGGTGACTTGTGCCATCCAACGAGGAGGTTCCTGGGGAGCATCTGCACAGGGTGGCAGGAGCCTCTCCACACCTCCTTCCAGGATGGAGGGTGGGGGGGCACAAGCATCCCTGGAGAGGTGGGGAAATGCCATGATCCCCCTTCTCCAGGTGGATTCACGGCGGCTCACCTGTGACCGGCGCTGGGCTGTGAGGTCAGCAACGGAGGTCAGCTCACGGTTGAGCTCCCTGGGGGTGGGAAGGTTCAGGATCAAGGCCCCCCCCACACCCCCAGCAAGTTGCCAGGCAAGGCAACAGGTTTTTGGGGAAGCATCAGGGCTGGCGAGGACCCTCCGCTGCAGCCAGGCAAGGGAAGGTTTCTGAGGCCATCATCTCCTCCAGTGTCCCACACACTCAAGTCTACGTTCTCTCCTACAGGTCGTTTCAAACACACAGATGTTCACTGGTGGTGCTGGTGGGATGGAGCTTCTTCCATGGGTTTTGCCATTTGGTTGGGTTGTTTGGGTTTTTTTTCCTCATGGAAAACACCAGTCATGGTCCCGTATTCAGTCCCGAGGGGATGCCACCGCTCGGGATCGTGACGTTGAAAGCTGGGAATAAGCCTCTCGCTGCCACCTGCGTTTTGGTCACCTTCCCTGCGATGGGACGTGCGTCCTGTTTGGTGTGGCTTGGTGGCTCTCTTGTGTAGGTGCGTGGTTTTGGTTCCTCTAGGTGTGTGTTTGGCTTGCTTTGAGTTTTTAGGGGTTTCGTTGGGGGTTTTTTTTGTTGTTTGCTGTTTTCCTCCAAAATTCCAACCCTTTCCCCCTGCTCCCCCCTCCCCGATTCACTTTCCTCTCCCACAATGCACTTCCTCACACTCCTTCTCGGATCAGCTCCAAGTCCTTCTCCAAAATTCAAGAATCACCCGCAAGCGGCAGCTCATCTTTTCTGGCCGGAGCCAAGCATGACCCTGGAGACAAAGTTGACAATGGCTGCAGCCGGTTGGTCTGGGTCCAGCTCGGCAAAGAGGTGGCAGATGTTGTCTGTGGTGCTCCCTTGTTTCCTGGCCACAAAGCCGAAGAGCCTGGGTGAGGAGAAGACAAGAGGCTCAGTGAGGTTTGCCAGCTTTGCTCACCCAAGGAACACCCTCTTCCAGCATGGTCTTGTCCACCTTCTCTTTAGTATCCATCTCGCACAACACAGCGAGAGAAATCCCAAACCAACCTGCATGGAGACCCCTCTACTCTACCCTCTGCTGCATTTTCTTTGAAGGTCCACACAGCGTTTCCATCACCTCTTGGCCAAACCCCCCTTGCTCTGACCATCGCTGCCACTCTCCCCTAGACCGTCCCCCAAGAAGGGACCTTCCACCATCCCCTAAGAAGGGACCTTCCAGATGATCCAAGGCATTGCCTTGGTGATGACTCTTGAAACCACAGAGGTGTGATACACTGGCCATTGGGGTAGACCCTGTATGAGTAGAAGGCCACGTGGGGACACGGGGAGCTGGGCGAGACCACACGGTTATTCCTGTCTCTCCCCCAATGAATAATTTTATTCTGTTTAATTAGAACGTGCAAACTCAAGTTATAAATACGGGGGAACAGAATGTGAGACAGACCCGGGCTGTGGCATTTCTAATTGGAGAGAGAAAATATCCCAGCAGCTGGACGTTCTAAGAAAAACCCCTTCGCTAACACAATGGCTAAAATTAGTGGGAATTGGCCCCTGGAAATGAGCTCAGCCAGAGGCTCTGCGCTCCCGGCGCTCACGGCAGGAGGAAAGGGAAGAGCCGGCTGGTGCCTCAGGCACCATCAGCATAACCCCCAACTCTGCTCCACCAGCTGGTTCCCACCGACTCCGCTGGGAGAGTTTCCAGTAAGGCCAGTTGAGCAAGGGCCGTGCCTGCTCCGGCTAGGAATTTGGGGCTGAAAGATGCTTTCTGAATCCCCAGGACCATAGTCTCGTGCCTGGGGAAAGACTGCTGCAGCAAGGTGCTCAGCCCATCTCGTGCATGGATGCCCTGCATGGAACTTCTCCCAGTCAAAGCTCAGGCACGAGCAGGAGCCACCGCAACAGTGTCTGAGAGGAATCAGCTGGGAAGTGCAGGATGTACTTACTTGGCCGGGCCGCTGCCATCAGTTTTAGTCCATCTGCAAGGAGAAAAAAACATTGGGTGTGAGGGATGGTGCCTCCTGCACCCCACAGAGAGACAGAGCCATGATAGAGGCCACCACACCAAGGCTGGAGGGCCAGCCTGGCTTTGCACAGGCTTGGCTCTTTGGAAAAAAGAACACCGCCCCGATGCACCTCTCCCCCAGCATGAAGATGTTTGAAGACACCAAGAAGACACCAGGAAAAGCTGGTGTTGCCCCACAGGATCCAAAAGAACCTTCCATTCCTGCCCCTCTGCAGGAGCAAGAGGGACAGAAGAAGCAAAGACCCTGCTCGAAGCAGCCCAGGAGCCTGGGTGATGGAAAGGGGCAGGGGACATGTGCTCCCTGAGGTTTGGGCACTCACTTTCGTTCCTGGGGGTCCAGGTCGCAGAAGGTGACGGTGTTGAGGGGGTAGTGTCGTCGGAAGAACAATCTGAAAAACAAGGCAGGAAGCGTCAGGACCAGGGAGTCCCCACCTCTGCCCCACCACAGCCCCACTCCCCATGGAGGTGTCCCCGAGAATGCTCCAGGAGTCAAGGATGAAACCCAGCCCTGATGACAACCAGGGTCATGCCACCCCAAGGACATCCTTCATCAGTATGGTCCCTGGATCACAGGCCCACGGGCTTTGGGGACCCAGGGTCACGGCCATGGGGGAGGCTCTTACTTCCTCTGGTTGTCGGTTAAAGTGATGCCTTGTGCAGAGACTTTGAAGTGGACGATGGTGGCGGTGGGCGTGGGGTCAGCCACCAGCGTCTCGGTGACAGCCTTGGCGATGGCTTGTGGGCCCGTCAGCGACTCCATCTCCACGGAATTGATGAAGAGGACGTTGCAGGCTGGAAAAGGAGACAGCAGGCGTGGGGTCAACCACCGCTCTGAGCCACATTCACCCCGTGACAACCCCTCTCTACTCACCTGCCCCCTGTTTGAGGAGGTCTGTGGCCGAGTTGGTGGCCGACGCTGTGTCTTTCTTCTCCTCCATGGGATCTAGAAGACATGGGATGATTACTGCTGCTCCCTGCTTGGAAACCTAACCCCTCCCCTCAAACTGATGCAATTTTTTCCGATCGTGGCTCTTACCTCGGTCAGGAATGACCAGCTTGCAGGGGAGGGCCAAGGGCATGATGGAATGCTGGTACACCAGAGCCGAGAGACAGCCTGGGGAGAGAGAGGAGATGGTCATCACAGGGCTGGGGACATGAGTTTTCCCACTCTTAGACTGTCATTGCTCCAGGTGGATGGGACCAGGCTTTTTGGTGGGTTTCTTCGCTGCGGTCTTAATACCACAGGTGACAATTCCTCTCGTTGAAACCACCGTGCCCACGGAGTGCTCAGGGAGGAGGCAGAGAAGCCAGGGCCACCTGAAGAGCCGTGAATGGGGCAGAGGTCCCTCTGCAGCACCTCGGCACGCATTAGGCACAGGATAAGGGAAACAAAGGGACCCCCTGCCCTCCACCCCGCCCAGCAGCATCATTTGTCCTACAAGCGCGGGCAGAAAGGCACATTGGTGCGCACTCCTGAGTGTGGGTGACACCAGAACCTCCAGACGCCCGTGGAACTCGAGTAAGCAGAGACAAGAGGCAGTAACAGAGGCAGGGGTTCCCCCAGACACCTGACAGCTCGGCTTTGATAGTCCAGCAAAGGCAAGGCTCTCCCAGTCCAACCCCATGTGTAGGAAGCAGGCTGGGGGCACTTACCAAAATTGGGTTCGTTGGGACATCCTTTTAGTTTCACCCCCCGCGGGCTGGTCTCGATGAGGAAGTGCCTCACCAGCTCGTTGGTGATGTCTCCTGGGAAGAGATGGGATGTTCTTATACCAGAACCACCTTCTTCCTACTACTACTCTGCAGTCCCACAGGGAAACCAGCGCTCCAGCTCGAGGGAGGGGTCCCTGCTACTCAGCACACCCTCCTCAAATCCAGCCCTTTGCACAGCGTTGATCCCAAGCCCGGCTTCCCCCATGGTGCTGGTGGGATGAGGAGGCTGTGTCCACTTCCCCAAGCCAAAGCCCAAGATGTAGATGCTCCTGAGCCCTCCACAGTTCAGAGCAGAGGGTGTCTGGTGCTTCCCTGCGCCTTAGGAGGGGAGGGCTGGGAGGAAGGGATCCTGCCACCTCAGCACATACCCAAGGGCACGACTGGCTCAGCAGAGCCGGCTGCCCGCTCGCCCCGGACGAACGATGGAAAGCATCTTGTCGTGGGATGGAGGAGGGCACACAATACCTTTCTTGTTCTGCTGCATGACCGTGGGAGGTGGAGAAGCTACTTTCATGGCGAGGCCATAGGCTCCCCGGAAGGAGTGACTGTCTCGGATGATGAAAGCCCCCGGCTCCCGGTCCTTCAGCAGTGCAATGGCTGCAGGAGAGACCAGACTTCAGAACCGGCACGGGGAGAACCAACCGTGCCCTCCAAAACCGGCAAGTCTGGGTCAGGACAAGGTGTCCTGGTCCCACAACTTCCCAGTCCAATGTTACTGCCCCCCCTGCACATCTGCATGGGGATCTTGAGTGGATTTGTGGCCAGCCTGGGGTTCATCTCCCCACCACCACCACCTGACCTTGTGTGGGCATCTCAGAGCATCCATTCCCACCCAGCCCAGCTCTGAGCAACTGAACACTGGAAAGACCAGGAACCAGATGGTGGGACCTTGCCCGTGAAGGCACCTTGCTACCTCCTTGTTCATCCCTCTTCTTTTAGCCATGTCCTCAGGACTCCTCTGAGCAATCTCAATTCAAAATCTGGGTGCTTTGCACCCTAAACTGCAAAGATCTTCTCCATGCTGTGGGGACCAGTGCTCCTGCACCAAGGGGAAGGTTTGGGGAGCCCACATCATGCAAGTCTGCAGCTGAGCTGAGCTTCAGCGCTGCTCTGCAATGGTCTGAGCATCCACAATGCACCTTCACTCCCAACCCAGGCCCTACGGGAAATCCTTGCCAATTCCTGTGATCCCAGATACACCCGAACTCCCCACCATGGCTCGCTCAACCGCATCCTTCGTCTTGTGCCATCTACCCACCCTGCTCCCTGGAGATCTCTGGTTTGTACCAGTACTTGGAAGTGTCCTGCACAAACTTGACGTTGGCACGAGTCTCAGGGCTGATGTCTGCAAGGAAGGGAAGAGAAAACAAACAAACCAACAAATAAATAAATTAAAAGATGCTCTATCTAAACTCCACGGGAGTTTTCAGCAAATCTGGCTAAAGCATTAATACCTCCATCTCCTTACAGTCCCAGCACATTGCTTGAACCTCAACCCAATCCTCCGCGGTCAGGCAGGCTGATCATCACCTGTAGCTTATGCAGCTGCTGGGCAGCTAAAGCTAAATGCAAAAGTAAGGACCCTTGAAGGGCTGTGCATCAGATGGGCCTCTTTGCTCCACAACCAGAGACAGAGTGGGATTTCATCATTTAAAAGGGAACTGGCCAGGTAAAGTCATAGAACCCTAGAATGGCTTGAGTTGGAAAGGACCTAAAAGATCATCTGGTTCCAACTCCCCTGCCATGGGCAGGGACACCTCCCACCAGAGCAGGTTGCTCAGAGCCTCATCCAGCCTGGCCTTCAACACTTCCAGGGATGAGGCTCCACAGCTTCTCTGGGCAACACCTTCCAGCGTCCCAGTGCCCTCAGAGTAAAAAATTTCTTCCTAACAAAGAGATATGTCCATATGGTGGGGAGATCTTATGACTTCAGAGGACTTTCACTGCTCTCTTATGTTCAAAACTCGGCTCACCCATCCTAAAAAGAAAAAAAATTCCTTCCTTTATCTCTGCTCTACTGTGCTTAAGCAACGTTTCCAGCTACCTGCTTTCTAAAAACAACTCAACAAAAAACCCGGAGGGCCGGATAGCATCTCTGCTGGAGACACTTTATCAACCCTCTGCAATCTGGTCACCTTCGGAGAGCTGAGGGGCTCGCTCCCCTCCCCAACCTGCTCACTAATGGTTAGGGCTTTTAATCGCTCCTGTTTCCCTACTGGGAAAAGTCCCCAGTGGCATCAAGTCACAGAGCCGAGGCGGGCGCCAGCGTGCCCACAAAGGGACTGCCCGCTCGGGAGGGAAACTGGTCCAGCAGCCGGAGCCACTGGTGCCCGCCGGCTTTATTCCCCTACCCCTATCAGCTCAATCTCGGCGTCACCGAGGTGTCCCGGAACGGGAGCCAGGGAAGGCGTTCCGGGCGCGGCGGCACCTGGGGCACCGCACACCGTTTGAAACCAGGAGCCAACATCGTGGCAGGGTCTCCACGGGGTAAAAGCCTGAGGGGAAACGGGGGCCGGGAGGTCAGCGCATCCCCACGGCAAGAGAAAAGCCGTCTCCGGGCGCTTTGATCTCCTCACACACAACTCCCGGGTGCTCGGAGATGCCGGGACAGCGCTTTTCCTGTTTGGATTTGTCAGAAAGCGCAGGAAACGGCTCGAGTCCCAGCGGTGCCGCCACTTTGAGGATGGGCAGGAGGGGTAAATCAGGACACGGTCGCAATTCTGAGGAGGAGAAGGAAGGGAGAGCCCTGGGCAAGCTGGAGGATGGGGACACGTGAACTTCCGAGGCCATCCTTTACCTGGCATGGAGAACTTGGAGAAATCCGGCAGGGTATGAGAGAAGGTGACGGCGCTTCCACCGCTAGGGCTGGACATGCCGCTGGAAAGGGGCGAAGACGCCTTGCCGTTGACGGTGGCGTAGTTGGGGAGGCTGTTGGAACGCTCGCCGGCCGACATCCGCTGCTTCTCGGGCAGCGCCGGCTGGGGTGTGGGGCTGCCCTGGCGGTAGGCGGCCGAATCCGGGGAGGAAGAGTGCGGAGTGCTCGTGCCGGGGTAATACGCCGGCGAGACCGGGAAGGACGGCGTGGAAGGAGGCTGGTAGCCGGACGAGCTGCTCTGCCGAGACAGCGTCGGGCGCCTCTCCTCCGGGCTGGGGTAGCCATAGAGAGGACTTCCAGGGGGGACGGCCGCTGCGGTTTGATGCCTGGCCAGGCTGGGGCTCCCCGGTGAGGCCACCAGGTTGCTGTGGGTTGGGACAGCGTGTCTGCCCAGCCCGGGGCTGCCGGGAGAGCCGCTCGTGCTGGGGTTGACAGCTCTTCGCCCGAAGCCGGGGCTGGGTGGCGTCGGTGTGTTGGTAGCCACTGTCCGGTGGAGGGTGCGGGGGCTCCCCGGCAGGACATGGACACCCACCACGTTGACCTGCGGCTGTGGCCGTGCTTGGGCGTCCAGTTGGAGGCCAGCTCGGCCGTCAGGGTAGTCAGGACCAGTGTACGTCAAACCCGGGCCTCCGCCTTGGACCGTTGTGAAAGAGGATGGAGACGAGTTTTGGTAGCTGCTGTGAGCTGAGGGCATCTGCGAGCTGACGGGCGACCGATAGAGAGGCTCGGCCGAGGCGTGGGGAGGTGTAACCGTGCCATGGGGGCTGCCCTCTGAGGGGTAGCTGCGGAGAGAGGCCCTGAGGAGAGAGGAGGATGAGGAGGATTCAGCTCTACCCCTTGTTCCTGCTGCTGGCGGGCAGCGAGTGGTGCACAGGGAAACTGAGGCACAGTACCAGTGAGCTGCCCGCTTGCTCTATGGCAAGAGTGGGATGGGCCTTGACAGCTGCATGAAAGTAACCAGAGGCAGCTTCAGTTCCTTCAGGCATTGCCTCTCAAAATAGGACTTTCTGGGAGAGCGAGCCTTTTCCAGCTCCTCTTTCAGCAAAACACCTGATTCCTGCCAGCAGCCTTGACAGGCTGAGCCGGTGCAGGACATCTCATGGGGAGGGTGGAGAAGGAATGAGGACAATGGCTCCATTGCATCACAGGGGACCAATTCCCAGCCTAATCCAGGGCTCGGGGTTAGCAGAGAGCCCAGCCCTCCTCCCACCCCAGAGGCTGGCTTCCCAGCCAGATGCCACTGAGGCCCGGTGACCACCAGTGCCCCAGCTTTGTCTTCTAAGGGCAGCAAACCACATGGTTGGCTGGCACCCTCCAAACTCTACGTGGGGAGATGAGGGTCCTTGCAAAGGTGATTTCAATGTGGGAACAAGCATGGGCACCAAGCAGGGTACGGCCCCGAGTCCACCAGTTCCCAGGACCTTACCCGTCCACACTGTGAATGGGGCTGCTGGTGGAGACGGGGCTGGGGGTGGTGAAGGAGTTGGCAAAGGTGTCATTCCTGGTGGGCACCTCGGGGCCCCCGGGCTGGGCGGTGGGCAGGGTCCCTCCCCTGCCCGTTGTGGCCGTGCGGGCCACTGACTCAACGTAGCTCCTGGGCTCTGCAGAAAAAGAGAAGGGGAAACGGATGAGCTCACAGCTTGCATGCCCTTCCCAGTATCCCCATTTCAGCCAGTAAAGATACTCGAGCTGCCTCCAGCTGCACATGTGTCCCCCATCCCAAAAAAACACGTCTAGCTCATCGGGGCCTTTAGGTTGCTCCAAGCGATGCTGGAGACCCCAGCCAGGGGTCCCGCCCACCCCTTTCCCCAAAGGGACTGGAGAACACGGGACTGTGGTCCCTTCCAATGGCACAGCCCCTCCACTCTGCTCTGAGTCAGTGTCCCTCCCCAGCCGGGATGCCACACGGCACACGTCGTGTTCCCTCCTCATCCCCAGCCCCTAAAAATAGAATCAGTGGCTGACTCATACGGGACTGACGACGATGCCCTGCGGTCCCTGCCCTGCGTGGCCCACCTCTGCCAACCATCTCCATCAGGAGACCAGAGAGCAGCTCCAGCTCTTTCCGTTGCAGCATCCAACACGCTCACTCCCAGCCGGCCTGGAAACCGGAGCCCGCGAGCGCGACCAAGAAAAGCAATTTTCCTTTGGAGCTGCCGAGCTGTCCCGTGCCAGGAGCAGCGAGCTGGGCTGGCCGTCACCAACCACAGCAGCCATCAGACCCAGCCCTCCCTCTTCCCTTTCCCCTCTACCTCCTGCTCCAGCCAGGCTGGTCCTCATCCCTACGATAACCCCCCCAGCCTCACCCCAAAAGCCACACGGGAGGAAGGGGCTGTAGCTTCAGGTGCAGTGTCACACCTCAATGGGCACACACCACCAACCACCTCTGGTCTGGGGCACAACACCCTGAGCAAGACCCAACGGCGTCAGACACCGTGGGCTGGACGTCCTTGCAGGTCGTTGGCTCCAGGCTGGCTGTGCCCAAGGCAGCTCCGCAGTAGTAATTAGCATGACAAATATTATGATTATTATTAGTCATAACAGCCGGGCTCTGGCTAAGCCTGCCAGCGAGCCAACCCACCGGCAACCAGCAACACCAGTGCTGTTCATGTTCAACCACCAAACCAGGCGTTTGCAAGGAAAAAGACTTATCAGGAGCACCTCTCCTTCCCCCAGCAGCATCTCTCCACCATATTCACCAGTGGACAAGGGAGGAAGAGTCCATCCCTTGCTCTGATCTCCTGTTCAACCATTCCAGGAAAGATCTGAGCCCAAACCAGACCTAGCAGCTCGGCACCAGCACGTGGCTCTGAGTGACAGGGATGAAGCACCACCCAAAAGGACGCCCAGGGCAGCTGTGAGCAACTCATCGCAGCTTAGGTAATTAAATTAATTTCACAGCTACTCACTTTACCCCCTCTCCCCAGATCCCCACCCCAGGCTAAAATTAGCCAGACAGTACAAATGAGTCAGCCTGGAAGAGGTTAAGACCAAACAGCTTCAAAAATGCCAGCCCCTCCTGTAAAGGAGAGGGGCTGAAGCGAGGTAAAAACCGGGGGCTCAGGGAGGGGGGACAGCACACACGTGCCACGGCAAGGCGTGGCACCTTTTGGTTTAATACGGAGAGAAAAGAAGAAAGAATAATCAAAAATAAATAAATAGACCTAGGAAGTTTTAAGCGGGATTTTTTTAGGTTGAAAAATCTGATCTTGCCTGATGATGTTTTCTTGAACCGAGGAGTGGAGAAGAGAAGCCTCAGGGGATCTTGTCAATGTTTACAAATATTTGAAGGGTGAGGGTCAAGTGGAAGGGGCCAGGCTCTTTTTAGTGATGCCCTGGGATAGGACAAGGAATAACGGGCACAAACTGGAACCCAGGAGGTTCCACCTCAACAGGAGCAGAAGCTTCTTTCCTGTGAGGGTGATGGAGCCTGGACCAGGCTGCCCAGAAAGGTGGTGGAGTCTCCTGCTCTGGAGACTTTCCAACCCCCCCTGGATCTGTTTCTGTGTGGTCTGCCCTGGGTGATCCTGCTCTGGCAGGGGGGTTGGACTCGATCTCCAGAGGTCCCTTCCAACCACTGCCAGTCTAGGATTCTAAGTGGCACAGCTTGAGCTCCTGAGAGCTTGGTGGGAAGGAGAGGAGAAGTGATGCTTGGGTCTTTAGATGTTTAAAGCTGGACAGAAGCGGTAAAACTCAGGGGTTACTTAGGAGGCAAAAGCCTGGGTTTATATCAGCTTTTCTTCCTTTAATGTACACAAGAGCCCATAGCTGAAAGATTAGCTCTGGAAGCAGAACATTTTCTTCAAGGACTTTCTCCAGGATTACACAACATTCGGGTTTGAGTTATGGGCTTTTTGAGGAACCCCTGGGGAGAAGCGCTGGGGGCTTCCAGCTCAACAGGAAGTATCCCAAACTCTCTGAGAAGAGCCATCCTCTCCTCAAAACTCATCTTGAACACACAGTAGCCCACCCTGGCCTCGCAGGCCCAAAATTTTTGTTAAACAAGAAAGCAAAACCACTCAGCAACCATTAGATAGCGGGAGGCACCGGGAGGAATTGCGGCCGCTCCCGGGAGACGTGTCGCCCCGGAGCCTGCAGTGCCTCCTCCAGCAGCACAACCATTCCCAAGCTGAAATCTCAGCTCAGCCCCATCCTTGGCATCCTCAAAGAAGCTCAGCCTAGGGTCAGGCAAGATGGAGGGGGGGAGGATTTTGGGCAACCTCCCAGACAGCCGAAGATGCGCACCGGCTGCCGGCGCTGTGCCGCCGCCCAGCCGGCTGAGCTGGCAGCGCGCTGGTGGCCTCTGCTCCCGCTGACCTTTTGTGCTGCACTTTGGATTTATTTTTCACTCTGAACACCGTCAGCCAAGCCAGAAAGGGAGGGCAGGAGTCCATAACCAGGGCTGCTTCTCCCAGCCCACCCCCCTTTCCTCCCAACCAGGCTCATCCAAAGCTAGCCAAGGAGCGCCAGCATCCCCAGCGTGCCGCCGGTGAGGATGCCACGCAGCGACAAAGAGCTCTCAGCCCTCCGTGGACGACTGCCACTCGATGTGACAGGCTTCCAGCTCCAATTTGGACCTGGGGGAATCCAACCACGACGCAAGGCACAATGTTCCCCTCCTCAAAAAGGAGCAAGACAGGCAAGACTCGGGCTCCTACATCGCTGGGGGCCAGTGCAAGGGAAGGCTGCTGGCGCAGGCAGCCTGAGCCTGTTTTGAGCAACAGTTCTGAGAGTGGGGATGAGCAGGGAAGAGATAGACAGAGAAAGAAAAGTCCTTCTTACCTTCTTCAGAGTCACCGCCCGCCTCCCCTTCTAGCTCTGAGAGATGGAGGGGCAGGGGAGTGATGGAAGTGGGAAGAGGAGGAAGAAAGGAGGTGTGAGACAGAAAGAAAAAGAAATGCGAGTTAAGCAGCACAGCCTGGCTCAGGCAGGGGCAGACAGAGCAAAAAAGGAGAGCCCCAAATCTCCCCAACACTGCACCCCAAACGAAGCCCCCCCCAGCCTCAGACAGCCCCAGGATCCACCTGGGCATCTCAGAGATGATGTCCAAAGCTCGTGAAGTTACTTTCAGGTAGGGAAAAGGGAACAGTGAGTGCTGCTCCAGGAAACCCAGCAAGCACCAAAAAGCATCAGCTCGGCCTCGGAGGCAGAGCAAGAACCAAGGTGGGCTCAGCCAGGACATCCCACCCCCACACTGGGCTCAGTTGGGTTTTGGGGAGGTTACACTCAGCCCTGAGATGGCCCAGAAAGAGGCCTTGGGTGCTGGGAAGCAGCGAGATCTGGTTTGGCTGGTTGCTTTGGGACATGTCCCCAGGACAGCGAGGGCTTTGCACTCAGAGACAGTTCTCCAGGATGGAAATTGCTCTGGATACTGTTCTGGCTGACAGGCTTGGCTCCTGGAGAGCAAACCCCAGCACCTCCCCAGCACAACTGGAGAGAAGAAGGGATGGAGGGGGTGAGGGAGAGAAGAATATGGCAGGAGACAGGATCCTGGGGCTTTTCAGCCACCGCCACTGAAGACTCTGCTGGGCTGAGCCCTTCTAGGGCAGCACCAACATCCCCCCACCCTCACACAGTCCCAGATACCCCTCCAGGAGCTGACAGGGACCCCAGGGCCACCTGGCCCCAAAAAAGGGAAGCAGAAGTGCCTTCTCCAGCCAGGAGACCCTTTCAGGAGTATCCTCACAGATGCCGCCACCAAAAAAACATCTTCAGCCCCCGTGCCTGGACTCACCTCCCACTGGATGCAGCAGGATCTCGGCCGGGTTGTGGGGTTTCAGCCCCAGCGCAGAGAGTGGGGTCTTGGCCAGGCCAGGAGGAGAACGCACTGTCAGCAGGGGGGACACAAGAGCGTTAGTGGAGGGGTGGGAGGTGGAGCTGTCCAGAGGTTCAGAGCCCCCAAGACCCATCCCATCCACCAGCTGCCACGTGGGGCTGCTGGGAAGAGATGCCCTCACATCACGCAATGCCCACGGAAGGGCACCAATTCCCCTCTTTATTTGGGAGACGTGCCCAGGAGCAAGCAGCCCGTCCCACCACGGGACCAGCAGGATGAAGAAAGGGGACAATTCCCACCGGGGCAGGCCTTGACCCCAACTCCCAGCACAGTCTCCGTAAGGGAGTGGTCCCCCCGTAAGGCATGAAGCCTCTTTCATTGCTCCTGTGTGAGCAGAGATTCCCCCCATCCCAACTCTCCCAAATCTTAACCCCACCTTGCCCATCCCCACAACTGACTGAGCTGTGACGGGGATGTCCCGGAGCAACTCATCACCCCCACGAAAGGGGCAGCAGGACTGCCAGAAAACAACCCCTGCCCTCCAGAGCAGCTCAACGGGCAGGTGAGGATGTTCATAGTTGGGGGGCAATGCACACATGAGGTCTATACCTCTGGGTCCGTACGTACATTCCAGGAGGAGCTGCGTATGTACGTAGGGCTATGGTATGGAGGCACTGGTGGTGCAGCGTGACAGGGTTTCACAGGGTTGGAAGGACCTCCCCGAGTTGACTGTGCCTCCTCTCCCCTCCTGCTCCCCAGGTCTGAGCCATCTCCCCAATGCTGCATCTCCCCAAGGGAGACGTCTTGGTCTCACCTCCGGCAAAAAAACGACCGGAGGGAATCGGGATTGGTTGGTTTGGAGAAGAGGAGGTGGAGGGGAGACCTTCTCACTCTCTACAACTCCCTGACAGGAGGTTGTAGTGAAGTGGGTGCAGCCTCTTCTCTCAAGTAACCAAGGACAGGACTAGAGGAAACAGCCTGAAGTTGCACCAGGGGAGGTTTAGATGACATATCAGGAAGAATTTCTTTCCTGAAGGAGCTGGCAGGGCTGCCCAGGGAGGTGGTGGAGTCACCATCCCTGGAGGGGTTCAGAAAATGTGTAGATGAGGCACTTCAGGACATACTCTAGAGGGATGGTGAGGTGGTTTTTGTGTTTTGGGGGTTTTGGGGGGGGATGCAGTGATCTTAGAGGTCTTTTCCAACCGTGACAATTCTGTGATCCCTCCATCAGCGTCTGAACACCCATGACTGGTGGCGAGGGCACAGGACCGGGAGGCGGTGGGTGGTGGGGGCCCAGGAGGAAAGCCAGACCCTTACCCCGAGGCCAGGTCAGCCCAACAGCCTGGGACTGGAGCAGCTGAGTCCCTGGGAAACCAAGAGGGCAGCACCTTCCCTGGCCGGTGTCTGATTTCCCCAAATCTGGTCGGCCACAAGCCACAAGACTGGAATTCTACTGGGACTGCTGATTCCCCAGGGAGGAGAATCACTCCTGTATCCCCCCTGGGAGGCACTTGGTGAAGCCTGCAAACCACAGCTCCAAACTGCCTCCCGGACTGGATCCCCAAGCACTGCCTCCATGCACATCCCCCTCACCTCAGCAAGTGACTCATCCCCAAAAACGAGCCACTGTCCCACTGCCAAGGAGCTGCTGTCCCAGGGCTGAGCTCTCCCTGTCCCCTGGAACAACAGGGCTATTTCCAAGCTGCCAAACGCTCTGGGAACGCTCTCACACTCCAGTCACTGTATCCCAAGAGACAGGGCTCAGGGGTTACAGGGGAGGAACAGCAACAGCGCAGCAGGAACAGCTTCAAAGCCCCCAGACTGAGAATCAGGTGGCCCCATTGCGACCAATATGCGACAGCAGAGGGGCCTGAGCCCAGCTCCAGCATCTCTAGCCCTGGAGTATCCTTCAGCCTACAAAAATGGTCTTGGGGGGGTGTGGGGGGTGCTGCCATCATTTGGATGGGTTTCCCAGTTGACCAGCTGCTCCACTGCACTGGTGCGGCCCAAGTCGCGCTGTGCCGACCTGAGGCTGCTCACCGAGGGTCGTTGCTCAAGTTGGTCACACAAAACCGGTCCACATAAACCCACCAGGACTGGGCAGTCAGAGTTAGCCAGAAAGGAGGAATGCCGTGCCAGAGGAGCAGGGACAGGCTGCAGACAAAGAGCTGGCATCTCCCAGCCTTTTCCCCCCACCTTACCCTGGAAACAGCGAGCGAGAAGTGGCACAGCGTGCAAAGGTCTATCCCGTGTCCCCTCCTGGGTTTGAGTCTGTCCTACCTCCCCTCTGCTCAGCTGCTACCTTAGCCCAGCTGATCTTCTTGCCATGCTGGTAGAAAAGATGGGGAAGTGCAGGACCACGATGGGGTGAAAAGATGCTCTTTCAGACCCTGCCTCTCTCCTTATCCCACCTTGGAAACCCATCCAAGAAACGCCCCAGTGAGAGGAGGGTGGGAGAAAGCTGACAGAAGGATTCTGAGCATGGGATGGTGATGGCAGTGGGATGCCGATGGCAGCACAGAAGCGGTGGGATGTGCAGGAGAGAGGAAGATGGAAAAGGAAAGACTGATGAAGGTGGCAGTGGGTGTCTGGAGCCCGGAGCTGTCTGACCTTTGGCAAACTTCTGGCTTGCCGAGAGCCACCCACCGAGCCCCTCCGCCTCCCGGAACCGTGACACTTACGGGGGTTGGAGTAAGGGGTTTGTGGCGAGACGGGGAAAGCTGGGGTGGGGGGAGAAATCTCACCGCCGCCGGAGGGTGGACTGGTGGGAGAAGCACCCTCCATCTCTTCAAAGGCTTCCTTGTAGCTGTGGAGGTGAGGCTGGGGAGAGCAGGAAGAAGGGTCAGTCCCATTCCTACGATGGGCAAAAACCTCCAGGACACCCCAAGGAGCAAGCAGAGGAGGCAAAGGGAAGGTTTTCATCTCCTCCCTGCTAACTACCACCACAAAAAAGCACCATTGACCCCCAACCCTCAACCTGCAGATGCAAAAACTCCTCCAAGCCTCCTTCATCAGAAGCATCTACCCCTCAGCAGTCACCCCCCACCCCAACACCCCCTCCCAGCCCAGCACACCTCTTTGGGCCTCCCTCCAGGGTTGGCTGCAATAGTGCTGACCACCTCAGGTGAGAGGACAGTGGGGCTGCGGGGCGAGCTGGGCTCTGGAGAGCTCTTCTCATAGTGGCTGTCGCTGGAGCTCTGCTTGCGGGCAGGGACGGTGCTCTCCTCCGGGGGCTTCTCCCGGGACTGCATTCCTGAGGGACAAGCAGAGGGTGGGAGACGGGTGAGGAGCTCCCAGCCAAGATGGAGAATGGCAAGAGATGCTCTGGAGCCGATCTGAGTGGTCTCCCCAGGGCTGTGTGCCATGGAGGGGACTCTGCCCAGTGCAGCTTCAGCACCCACCTGCATCTAACCCCTGGACCAGCACAGCCAGTTTTGAGCTGGAGCAGATATATCATAGAACCATAAAATGACAGAATCATAGAATTATAAAATGATAGAATCATAGAACCATGGAATCATAGAATCATTTTGGTTGGAAAAGACCTTTAATATCATCGAGTCCAACCATTAACCTGAGACTACCAAGTCCACCACCAAACCACGTTACAGGAGTGGCCTGGGGCCAAGTAATAAAGCAAGGCAGGGTTGTGGCTAGTGGCTGGATCACTGCACTAGCCTTCCCAACCACCATGAGACTTGGGCTCAGGGACACACACACACCCCCCACCGCCAGGCAGCTGTGGCAAGTGGCATGAGCACTTGCAAGCAGCCCCGTGGAGCTGGGAAGGACTGGGACCTCCTGACAGTGTCATGGTGGGAAAGGGCTAAATCTCTCAGTGCTAGGTCAGTCACGTTCAGCTGCATCCCTGCTCCCACAGCCGGATGCGGCTTCAACCACAGCAGCGAAAAAAAAGTTTGGTTTTGTGAGTCCCCAAGGCCGAGGGAACACCAGGTCGGAAGGACTGCAGCAGGGGGATGGTGCAGGGAACTCCAACAGACCGCTTCTGATCTCCTACCCCCAGCACAAAACATTCCTGAAAGGGAAGATGGGCATCTCCTCTCCATCTCCTCCCAAACTTCCTTCCCAGACCCCAGCATCACAAGCCAATTGTGCCCACAGATGGGAGAGAAGAAGGGGGTGAGCAAGTCACTGCAGAAGGGGTTTCCTTGGATTCTCAGGGTCTGGTAGATCCCACTGGTTATCCCCATGGGCTGGAATAAAGCCCAGGATAAACCCCACCAGCAGAGGTGACAGCACCGTTCCCTTCACCTTTCCCCTTGGCCAGCGCATTGGCGGGGGGGGGAAGAAAAGAGAAAAAGGAAAAAAAAAAACCAAACACACACAAAAAGAAGCCAGCATCACGCTCCAGGAAATGCACTTTTCAAACACCAACTCCTTTCCCACGGGCTGGCGGAGGAAAAGCAGCCACCAGCTGCTTCCCCTCGCTCCCCGGGGCTCGGCACGGGACCCACACGCCTCATGCCCGCTGACCTTCCCCCTTCACCCCTTCGGCACCCGCGGCGGAGCTTTCCCGACCCTAGGGAAAGAGCTGAGAGCGTTGGTGGGAGGGAAGGAGGTGGCCTGGGTGCATTTCTAAATAATCAGCCCCAGTGAATGGCAACAACAATAAAATCTCAGCTCAGGGAGGGGGGAGAGGCAGGCGGGTTGCGAGGCGGGGGACGGGAGCCAACAGGGCTGGCTCCAGTGGCGGAGGCGGCCTGGAAAATTCCACTAAGAGCAGCTTTGAAACATAACTCCCAATCCCTTCTGCAGGTGCTCGCCGGCACTGGGGACGGCCATGAAAAAGGCCCGGGGAAGGGATAAGGGGACGGAGAGGGTCCCTGGGAAGCTGCCCTGCCAGGGATGCGTTGCCCGGAGCTCCTCTGGATCTTCTGCCTCTTCTCTTCGCTCCAAGGGAACGAAGCTCTGAGTTGTGAGCGTAAGGAGAAATAAAATGCTGGGGAAAAATCAAGCAAACTCTTCAATTTCCTTTATGCCTTTCCTCTTCAGGGTGTCCTGCACTCTGCAAGAGCATCCCCAGGAGCATGTCTTGGCCCATCCCAAAGTGAGCTGTGGAGAGACAGGGACTGGCTCCTCCAGTTGTGCTCTCCTGCTCTTGTTTTGCATTTTTTGTTTGGGAAGCTCAAAAAGCAGCTTGTTTGAGCCCAGCTCTCAGTGCACATCACCCCCCCTGCAGTGTGGGACCCCCTGTTCCATCCCTGGGGCTGGGCGTCACCCGCTCACAGGGTGCTGGATCTGGCCTTTTGGGACACCCAGGAGCTCACCAGGCTTTGGCTGCTCCGCTCCCCAGACATGGAAAGCGGCCGGAGCTGTAGGGAGGGGAGGGAGGGGAGGGGAAAAAAAGGACTCATTGTTCAGGAGCAGAGAGTGGGAAACTTCACAGGCTGCCCGGAGCAAAGCCTGGAGGAAACCCAGGCTCTGAGTACAGCTCCTCCAACCCCCCAGGTGATTTATGGGCTGGAAACTACGCTTGAAAAACAAACTCCTTTCCCCTGCTCGCTCTGCCCCCTCGGCAGAGGTACAGCCTCCCTTAGCCATGGTTCCATCACCCCAAGAATGTCCTGCCCAGCTGTGGCAGGGGTGAGGGGTCCCCAATAAAAAGACAGAAGAGCAGCCTACAGCCCACTGCCCACCCTCACCACCTCTCCTGCTGCCCGTTTAACTCCCTACCTGGCAGCAACCCTCCCTCAGCAAGGTCCTGCCCTGGACTCAGCTCTAGGACTGGGGAAGGGCAGGAGCGTAACAGCCAGGGGAGGAGGAAACAGGAGGGATTTAAATCCAGGTGGTTGTGCACCTGGAGAGCCAGAATTCTGGGCCAAATCAGGAGGCAGCTGCTTTTGGGGCATGAAATGCTGGAGCTACTGCCGGGCAGGAGCGAGGTGATGCCTCCACAGTGGAGAGCAGAGGGCAAAGCAGCTTCCCATGGCCTTCAGGATGCGGCAACCAGCAGCTGAAGCCACGCAGGGACACAGGATGGCCAGGGATAGGAGATACAAACTCCCTCCCTGCATGAAGAGCAGCAGCAGACATCGCCCTGTACCGCTGCCCATCAGAGCCCAGCTCGCCCCATCCCACTAAGCACGGACTCATCCACTGCTTCCCTCCTCCCAGGGCACTTCATTGATATGGCCACCCATGTTTCACCCCCAAAAATGCACAGCTGGAGGCCCTCCATTGGGTGCAGGTGGACCTATGGGAGAAACCGCCTGACTGAGGCAGGTAAGACTCTGGCTGAGGCAGATAAGACCCTGCTAGGTCAGGATTTGTCTGAACCAGGTGTCTGTGGAGCTGTACCTCAACCCTTGTCTTCTTGAGGGGTAAGCCACGGCCAGGGCAAAGCTCCGAGGGGCTGAAGCAAGGGTCTGGATCCAGCCCAGCAACCAAACCCCACCAGAGAGCAGTGCCAGGCTTGGATGAGATGATAAACCAAACATGAGTAGGGGAGTCTGTACCGAGGGCCAGGGGATCCACCAGCACTGGAGAAGGTCAAAGGGGGCCCTGAGAATGATGATGGTGAGAAAGGGAATTGAATCTGCACAGGGAGGGTCTCCCAAACCTCCCTCCATCCCACATCCATGCAACACACGGAGCACTCAGCATGCAGGAAGAGAGAAGAAAGGAGAAGAGGGAAGAAAGAAGAGAGAAGAGAGAAGATAAGAGAAGAGAAGAGAGAAAAGAAGGATGGAAGGAGAGGGATGGAAGGAGGAGAGGGATGAAAGGAGGAGAGGGATGGAAGGAGAAGGATGGAGGACAAAGAAAGAAGGAGGTGGAATGAACAAACCAGAGGAGAAGGACCGTTGCTGGTTCAGAGGAGGACGGGGGACTTTGGTGCTCTTGTTGAGATCCCTGAGCCTGGCGTTGTACTCTGCCAGTGTACCAGGATGGGGTGTGCAAGGAGGGTGGGAGGTCACACGTGACAGACACAGTCCCCCACAGGGAGAGGAAGGGGCAAGACAGGACAAAAGTCACGAGATACAACAGGGAGACAGAAAGAGAGAACAAGATAAAGTATTAGATGGGTTCCAACGGATGAGATTGGAGCCCAGGGAAGTTCTGACCCAGCTTGGAGCTGCTTTCCCAACACCCAAATGGCCTGGCTCCATGCACTGCTTAAATCCATATGGGAAACCAGTGGTGGCTCCCAGTCACACTTGGCCTTGTGCACTGGCATAAATGTCCATCGCTGTTCCCTTGGGGATGGCACCACGCAGGTTCCCTCCATCATGGGACAGACAAGTAGGGATGACCCCAAATGCCTCCCTGGGAGATGACGGAGCCTTGAAGAATGGCAGGACCGGCCACGCTCAGCGGGGCTGTGCTGAGACACAGCACTTCCCTGTCCCATCCCTTCCCCTCCATCACCGGTGGGAAGCAGGAGTGGGAATGCTCCCCTGCCAGGCACGGAGGAGGTGTGAGATGTTCCTCATCGCTGTGCCAGGACACGCAGGCAATTTATAGCAGCAGGGAATGTAAACAAACCCATCCGTGCCTCGCTGTCCCCATCAGCTGTCCCCTCCCAGCACCGGCTTCAGGACACCTCGTTCCCGCTGGAGGTCAGGCCACCCGCCCTCGCTGTCCCCACCTCGGCACAGACGGCCAGGCTCCAGAGGGGACAGGTGGCCACGGGCTGGGGACCATCCCCAGGATGCCTCTCCTTCCCTGAAAGTCCAGGGGCTGTTGAGGGATGAGAGTGACCCCAGCCCAGCCTTCAGGACCTGACCCCAGGTTCGCAGGGGATGGATTTTTTTTGGTAGACACCATCAAACATCCATGTCCCACCCCCCGCAATTACAACTCCTTCTCTCCTGAGGACTCTCCTCTTTTCTACCCTATTTTCTCCCTCCCCGCTCCCCATACTTGGTGTGGAAGAGAAGATCTGCTCCTTATAATATTCAAGTCCTGACAGGTTTGGGCATCTGTGCGGCATCAGGTTTGTTTAAATACTTTGCATGAGGCCCGGGTCCCTCTCTGGATCTGGCTGGCATCACCAAGCTCAGGTTCAGATGGGTGCAAACTGCCCCCAACACCTCTGTCGCCCACCCCTGGCCCCCATCTCTGCTTCTGGCACCTCTCCTGCCCCTCGCCCCGGTGCTGCGGTGACTCAGCCCCCACCCCTGAGAGGTTGGTGCTGTTGGATTTTTCCAGTCAAGCCTTTCCCCCCCTCCTCCCTCTAATGCCGGGCGAGTTTCTGGACTGAGCGCAGAGCTGGAAGGGATGGAGCTGCCAAGCCCTAGCATCACAAGCTGGCCCTCGGCCTGGCCAGAGCCCCGAACCCTTCCCAAATATCGCTCACGATCCAACAACTGTGGACAAAGTAGCGGGAAAGGGAGGGGGAAAGGGAGGGAGGGAGAGAGAGAGGGAGGGCACCCACCCTGCTGCAGGTCCACGGCACCTCCTTCCCAGGAGCCTGGGACCTTCTGTGTCCCCAAAGCCCCCAAGACAGGGACACAGGAGGGCAGGGAGTCGGAGGACGCGGTTTCCTCTCTGTAGCACAGGGCAAAAGGCCTTCATCCAGCTGCACCCAGCCAAGTGTTGCACCAAAAACCCCTCTGGGAAGGCATTTCCCAGCCCCTGACCATCATCCCAAGGACAAGTCAAGCTTCAAATCACCGTGGGCCAAGCTGGTTGGGCTGCTAGGGCAGAAAAGCTGCTGCCAGCCTGCACTTCAGCCCCCTCTCCCTGCTCTGGCAGCACCCTGGCTGCCTGGGGAGGAGGTCAGAGGACCAAGCTGGGTGGAAAGCGGGGGCTGAGATCAGGGAGGAGCCCAGTTACAATAAACACAAAGCAAGTTCTCTACTGGGACCTCTACACCAGAGCACACTCCAGGCAGAGAAAGCATCACGTCCAAGATGGTGTCCAAGCAGGACACCCTCAGCTAGAGCTGAAAACGTCTTCCTAAACTGGGCCATATTCTCCCTAAAAGGGAAAAATCCCCCAGCAAGGGGACAGAACATCCTCATACCCTAAAGGGATGAGGATGGGGGGGCCCAGCCACCCCTTGTCCCCACCTCTGGGTGCTGCTGCTGCAGATGATGAGCTGCAACGGAGCAGTGAGGGGGGGTCTGGGCAAAGGAGAGCAGCACAGGCTGCCCCCCTGCCCGGTGTCCCCCCATGGTGAGTGGCTCAGTCCGAAGTGTGGATCTGGCACGGGGAAGGAGTTGCCACATCTCCCGTCCTTGGCTCGACCGTGCACGCCATCCCCAGGAGCTCCGCTTTCTCAGGACACGTGGTCCTCCCCCATTCCCCTAAAGAATCAAAATGTCCTACCTGCCACCCTGTGGGCCACCAGGCCCTCCAGATTCAAGGGCTCTTCTGCCGACCTCGACAGGTCTTCATAGCTCTCCGGTCCCTTGGGGGGCATCTGGGTTTGTGCTGGAACGGTGGGGGAAGGCGGGGAGGAGACAAGGAGCTGCTGAGAGCCCACAGGGCTGTAGGAGGTGCTGAGCGGGGGGATGCCCATTGGTGCTCCAGCTGGGGCACGGCTGTAGCTCCTGGGCTCTGGCACCGGTGCCGGCTGGTAGCTGTAGGGCAAATAGGTTTCCCGGTATTCCTGAACCCCATAGTCGGGCTCCCCAAGAGAATAGGCTTTGGCCCCTCCAGGCTCAGAGACCACGGGGCTCACGGAGGTGCCGAAGGACCTCGGCTGGACCACTTGCGGAGTCGGTCGGGGGTAGAGACCTGCGACGGGCTGGGCCGAGAGGGAAGAGAGGAGAGGTCCCGCCGGCTTGTCCTGGCGGGAGGCAACGGGCACGCTCTGCGATTTGTGGACGGCAGGGGCGAGGTCCAGCATGAGGACGTCAAGAGCTTCAATGGATTGCTCGATCTCCCGGCGGGAGGGGGCCCGGGGAAACTCGGGCATGCTCTGGCTATGGGGGGGAACCAGCTGCAGTGGGCTGGGCTGGGGGCTGCAGCTGGAGACGCTGGGGCTGTGGCTTTCCACGCCACCTTCCTGTAGCCGAGAAGGTGGTCGGCTCCCTCCTTGCTGCTGCCAGGAATTCAAGCCCCTTTGCACGGCCTCCCGGCTACTGGTGCTGCGAGCCGGGGCCTGGGGCAGCGTCGGGTTGGCGTCGTACTTGGTGGCATCCACCGCCGGGAATGATCGGGAGCGGTAGGCGCCGGGGTGGTCGTAGCCGTACAGGTAGGACTGGGAACCAGGTAGTGGCTGGGGCTGGAGCCAGCCTGAGGCATGGGAGCCCGGAGGGCGCTGCGGGTAGCCGGCCAGGTGGTCCTGAGCAGATGCCGAGGGTCGCAAGGGAGGCGGCGGGTCACGGAGGTGGTGGCCCATCAACGCGTTCTGGTTGTTGTAGGGGTAGCCGCCGTTGGCAAGCGGCTCTCCATCGTACAGCCCCTCCTTCAAGAGCTTCTCGGCCCCGTTGCAGCTGGAGGGCCCATTGGGCAGGGAGGAGAGGCTGCCCACCCGAGGCGCCTCTTGGTAGCCAGCCTCACTGGCGGTGGTGGTACCATCCAAGGAGGAGAGCGTGCCCAAGCTGCCCACGCTGTGCTCGTCCTGGTTGGGCAGCTCGTCGTCCAAGATATCCGTCTCCCGCTCGGCCACCAGCGCCACAGCATTCCCGTTGACGTGCACCTGAGCCGGCACCACGTGGCGACCCGGCCC
>VWZK01015419.1:15913-42618 GCA_013396935.1 Baryphthengus martii | reverse complement strand
GGGCCGGGCGCGCGGTTGTGCATGGGCGGCGCGCTCTCCAAGCCGAAGCCAACCAGGAGACGATCCAGCTCTCGTTTCTCCTCAGGGCTCAGCACCGCCTGGCCCCCGGGCGCCCCTGGCACTCCCGGCTCATCGGTCCGATCGGTCTTGGCGGAGGCGGTGGAGTTGCCCGAGTCGCTGCTCACCGAGAGCGTGTGCTCGACGTGGTTGGGCGCTGCCGAGAGCGGGAGGCGGGCGGCGTTGACGGCGCCGGTGCTGCCGTGGAGGGAGTCTTTCTTCTTCACTTTAGCGTAGAGGCTCCCGTCCAGGGGCCCTTGCGTGTGCCCAACCTCTGCAAAGGGGAGAAACGAACACGAGACCCCAGATCAATTCCTGGCTCTCTGCACGGAGCTAATGGGTCCCATTAGCCGGTGGTTTCGATCTCTTCCGTGCCGCCGCAACGCTTTAACGACCAGCATCGCCGTCTCCTCCGCGCCCTCCGCAATCCCACGGGCGCCACCCTGCAGAGACACCAGAGCCAGACCCCTCCCCATCCCCGTGCTCCCACGGCCCTACTTTCTGCACACCGTGCTGCCCTGCCCTGCTTCGCTGGCATTCACCAAATATCCCCCTCCCGAATCCGGGCATTGCTCCTGGCAATTCTCCTCCATGGTTGGCGAGGGCTGGGGCTGCCCAGTTGGATTCCACAAGGCTCAGCCGGCCCCAAAGGGCCACACGGTACTGGGGAGGGTGGGGGAGATGGACCACGGGCTGTAGGAGGACAGGCAGAGGGTGTCGGGATGTGGCCTCGTAGCTCTGCACGTCTCCAGCTGGAGGGGTGTAATCAGCCCTCGGGGGAAGGACAGATGAACCACGGACCCACCTTCCCTTTTCCCTGCCCATTCTCCTTCCATATGATCTACGGATCCAGCCAGCTGCCCATCCTTGACATTTTCTTCCCTGGCTCCCACCCTTTCTTGTCCTTCCCCTCGCCTCTCCCAGGCCAGGTGGATCTGCCCCAGACCTTTTCTCGCAGCCAGACAGAGCCTTGAAGCTCCAGCACCCCAAAAATACAGGATCTCCTCCCCAGGGAAGCACCCAGCACCCCAGCAGCGTGATTCAAGGCCGGTGCAAGCAGCTGGCTCTGCGCCACAGCTCCCAAAATTTGGGGGCAGCCAGGGCGTGGCAGCACCCCCACAATCAACGCTGCACCCCAACTCCTACCAGCCCCGGCAACCCCAACACCACAACCAGCTGCACCCTTGAAACTTTTCCAAATGAAGCAGCCAGATTTTGGGGGACTCCAGCCACCGAGACAGCAACAGGGACGGCTCGTAAGCCGTGCGTCCCCACCCCACCGGAGCGTGTACGGCACCAGCCGGGCTGCAGACTCTTGTTTTTCCAGCTCCCCGCCGAGGTTTCCTGGAAGGGCCTGTGAGCAGCGTTAAAACACTTTCTTTTGGAGGAAAAAATGACTCTTCCCTGGCTGGGGGCCAGGCAGCTGACTCAGGGACGGAAGACGGCCCTGACGCGATAGTGTGAAATCAGAGAGCTCCTATCTGGGAGCAAAACACTTCCGAAAGCCAGCCCCAAACTGGGACAGCTTAACCGGTCCCACGCCGCTGCCCCCCGCGCTCCGGTAGCTCCCGTGCTGCAGACCTTCCTCCCCGTAAATCAGAGAGAGGCAATCACAGTCAGCACAAGTCCCCCTCCTCACCGCTGATTTTCCACTCCCAAATCCCCACTGGCAGCATCCCAAAAAGGCAGCCAAGCCCCAGAGCTCCCCCAGTTCGGCTTGAAGATGCCCTAGGACCACCCAGCGAGGGTCTCTCCGGACACTCGGTGCTGGGAAGGATGAGGATGGGTGCCCATGATTTCTCCTGGAGGTTCAGAGCTGCTTCATCCAGTTTGGACACGTTTGACTCCACATCATCAACCGTACAGGGGAAAAGGGGGAGAGAAGGAGGGAATCCCTTCCCGTGGCGGGAGAAAGGAAAAAGTAGCACGTCCAGGGGCTGCACCGACGTCGCCTGGAGATGGGGAAAAGGTCCAGCCCTTCTTGTCTGAAGGCAGCAATGGGTGCTGGCAGGTCCCAGGAAACAGGGTGAGAGCCAGGGTGGGGGTTGGGAGAAACAGGGCAGAGGAATAGAAAGGAAAACAGAATAAATAAATATAAATGAAAGCACGTGGTGCCGAGGGAGAAAATAGCCAGGAAAGGCTTTAATTAGACTGCAGGCTGGGCACTGCCCCACGGCAGGGAGAAACATCTCGAAAGTAGGGTCAGGACGGGGCATGACACAGATCACAGAAGAACCAGAAAGCCCCAAGTGCCCCGTCCCACCTTCTGCAGACCCTCCAGCCAGGCAGTGACATGGGGAAGGGGGAGTACGATGGCCCTCACCCCAAGAGCGGGCCCAGGGTAGCAAGCAAGGAAGGGGCTGTGACACCTCTGCCATCAGTTGCCATCATCCTCATCCCACGGCTGCTTTGCCCCACACCTAACTGCCCGCTCTGTCCTCATCCCCACACATCCCCCAGGTTCTGATGCCAAGAGCCAAATCCTGCTATTCTCCGCCACTCCCAGGCCGCCTCCGCCACCCCTTGGGCCACATCATGTTTCATACGATTGTCTGTTGCTTGTCACCTGAAAAGAGGACTAAAATCCCCCAAAAAAGGGTAAGGGAAGGGGGCTTAGCCAAAGCAGCCGTCCCCAGAGGAGCAGGTTCCCAGGGCGCCGATTGCAAAGGGTTTGCAGCTCCCAGCAAGGTCAGACTGAATGGCTGAAGGTCAGAGCAGCTCCAGCCTGGCAGGCTGTGCCATCCCAGCACGGGTTGGCTTTGCCCAGGGCTCAGCCCCAGACACAGCTCTGCTCTGGTTGTACTGAGAGAACTGGGGGAAGCACTGAGCTCAGCCTGGTCCTACCCCTGCCCCAGCAGGGCAGTGCCCTCTCCTCTCCCTCCCCAGCACCCTGCGGCTACACCCTGGAGAAAAAGTGCTCCAGAGCACACATGACAATGGGAAGGGGGGTTAGCTTGCACCCCCAAAACCCCAGCTGTCTGCCTCACACACAGTGGGGAGCTCCATACAGCATGGTGCACCAGCACAAATCCTGGCCAGGGCTCTGCACCAGTGCAGAGGGTAAGGCTGGGGCACTACAATGTCTCCCCTGGTCCTGCCCCCAGCAGCATCCCACCTGCTGCCTCCTCTCCTCACCACCCAAGCCCTGGCCCCAAGGAATCTCTGGAGCATCAGCCAGCAGGGAAGATCCTGGGACTCTTTGTAGGATGAAGGATGAGGGCTGTGTCACCTGGGGAAGAGCTCAGCCCCCCCAGCTCTGGTTCCATCCTGTGCCCAGATATGACGGCAAGAAGTAACCCCAGCCCCAGAGCCATGGGTCACCACGGCTCTGAATTCTCCACACACCCCCCTGCCTTTTCCCCCATCCCGTCCAACTCAAAGAAAATCAAAGTCAAGACTTACCAAAGGGGATGGGGGAAAAAAAATCGCAGGTGAAGAGAAGGAGTGGGCAGCAAAATCCCTTTCCTTCACCCCTTCCAGCATCAGAGCCTTCCAGGGGAAACCTGGTGCGGTGGCAGCTCGAAGGGCGTCCGCAGCCAGCTCCGTGCGTCCGTCCAGGACAGGAGCTGACGGCTCCGAGCTGCCTTTGGTTGGCGTGTGTCCCTTTGGCTTCGCTTTCCTTCTCGCCACAGGAGTTATTCCCTCCCACGGGGCCGGCGAGAGGGGCACCCCCGACGGCGACGAAAAGGCTCCGATAGGGGGTATCCCCAGGAGACGGGGTATCCCAGAAGACGAGGCACCTCCAGACAAGAGGAGGATGGAGGAGAGGAAGGCGGCAGAGAGGCAGGAGATGGGCTGGAGGCAGAGGAGGTGCCGACGTGCTCCCCTCCGCCCCAGACCACACAGGGACGAACTGGAGGGAAAAGGGGAGAGGCCGGGGAAAGGCAGGCGGCTGAGGGGCCGCCCAAGCCTAAACTCAAGCCCGGCTTAACCCGAGGGAGGTGCAAGGGAGGGTGAGAGCCGTGAAGGGAGGACAGCCGGACAGACAGCTCCTAGCTATGAATATTAACTACTTCCTCCACAGGCAGAGCTGCGCCGCGTTAACTGTTTCCTAGGCACAACAGAGGGACGGACGGACAGCTGGACAGCCTACTCAGCCCAGAGGGAGCGCTGCGCATCACTTCGCTGCAGGAACACGCACCCCCCTCCCCAGTCTGAGAGCCCCTTCCCCCAGCTCTGCCTGCCTGCTGTGAACACACGTCACACCTGTCCCCGGAAAGCAGAGACACGTTTGGGACGGGGATATCCCTACAGGACACATCCCAGTCGGGTCTGCAACCCCAAATGTCTCGCTGGAGATGAATTTCTCCATCTTAAATAAATAACACAGTCAAAGAGGAGTGGAAACCCACCGTGGCAACCCCACCAACACCCAATCCAACTAGTTTGCACAATCCCCTTTCCCTACCCAGCCAGCACCACCAGCACTGGTTTGGGAAGAGCCCAGCACAGATCTTGTGCACCCCAGAGCAAAATCTGTGCTGGGATGGTGCTGAAAATTCCCTGATCCAGGTGACGAGCCCATCCCGTGTCCGGGTCCCTGCTTAAACCCGTGTTCAAGTCTCCGCTCCTCGATCGATCCAACATCATCAGCAAAACGCGAGGCTGCCTCCACTCTCATCCCCTAAAATCCTGCGTTTTCCACACCCCCGCGGATGACGGCAGGGGATGAGAGCAGTGTTTCCAGCCGGCCCCCTGACTCACAGCCCCGTTTGCTCCCAGATAGGGGCGCACGCCAAGTCAGCATCCTCCCAAAACCTCCGAGCTTTGCTTGTTTCTCTGCCTTTTTTAATTTTATTTTAACTTTTATTTACCCCTGTTGCACAGCTACAGGCAGCCCACGAGCTCCCCGCTCCAGCCCAGCTGCCCAGGGCCGGCCCCAGCCCCACGCACACGCTCTCTGACAGGTTTTAACTTCAAGAACAGCTTAAAGGGGTAAGAGAAGGGGCTGAGCACCCACCAGCCTGTCCCTCTCTCCCTGCATCCCAGCACTGCCTGGTTTCCAGTCCCAGCGGGACCAGCCCACATCACCCCCGCCCCACAACCCCAAATACCAGGTCAGAGGACAGGCTCTGCCCTGGGAGCGGCTACGCTCCAGCCCAGACGTCTAGCCAAGCCCGTAGATACTCTCCAGCATTTCTCCCATGAGGAATAACCAGAAGCAAGGGGGAAACACTCTCTGGGGATCCACAGCCAGCCCAACTAGGTCCCCACTGCTCCCCAAAACGCCCTCCCCTCCAAGCCCTTACCTTACAGCGGAGAGCAGCAGAGAGAGGCGGGATGGGGAGGGGGAAGTGGATTCCTGCAGCTTTAGTCAGCTGGCGAAGTTGAGAGGAGAACCAGCAGCTCTCCTCCCCATCAAGCCCAGCCAGGGGGACGGATCCAGGATCCAGCCGTCAGGGGAGAGCAGCAGCCTGACGGCAGCTCCAGCGATGGATTTAACAGCTCTGGCCCATCTGGCTCTCTGCCTCTGCACAGCCTGGCTCGCCCTCCTGAGCAGCTTCAGCCCCAGAGAAGTGGGACAGGATTTGACCCCACTAGGAAGATGCACCCCATAAGATGCCCATCCTCCTGGCGGACAGCAACCCCATCTAGGGGCTCGGTGTCCCACAGAAAAGTGCAGGGTCAGCATCCAGCTCCAATCTGGGGGCTCAGGGACCCCCCTACACCCCAGCCTTTGCCACATGGGGGTCAGGCTCTGCTGTGACCTCTCATCCTCCGAGGGGTGGGGTGTTCATCCCATTCCCCACCCCAGTCAGCCCTGCCCTGCACACAGGACTGATCTGTCGGGGAGTCCCACACCAGAACCATGACTCAAGCGGGGATTTAGCAAGTCTCCCACAGATGTTGGATTTGGCTGGGCCCTGGCCACCCCTCTTCCAGCTCCAGTAAAAAAGCAGGGTGGGCAAGGGCAGCCCAAGGTGAGGACAGGGATGGTACAAAGCCTGGAGGTGGGGAAGGCGCGGGGGTGGGTGCTGGGTGGGGCAAAACTAGCCAGGGTGGGTCCAAGGGCTGGTCATTACAGGGAGCTGCTGGGTCAGGGACACATGCCCAGCCCTTTCACATTGCCTCACATCACCCCAGGATGGCAGATCCTGGTGTGTCGCCATCACAGTCACACATCCAAACTGGCGACAATCCCTCCACCGACTCTCTGCTGGTCCTAACACCCTGCTCTCCACCAGCACTGGTTTCCTCAGCTAAACCAAACCAGGTTATAGATGTTCCTCATCCAGACTTGCCCACCTGCCTGTGTGGTACCCCAAAAATTGCTCCGCAGCAATCCTCCAACCAGCTGCAAACCCAGCAGTGCCACATCCAGCTTCAGGTCTCCTCCTGCCTCCGTGGCCTCCCGAGAAGAACTCCCACAGTGCTAGCGAAGCATCCTTCATCCGCCCATGATAAAGGATATCTGATCCCTCAAAATAACCAAAGGAAGCAGCTCCCCATCAGCCACCCTTCAGCCTCTAAACACCCTCTCAGACAATAAACAGGTATGGGAACTGGAGCAGGAACCCACCAAGCAGGTGACACCAAACACAAAACCCCTTTGATGAGGAGGAAGGAGGGGAGGCTGAGCCACTTGTCCCCTCCCGTGCTGCACAGGGCTGGATAGCGGGCACTGGGACAGGGCTGTGGGGGTATCCCAGTGCACTCCATTCTCTCTAAGGACCACTGAGCAGCCAGAGAGCTAGGTGTAGGCATTCAGATCCCCCATCTCATGCCCCCTGCCCTGGGTGAGCTTGATCAATCAGCAAGTCTGTTGTGACTCAGTTTCCCCTTCCCCAAACACCCTCAGCAGAGACGAGGGGAACGCCAAGACAAGCGCCATCCCCAGCCATCCATCTGCCCATCCAGCTCTGGGGGTCCACCAGGGCCAACCCACCCTGTCAGGCACCCCCTCCCAAGTGCATTTGGGCGCCCTACACCGAGCCAAAACCACTAGAGGAAGGGCACCCAACCTCCACCGAGAGCTGGCAGAGACGCGGCGCCGGGGGAACCCACCGTTTGGCAGGAGATCCCGATCCCGTCGGCCCGGGGGTGGCCGCTCTGCGGGGAGCCTTCGCCGAGTGACGGGGACTGGCAGTGGCGGGGACGAGGAGCAAAGCAACGCCTGATCCAACCCCGGCGTGGGTCCTGGTGCCAACCTCAGGGAGACCCCCTATAGATGGGCTGTCCCGTAGCTGCCGGTGCTGGCATGGGTGGGAGGGCAGCCTCCTGCCTGCGGCTTCGCCGTCCGTCATTCCCGGCTCATCCCCAAAGCAAGGGCAGTGTTTACAAATCCAAGGTGCCCTCATTCCCCCAACGCCACCCTCTCTGTCAAGAGGACAAGCCAATCGGCCCCTCGAGGGGACATTTGCAGCCCTGACACCCCCTGGGACACCGGAGTGGGGCTGGAAAGGGGGGTTGCGGTACCTCTGCAACCCCAACACCCACGGAGATCCCCGGGAGGGGACAGAAAGGAGCCCTGTGGTATCTCTGCAGCTCTTCAAGGGGCTGAGTTTGCAGCAGCTCTGCCCTGGGGAGGCCAGAAGGGAACAAACGTCCCTTGTCTCTCTGCAGGCAGGAGGGAGCTGCCAGTCCTGCCAACTCAGGGCAGGGGTAGAGCCGTGGTCTGAGCTGACAGTGGGGACACACGTCCCCTCCCCTCGGGGCCAGACCCACAGCTCCTCAGCAACTGGTCACATAGCTGAGCCCGTGCGTCACACTTTGCCTGTTTACTGTCCCGTGCCAGCTCCAAGCAGACAACCCAGGTCCAGCTCCACGTCCTCACCACGGGCAGAAAGACCCTTTCTCACTCACCCCAAGCACCCAGAGCCTCCACCCTCGCTAGTGAGTCTGTCCGCCCACAGGTCCCACTTGGAGCAGCTGGTGACCTTCAGGGACACTGGGGACAGCAGCTGTCCCTGCTCCAGGGACGTCTGTTCGGATCGAGCCAGGAAAGCTCAGGCATCTGCTTGGCCACAGATGGACGGCCTTGCCTGCAGGACAGAGGCCCACCAGCCTTCAACCTACAAGTACTGCCTGTTCCTGCCAAGAGGGTGAGGGTGGTTGACTCGCTGCACCCAAATGGATGCTCAAGGGGCTTTTCCCAGCGCCAAGAGATGTTGTGGACTTTCCAGGGGCAGTGAGACATCCTCATTACCCAGGGGAAACTGAGGCACAGCTCTGTCCCACCATGCTTATGCCATGAGAAAGGAGCTAGGAGACCTCACAGTCCCTCTACTATGTCTTGCTCCCAACAGATACAGCACTTGGGATTCCCAAAGCTCTAGGGCATAAACTGGAGCTGGATCCTGCTCCGTGCAAGCAAGACTTTGAGAGTCTAAGAGCCAAAAAAGGAGCCTCAGGTTCCCTGGCACCACAGCAGGAGGGAAAGTCCACAAGATCTCCCTCTCCTGTCCCATGGCAACGCTCCTCCCAGCAGCGGCCACCTGCTGCCAGCTCTGGCTGTGCGCTTCCCTGGAGTGGGAAGGATTCCTATGGGGACACTTGGCCACCAACCACCCCGTGAACAACCCTAACCTTTCTCCAGGTGCTTGCCAGGCAGGGGTGGCTCAGCCCAGGTGCCCTCTGTGCTGTCCTCACGCTGAATGTTGAAGTTCTCGTAGGAGTCCCAGCGGATGAGCGGGTCGGATGTGTTGTAATCCACAGAAACGCTGGGCCCGTTCTCCAGGTGCTCCATGCCTGAGAAGAGGCAGGAAGGTCAGCTGGGGTGAGGATGGAACCAGCACAGGTAGGACAGAGGGAGGAGATGGAGAGAAGGTGCAGGCAAAGGAAAAAGGGCAGGAGCCCTGGGGCAAGGCCGGAAAGTCATGTGGAAACAGGGGCGCCGCGGGAGATGGTTGGGCACAGGATGTACATCAAGACCCAAAAATGAGGTGTGCAAGGCTGGCAGAGGCTTTTTTTGGGGGCAGAGGGTCCTCCATCCCAAGAACCCCTTCCCTCTTCCCTAGACCAGCAAGTGCTGCAGGGAGCAGCCTCTTGGGAAAGAGCATGAGGGCACTCATGGGTGCTCCTAGATGGGCATCACCCCCTGGATCCCTCATCCCATTCTAGTGATAAAGGGACTGCAAACTGGGCAGGGGGAGGTTGCAAAGAAGCAGGGGATAGAGCTGGGGAGAGGGAAAGGAGTCAGCATCCAGCCAGCCATACCTTGGATCTTCTCAGGGCCATAGGAGAACACAAACTCCACCTTTCCATACTCAGGGAAGCGGTCATCTGGCAGAGAGAGAGCAGAGCAAAGGGACCATCTCCATCCATCCCTCCAACAGCACCCAGATGGCCACCCCAAACATGCCCGCAGGCCAGCTCAGGGCTGGGAGCTGGTGGGGGATATCCCAGCGTAGGACAGCACAGCTCATCCTCCAAAAAAACCCTTCACATCCCTAACCTCGAATTTGGCAACAAAGGAGGTGACACTGCCACCGGTCCCCGAGCAGCAGATGCAGGAGGGGTGCCCTGCTTTGTCAGAGGCAGATTTAGGGTGGGTTCCCAGATGTCCTCAAAATGGGAGCAGCTTGAGGAGCAGCAGGAGGAGGGAATCGTGCAGCAGGGAGGTGCCGGGGCGGTTACCTCTGAAGGCCTCGTCCAGGTCCTCCTTGCCAAAGACGACGTCAAGGTCGTGGACGGCGCACGTGTGGAACTGCACGCGGAAAATCACATCGCGGGTGGGGCTGCGAAACTTCTTGTGGTAACACTTCAGCTGCAGAGGGAAGCGAGGACAGGCCGTCAGGATGAGCCCCCAGAAGTGGGCAAGGGGGAACAGGGGGGTCCTGAAGCATGAGGACCACCCGTGCTCCGGCTGCTCCCCGTGCTGAGGGTCCTTACCAAGATATCACCCTTGAGGAGCAAGCCGGGCTCGATGGTGATGCAGATGCCCGTCTGGCTGTCTCCTTGCACGTTGCTGCAGAGGGGGACAGCGGGATGACGTGAGCTTCAGTGCAGAGCTCTCCCCACCAAACCTCCCAGCACTGCCTCAAACAGCCTCTTCCACCCAAACCCAGGCAGGAAAGGTGCAAAGCACAGATCTGGCCCTCTCGGTGACACGAGAGTCCTGTCTTCCATCCCAGAGAGAACCCATTCCCAAGGGCAGGAGGGTAGGAAGGGGAAACAACGGCACAGCTCAGTGAGGAGGATAAAACTCCTGAGTGGGAGGGTTTGATCGGGGTCTGAGCACTGGGGCTCGACTATCAGCCATCTGCCCAGCTCCCGTGGATCGAGTAGGGCACGGGATCCGGAGGGAAAGCACTCAGAAAAGTCCCCTTTCTCTGCCTCACTTTGCCTGCTGGAAGCCCTCCCCTCCTCAGGGCACCGAGGGGGCTGCCTCCGGGTGGTGGCGTCGGCTGCGGGGGGATGAGGGAAGAGGGGAGTTGGATTTCACAGGCAAGATAAACCTGGAGTTTATTAACAGCATCCCATAAACAGTCTATTAAAAGCTGAAAGGCAAGGCTGGGCCGGCAGTAAATCCCAGCTAACGGGGACGCCTGGCTGTGGGGAAGGGAGTTCCCAGTTCCAGTGGGGGTGAGATGTGAAATACCCCTGAGGTGAGGAGCTCTAGTTCCTCCAGGAGCCAGAGGTCCCAGGCTGGGACATGGCCCTGGCACAGCATCTGTGTTCCTGCTTTGCTTTCACCAGCACCTGCTTCCAGGAGCAGTGTCGGAAAAGGGTGTCGGGGTAAATCGCAGGAAGGTTAAATGGGGTTTTTTTGAGGAAAAAGAGGGTTTTTAGGACTCATCCAAGCAAAAGCAGCAGCTCGTTGGGCAGAGAGAGGAGAAATGCCTCCATCTCCCAGGGACATGCCTCCATTCCTGTCCCTGCTGCCTCTGGGGACACCCAGCCCCAGGCTCTGCACAGCCCCGGGCTCCCTCTTGCTGATCCACAGGGTCACTACAGCCCTCCCAGCTAAAGGGCCCAGTATGGCCCAGTATAACCAGTTACCACCTCCAAGGAAAAGGGAACTTCAAACAGACTAAGCACAGAGCGCCAGCCCACTGGGGGCCTGGCCTTTCCCTTCTCCATCTCTCCCTGGTTTCCAAGCCCCCCGTGTTGGGGAGGAGGGAAGCCCCACGGCGAGGAGATAGTTACTAGATTCCCGAGGTGTAGACGGGCTGCATGGCCTGGTAGATTTTCAGGAAGGGCCGACAACCTGGAAGACATCAAGGCGGGGAGAGAAGGCGAGCTGCTGTTAACCGGCAGGGCGGAGAGGCCGGGGCAGGGATTAGTCATGGGGGAGAAATCCAAACAGGGAGGGAGCCAAGGCAAACAGCCGCTCCCCACCTCGGCCAGCCAGCACCAGCCGTGGGCAACATCTGGGATGGGCAGAAAAGGGATGCTCCAGATGGGATGGGAAAGAAAGCAAGCCCCTATTAGCCCGGTTTGGATCTTTTAGGACCTGGGGCATGTGCTGGGCTAGATAGAGATGGAGGTGGGATGGTGGGGTCTCTGAGAGAGGGACTGCTTCTGGGTATCGGCACCAGGCGTGGTGCTACATCCCAGACTCCAATCCCAATCTGGTGCCAACCTCCAAAAAGCGATCATAAAACCCTTGTCACCCCATAGCTTGGCTTAGTGCCCAGCCCCAGAAGCCCTGCACATAGGAGGCACTCCCTGAGGGCTTCTCTGTGGGTAAAGGGGTAGCACCCTACTACAGTGAACAGTCACAGAGAGGGAAAAGGAAACTCAAATTGCTGAGGAAATTATGGAAAAATATCCCCCCCACGGACAGCAAGCCTGGCCAGGCAGCGTGGGGCAGTGGTGTGTGCGTGGGGGCCAGGCTGAGGGGAGATGTAGAGGGGCACCTACCGCCTTTCGACTCAAAGTTGGGGATGCCGTGCATGATGACGTGGTGGAGGAAGAGAGGCTTGTTGTTCATCTTGATGCTGCCAGAGAGGAGTCCGCTGAAGTAATGGATGTACCTGAGGGGTGAACAGGCAGCTCAGAGGCACAACACACAGCAGAGCATCCCCCTTGGTTCCCCTGCACCCAACTCCCCCTGCCATGGGGACAAAACGCATGGGAGGACTCACCTCTTCTGGGACGGTTGTCCCACCGGCACCACCTTGTCCTCATAGAAGCGCTTCATGGCAAACCTGTCCAGAGCTTGGTTGGCACTGCAGGGATGAAAGGGTACGTGAGGCTGAAGGAAAGCACCGGCACCAGCACCCCCAGCTCTGCTGGGATAGAGTTGCACAGTGGGTTCCAGGACCACCCTGGGACAGTGTGTCCCTCTCACCTGGCCGAGATGTTGCTGTAGTGCATGTAGGCAGCCACCACCACCCCCAGCCGGCCGCGGTTCCCCTGTGGGCACACAGCAGAAGGGGTGTCATGGGGGCAGTGGTGCCTGCAAGCACCCGGGCGTGGCCGTCCTGCACACAGGCAGGCACCTACCAGTGCCTACACGCGTGCTCTCGTGCCCACACGCACCCCAACCCTCATGTACAAACACCAACGCACGTGCAGGTTGACATCTACCCACAGCCCACGAATCCTAGAACGGCTTGAGTTGGAAGGGACCTAAAAGATCATCCAGTTCCAATTCCCCTGCCATGGGCAGGGACACCTCCCACCAGAGCAGGTTGCTCAGAGCCTCATCCAGCCTGGCCTTCAACACTTCCAGGGATGAGGCTCCACAGCTTCTCAGGGCAACCCCTTCCAGTGTCTCAACACCCTCAGAGTGAAGAACTTCTTCCTAATGTCTCATCCAAATCTCCCCTGCTCTGATTTCAAACCATCTCCCCTTGTCCAGTCCCCACAAGACCTTATCAAAAGTCCCTCCCCAGGTTTCCCATAGCCCCTTCAGCTCCTGGAGGCCACTCTAAGGTCTCCTCAGAGCCTTCTCTTCTCCAGCCTGAACAGCCTCAACTCCCTCAGCCTGTCCTCACAGGAGAGGTGCTCCAACCCTCGGATCATCTTTGTGGCCTCCTCTGGACCCTCTCCAACAGATCCATCCCCACGTTCCCCACATCCCCTGGCCTCCAAGGCTGCTCAGCCCCATCCCTGCAGTGTCCCAGCCCCTCCAGACCACCCCCTCACCACTGTTCCCCCCCAGGCACAGGGTCTGACCCACCTTGTTGTGCAGCACCACCACGTTGTGCGTCGTCGCGTTAAGCCACGTGTCCATGGCTTTGCAAATGCTGCAGATCTTTTCCAGCGCTGGGGTGTGCAGGTCAGGCCATCCAAAATCCAGCACCTGGATGGTGGGAGGGGAACAGCCAGAGGTCACATCCACGTGGGGCTCTGCCCCCTCCCTGCCAGTGTGCAAAGCCCAGGGCACAGACCCGGGGTGGGCACCACCACCTTGCTCTGATGTGCTGAGATTCCTCAAACTCATTGGGAAGTCCCGGTGCTTTCCTCTGGGCTTCCCTCCCTTCCCTGCTCCTCCACCAGTTGGGTGGGATAGAAAGGGTGGCTGTTCCTCCCTCCAGCAGTGGGAAGCTGGTCCCACAGACAGACTTGCCCCAAGCTCCTCGGCTCCTCGCAGCTGCGACCCACCTTGGGGTGAAGTTTGCTGACGTCATGTCTCCGCTCAGAGAGGTTGAAAAGCTTTAGGGAAAAGCAAAGACAAAGTGAGGAGACATCTTGCTCCCTCGCTGCCAACTCCCCACCTCTTCCTCACTTCAAAGCCTCCCCAAATCCTCCTGACAAAGACTTCCCCAAACACCTGAACTCAAGTAACGCCTTGCCACGGGTCAATACAATGGCCAAAAAGTCCCAAAAGGGACTGGAAATCTTCAAGGAAGGAAAAAATCCATCCACTTTGCTGCAAAGCCCCCCCGCTTCACCAAAATCAAGCACAGCCAGAGGCAAGGATGCAGCACCCATTCCGTGCAGCACCCCATCCCCAGGACCCGAGCACACCGGCCTGGTGGCAACTTGGCTGCGTCCCTCACCACGTAGTTGTCCCCGTGCTTGGACTTCAGCATGTGGGCCACCTCGCGGAGGTTGCTGCAGAAGCTCTGCTCCTCGGCCGCGCTGGGGTAGGAGACGGCGATGATCCGCTCCGTGATGTACACCAGGTCCAGCTCACAGCTGCTCTCCATGGCCGCCGTCAGGCTCATGCTCCTGGGCGAGGGAGGGGACAGATGTCAGGACACGGCGCGGGAAGGGGATGTGGTGACCGTCCCCTCATCCTGCACGGCCCCTAGGGTTGAGGGACACGAGCTGAGACACATGGGGACACGGCGGCAGGGCTGCCCGTAGCCTTTCCCCTGCTCCAAGCCCTGATGGGGTGTCTTGGAGACCACAAGTTGGGGTTGGAGGATCATAACCCCTGTGTCTTCTCCATGAGGAGCACCTCCAAGCTGTAGCATATCTGGAGAAGCAAAGCAAAACTAGAGAGGGAAGGGGGAGAGGTTCGGGCAGGGCCGAGATGATCACCAGAAGGAGAAACAGAGGCATCTACCTGGATGTTTTGCGGCGTGACTGCCCACTCCTGGGGGATTTTGTGGCATCCTAAAGAATCAGAGAGGAAAAGTGAGTGTTTGCCCTGACCCTGCTCGCAGTCAGCACAGGGCTCCTGCTAGAGCCAGGTGTGATGGTGCTCCCGGAGCATCCCACCTCCACCACGCTGCACTGTGCACCAGAACACCCTCAAAACATCTTTGCCATCGAATCCCACCTGCTGAGCAACCCGGTGACACCGAACATCCCAACAGCACCACCGTCCTCCCACCACGGCCCTGAGCAACACCCAGCTCAACAACCCCAGCACAGCCGGGACCAGCCGCACCGTGGAACCCAGAAGACCCTTTGAGAAGGATGCTGGGGCTAGGGGCGGACGATCTCAGGCATGTCACGAGTCTCTCTAGTCTCAGCCAGGCTCTGGGCACACACCTGGAAGAACAGAGCAGCTCTGGCCCTGCCCTGGGCAGAGGCAGATTCGCTGTCCAAGCGGCGCAGAGGAGCCAGCCAGGCCTGGGGGTTTGCTTTGGCCTCGGCTCCGCGGAGCCCAACACCAGGAGGAAATGTTTGAACTCTCAGAGCAGGAAATTTCTATTTATGCATGTTCTCCGGCCTCAAGAATTTCATCTGCAGCCGGTTTGCTCGGTGACTTCGTGACCTCAGCCGAAAAACAAAGCAGGGTTTCCAAAAAAAGCCGCTAAGGAAAAACAGCCTCACACCTCATTGGTTTTAGTATCTCCAGCTAATAAGTAGGAGTCGTTTAAAGGCTCATCTTGCACGGGCAGCACATCCCGAGTCCCCGGAAGGATCCAGAAACAAAAAGATGCTCGCCACAGCTGGCTCCCAGGATGTCCCTTTTTGTCCCTGGAGCTGCAAGACCTGCTGCCAACCCTCCTCCGGGCTGAGGTATCCTACAACCAGCACGCTGGAACTGACAGGACAAGGCGGGAAAAGTTTCCTCGACACCGTTCACCCACCATCACCCACCTAGTACAGTCCCAGGGCTGCTCCCACGGGCAGCCGGCGTCACCCTCCATCAGCCTCACGTCCCCCTTTCAAGGTCAAGCTGCCCATCGGAGCGAAGCCGGGCTCAGCAGCCCGCAGGGCCTGGGGACAATCATGTCCCCTCCCAGCCAAAGCCTCTCCAGACGGCAGCAGCCCTGCCCAAGCACCTAGGGGAGTGTGGAGAGCAGCAACAATCCCTCTCCAGGTTCTCTTCAGTGTGTCCCACATCTGCTCACTCTAGAAACCTCCCCCCAGCATCGCTAAGGGCAGAAAAAAGAGTTAAGATTCAGCAAAAGGAGAGGTAAAACCTCCCCTGGGCAGTCAGGGTGCATGGAACAAGCTTGAACCTGAGTGTGGGCTCGTCCCTGCGTCACCCGCCAGTGACTGGGATGGGATCCCCACTGCAGGCTTTGCTCTGCCCCAAACCTTCACAGCCGGAGACATTTGGGGTCCCCCATCCACACCTACCAGACCAGAGGAGCCCCACCAGCCCCTGTGACCCCAGCCAGCCACAGCAGCCTCTGAACCACAGCCCTGCCCGACCCCAATGGAGGAGCTGACATGGGGCAACCGGGACTTCCTCCTCTCTCCACCTGGGGAAACCAAGGCACAGGATGGTGGGCAACACAGGGACACCAGAGCCCCTCTCCCTCTTCATACCTTGACAGTGGTGAGACCCTTGCTAATCCATTTCCAAGGTATAGCAGCTCCACTCCCAGCACCCTCCTGGCCCAAGGGAGCGGGTTCCTGTGGCCGGGGCCCTCCAGTGTCCCCCGCCTTGGCTCTGCCACGTTACCCACCCCGATCTAACTGCAGCCGCGCTGCCGTCTCTGCCACCAGTCCCTTCACGAGGAAGAGTCAGCCCACGATCAGCTGACAGGAGCAAGCACTCCCCTTATTAAACACTCCTGCCCACCACCACCAGGCTGGGAGATTCTGCAAAGATCCCCTGTGGAAGAGAGACCCTCACCAAGCCAGTAAGTCCCAGTCCAGCCCAGCATTGAACAGGCTGGTCCCAGTCCTTTTAGGTTGAAGACCGCCTTGTTCGCACCATCAAGCTTCCACCTCCCAGCTCCTGGCTGGTTCAAGCTTGTCCCCAGGCTCTGGGCAGCACCCAAAACCTGCAGGTCCCTTGGAAAAGGTGATGAAGAGGCACAAGAAAGGCTCCAGAAATATCAGGAAACTTCCGCCAGAGAGAGCAGAGCCAGCAAAGGAGGCTCCTGATCGTCCCGATGGATTAGTTTGGAGAGGGATTAGATACAACCATAGGGATGGGGTAAAGCCAGCTCCCAGATGAGGAAGGCTTTACTCTTTTCCTCGTGGGAACCGCTCTGCCTCCATCCCTCGGGTCCCCGGCGCACAGGCAGGCCGGCAAGTTGGCTGCGGGCAAGGGGAAGCCGCCCGCGTTGACTTTGGCAGTGCTTTTGTCTACACTGTCTTAGCAATTTCATGTCCACAGATTAAATAACATATCCCCGACTCCGGGACAGGAAAGCCAGCTTTGCAGCAAAAGCCCTGGAACCTCCTCCGTTGGACTCCACCACCACCTCTGCCACCCACCCTGGGCACCTTTGGCACGGCCATCATCAGCTTGGGGGGGTCCTAAGGATGTCGGGGGTATCCCAGGCTGAGGGATTTTGGCTGCAGGGGGTGGTTGTGGCAATGGGACGGGCAGAAGTCACCTCCCAGAGGGTCTTGAGGTCTTGACCAACCTCTGAGACCAGTAGGACTTACCAGAGTGTCTACCTGCTTGGTGATGCTTTCCCCCGGGGATGGCTGCAGGCAGGCAGGAGGGAGGGGAAGGTGAGAAAAAGGCAAGCAAGAGAGAAGGAGAGAGAGGTTGAGAGAGACATGCACACACACACAGAGCAGGGATTGGGGTCAAAAGTTCCCCTCCAGCTATTTCTGGCCCTTCCTAGGAAATGCAGCGCGGTCCCGTTTCCTTCCCTGCCCACCAACACGTCCGCTCTTCCTAAAGGTCGGGAATCCCTCGAAACCAGGGTGATGCCGGGAGGCAAGACAGCAGTGCCCCCCCTGCCCCGCAACTGGATTGCTGTCATGGATGGAAACCACTCGGCCAAATCCTGCATTCACTCCACAGCAGGCACCTGGTGCCCCCACACCTCCAGGATCCCATCTGGATCCTCCATGGTCACACTCCACAACCAGGAGATCAACGAGGTAAGCCCAGCACAGCCCCGTAACCCAGTCCAGCCACCGCCCACGGGCAGCCCCAGCTCCCCGAGACAAATCTGATCCTGCAAGGCTGGCAAAGGACCCCAGGGGGAGCAGAGCAGGGGTCCCAGATGCTCAAAAAAAAAGGGCCAAATTGGGTGACGTGCCACTGGAGTCTGTGGAGACCTTCGCAATGGAACTGGGGACAGGGTGGGGAAGAGTATCCAGACCTCAAATATAGGAAGCAGAGGACAGATCCCTGTCTGGGGACAAGTGGTTGGGGTTCCTGAAGGTGGTACAGCAAAGGAACCCAGCTGGGTGGTTTATGGGGGTCTTGAGATCAGAGGAACGCAGGGGAACCTCCCGAGCTCAGGCTGCTCCAGTGCTGGGAGCGGAGGCAGGGCGGCCATTTCCAGCCACGGGACAGGGCAAACCCCTTTCGATTTCCTCCCAAAGCCGCAGTAACGGTCCCAGCTTGAAGCCAACATGTTTTTGCTGGTGATAAGTGCCCGAGGAGGCTGGCAGGGGGGGGCAGGCAGAGATTAAACCCTGCGCAGATAACCACCACGAGGCCACGGGGCGGGCAGCACGCTCTGCTCCCACCCCATTCCTTCGCTCGCTTGGGCTCAGGAGCTCGCAGGGGGCCATCCCCTAAACCCACTTTTCAGCGGAGACGTCGGCTCGGCCACGAGGTGCCCAGCCCAGGGCGCCGAGCGGGGCACGGCCATCCTGGCACTGCCAGGCCGCTGAGCCCAGAGCTGAAACTCTGCCAGGGCCTCCTCTCCCCGGCGCCTGCCCCAGCAAGCCTTGGCACACGTCCGGAGCAAGAAGGAAGGGCAGCCACACTGGCCCCGAGCAATGCCAGCCTCCCTGCTGCCACGTGCCTGCTCTGCCCGTCACCACGGCTGGGTTGGGCTGGGGATGAGGCAGGGGGGCTGCTCTGCCAGCAAGATGCTGCCTGGTGGGCACCACCACGTCACGCTTCCCAGATCTCTACCCCAGGCATGGTCCTGGCTCCTGGCATCATCCTGGTGCCCTGCCACGGTCCAGAGCAGCGTGGCAAGGGAGGGCTGCTCACCCAGTGCTCCCGCACCCGTCGTCCCCAGGATGGGGTGAACGGAGATGGGGTGCTCAGCTGTTTTGTTGGTGTCCAGAGAGAACAAGGGTGGGAAGGGCTGTGCGTCACCCCGGCCCCGGCAGATCATTCAAGGTCCCCAGGAGGAACAACAGAAGAGGGTGACAATAACAAGGGCTGCAAACGTGCGGCCCCGGGCGACCCGAGCCAAAGGCACATCTGGTAAAGCCATCTCCAGGCATGCAAGAAACCGCCCAGGCTCCGGCCAAGGAGGAGAGGCCCTCGGCGTTGGGGGACCCCAGAGCCCAAGCCGGTCACGTCCCATCTCCCTGTCCCTTCCAGTAACCCCACATGCCCCTCTTCCCAAAATCTCCAGCTCCAGGAGTCCTGTGATGGCTGGGCTGCCCCAACTCACGCTGCTCAGATGTGGGATGCCCTGCAGCCAGCAATGCTGGGGGGCCACAGCACCGAAATGGGGGGGGTGCCACTTCTCCCAGCACAAGACTCTTGTGGTTTTGCAGGTGAGGGACTAATACCCTGAAACACCCAGGTAAAGAAAGCCCCAAACCAGTGCAGAACAGGGTGTGCCATCCCACCCAGCATCCCCAGAATCCTGCCTGCCACGGCTCACGGGGAGGAGGTGGGGGGGGTCTTGCTTACCAGCTCATAGTTGACACTGGGGGAGCAGGGGGTCACAGCCTGCAAGGAAGCAGAAAGAGGGCCACGATTAGTCCCTGCAGCTCCCAGCCCAGCATGGAGCATGGGAAGGAACTGAGCTGGGCTGCACCATCTACTTCCCCACCCCGAGCAAATTCAGCACCCACCCAAAGGGGTGACAGGGGCACCCACGGCCCTGCCACCCAGGCAGGAGCGCAGACAGAATTCCAAGATGAAGGCTGGACTCCCTTTCAGGGAGCGGGCTCTGGACCACAGTGACAGTGCCATTCGTCCTCGGTCGGGGAGCCAGGGCAGCCCCAGTTGAGGGGAGGAGAGAGCAGACGGGGCCTGGCCGGGCGATGCCGCTCGATGCCAAGAGCAGCTCCTGGAACAAACTCCAGCCCGGCCTCGTGAGCGCTCCTCCAGCAGCCAGCTGAACAGCCCGGCTATTGTTACCTTAATTACCGGCGGCAATTACCGACAATTAACCTTGGGTTTTGCGTGCACCCCAGTCCGGCGGGAAGCAGCGGCACGTCGGGCTGGGAGAGCCAGCGCCTTGTTTGTCGGTGCCGAGGGCACTGGGAACGACCGCTCCAACCCCGCGTTGGCCGGGAGATGTCGACGGTAGCGAGAGGGTGAAAACTGGGGCATTTCGTCTCCTCTAAAGTCCCCCGTGTGACCCCAAGAGGGGTGACACACACCCCCTCCTCCAGCCAGCCAGCTCCTGCCCCGTCCCAGCATCGAGCCAACGTGCCAAATACCACTCAGGGGCTGGTCCCCCACCCTGGCATCACGGGGACTCCCTGCACCCTGCTCAATATCCTCTGCCTTGGGTCATAAAAATCAAGATTTGCCCCAAGCGCCCCATTTGGAGCACCCGGGTCCCACCCCACCCCGGTCCTCGCAGGGCTATGTCCATCAGCTGCCCTCTCCCCAGCTGCCGGCCTGTTCCCATCCCTCCTCCTTGTTTTCTTCAGGGGTTATTCCTCCTCCTCCTGCTCCTCCTGCTCCTTTCCCCTGCGCATTATTATTATGATTTTATTCTAATGCAGAAACACTTCCATAAAAGGCCCCTTTCCCTGCCCCGCGGCGCTGGCCCCTCGCCAGCCTCCCTGGAATGTTCTCCGGCAGCAACCGCCGCGGACGGGGCCGGTGAGGGCCTCGCGTACCCCGCGCCGTACCCCGCACACGGCCACACTTTTCCCCTGGGGATGCTCAACCAAGGACCCTCAGCTCCAGCTTCCTCCAGTCCCAGCTCCCGAGGCTGGCGATGGGGGAGGATGCGGAGCTGCCCCCACCACCGTGACACACAGCGGTGGCACGGACAGGTAGGGTTCACGGCCATCCCTCCTTTGCTGTCAGCACCAGGTTTGCACTCTACAAACGCTCTTTTGGTAGGAGAAAGGAGAAAACTGGGGTGCCCACGGTTGTATTTCCCTGGCCTAGCGGACTCTCTGATGTCTAATATGGGCTTGCGCTCACTCGACGCTGCTCCTCCCATCCGCAGGAGACACCAACCCAGGCTGGACGGCACTTGCTCATCCCAGAAAGGCAGTTTGAGGAGGACTGAGAGAACGTAACGCTGTTTTCAGCTTCTGTCCCTCTCTCAACTTTGGCTCAAACACGTCCCAGGTGCAAGAAGAGGAAAGACCCTGCCCCAGGCGAGATCCCCTCCTAGGGTGGCCGAACCCCTGACCCAAGACACCAGTGAGAGCATTACACTGCACGGGACCGCAGTGACCTCCAGAACTTCCACCGCCTCCATCCCAGGGAACCCCCACATTCCCTCGTGGAGAGTGGGGTGGGAAAAGCAGCGGGGGGACCTGCACAGTCCCGATCCGGGCTTCGCCTCTCCGCGGCAGACACAGCGNCAGCCCCCCATGCCCCCCCGCCTAGGTCACAGCCCCATCCCTCCCAAGCAGCCACATCCCATAAGCCGTTGACTCGAGAGCCAGGTAATGGCCAAGTGGCAAAATCAGCTTCCCAGCAAAAGAAGCCCCACGGCCACGAGTGGTGGGGTCTCGCTGATGTCTCATAAAGGGTTGGGCACAGCCTGCAGCCTGGAGAGCAGCGACGGGTTCGCTCACTCATAGACAGCTGTCACCATACCTAGAGAAACTCAACACCCTCAGGGTGTCCAAGCTCAAAAGTAAACACCTGGCCTTCAAACTCCGATCAGCCCCTGGTTACACCGCCCCAGGGCAGAGCAGCCCATGGGAGGTCTCCTCCACCAAACTCAAATGGCCACAGCTCTAGGACCAGGCTCTGCACCCTAGATTCTCGCTGGGACTTCAGCACCAGTTGACAAGCACCCAGAGAGGCTGGAGAGATGTGGACCTCCACCACGTACCTGGTGATGAGACATCCCAGAGCCTTCACACTGCAACCACCACTCGCATCTCCCTCCCAAATCCTTCCTTTCCTTCCTCCTTCCTCAGCAAAAATAAACCTGCGGCCGCAGAGGTGCCGAGGGACATCTCCAGGTCCTGCTCCAGCCAAACCATCCCCGCAGGTTGTAGCCACGGCCCAGGGGATGCCGACGGGGCTTTGGGGAGACAAACCTCCACAGAGGGTCCCTGTGATTTGGAAGTGGGCTGGGTCGGGGCAACACCGGGCACAAGGTGGGCTGGGAGAGCGCAGGGATCCCCCCTCTCGGTCGAGCTGCTGGAGCTGGCCCAGTGCTGGCCCACAGCCCACAGCACAGGCCCGCCCAGTTGCCGGTGGGCGATGCAGGCCCATCTCTGACGCATATCCCTTCCTTTTGGGTGGTGGTTTTTGTTTTTCCCTTTCCCCAGGAGCTCCGATAAACATTCCCGAGTCGGCCGATATCCGGACCAGTGCTGAACCCTTGCGATGCTGGGAGCAGCCACCCTGGCCCCTGCATTTCAGCTGGGCTCGTGCTGTCAAAGCTGGAGACCTGCTGTCAAAAGAGTCCCCCCCAGCATCTCGTATCTCACCCCACAGCAAGCCAGCATCAGGCAGCCACAGCCACCCTGGCCCTGCTATTCCAAAGGCATGTGGCCCTCAAAAGAAGGGACCAAAACCCCCTACTCCTTCTAGTCCCCAAGAAAGGGGTCTCCTGCCCAAACCACCCCACAGGCTGGAAACGCGGTTGCCAAAGAAGGTGGTGGCTCAGTGGCCAGATCGGCATCTCACGGGACTATGCTGGGGTGGCACTGACGCCAGCTCAGCCCACGTCACCCCACAGGGTTCCTCGTTGGGGTCCCAAGTCACCCTGTAGGGAACCTTTTCCTCCCTAGCAAGGCTGCCTGAGCTTTGTGCCACCCACATCCCAGCTGGGCTGCACAACATCTCCCCGTGCACCCCACGGCTCCCTGCTCACCTCCAGACCCTGCCCCAGCCAAGGGTGGGATCCCAGGGACAGCCACGGGCTAGGGCAACCTCCCAGTCAGCTCCAGAGCTTGTTCCCCACTCAGCAGTCCCTCCAGCCCTGCTATGAACCACCAAGTCCTGCTGAACCCCCTCTGAGCTGCAGGTGAGGCAGAGTGGGACCCCAACTCTGACACCCCACAGCAGAAGGCACTTTAAGGGGACAGGCTGAGGCCACCAAGTCGGGTATGTCAAGGAAGATTTTCCCCTCTCCACCATCTCTGTTCCCCTCTTCCCAGTGGGACCAGCTGCTGTATCCTTCCCCCCCACCAACCATAAAGGACTATGGGGTCCGAGCTCAGCAAGTGCCCCTCCAGCCACCCCCACCCTGCTCTGCAACAGGGGTCTGGTGTGTCCCCCAAGCTCACACCACGTGCTGCCTGCTCCTGTCCTCACATTTTTCACAGCTCTGGCAAATCTCCTGTTTATGCAACAAGTCCTCGGCGGGAGGACGGCATGTTTCCATCCGCACCCGCTCCCCCCCTCGCCCCAGCTCCACCCGGCCCGGCACGGCCCCTGTGGATGAGACACTGGGCAGCTATGCGGAGCCCCAGCCCCTGCGTTGGGGATCCCAGGGAAAGGGGCAGCACCTCGGCACCACGCAGCCCCGCTCTGCTCCCCACCAGCACTCAGGGGCTCTGCTGCATTTGGGGTTTCCCCTTTTGGGCGGGGGGGGATACTGAAGGGTTGGGGAGTGGCTTGGCCAGAAGCTCAGGGTGAGTCAGGCTGGGCTGATGATGGGGCACGGAGGTCGTGCCGCTCCCAGGCTTCCCTTCGAGCATCCCTAACCCTCCCCACAGCCGGACTAGGGACTGTCACCGTGCCATCCCCTCTGTGCTGGGATGCCTGGCAGCGCCCATGCCAGGGCAGAGGTCACTGGGCTGCCCTGCATTGCTCCAGAGATGCCGGGATACCACACAGCAAAGAGCCACCATGGTGCCAGGGATATCCCCTGAGATGGGAAAGACCCCATCCCCTCTGTCTCTCCACACCCTGATCTGGTATGTCCCCAGCAAGCTGTCCCGTGGCCTGTCCCCACCAGGAAGGCGGCAAAAGGGACAGGACAGAGGTCACCAGGTGCGCCCAGCCCTGCAGATCAGGGCTGAGATACCACAGGGGACATCAGTAGCTCCACCCAGCACCTTGATGCACTTCTGGGACCCATGTCACAGCCAGGAGGGTGACAGCTCGCAGCAGCCCGTCACTGGCCAGGCCAACAGCCCCAACACTGGGAGATGGACTGGAATGGGGAAGACAAAGCAGAGGGAAGCACCCAAGGGTTGCGATGGAGGCAGTAGCACCAAAATAGCCCTGGTTTCCACCCAAATAAGGGCAGGTCCCGACTCCGGGTCAGTTTGAGCAATAGGCCCCTGGGGTTGCCAAGTGCCCAACTAGGGGAAGGGGGAGAAAGTAGCGTCTCTGGGACTGTTTGGATAGAAAAAAAAAAAGGGGGTTGGGGGATCAAGAGGGGGACAGTGGTGCCTTGGCACGGCCAGGCCAGGGGCTGGCCCCGCTCTGCCAGCGGGCGCTGGCTCGCCACGGCGCCGGCCACAGGCAGGGATGTGCTGTGCTCCAGTGCCTAAAAAGGCAACATCTGAAGACAGCGGGTCTGGATCCGACCCTGCGGGCCATCGCCTGCCTGGCACTCGCCCCACAGCCCCAGCCGTGCCCTGCTGCCAGCACCCACCCCTGGGTGCTGCCACCCCACTGCAAGGACACCCCTCACCCTAGACCCACAGGAACCTCACAGCCAGGCTGCTCCAAGGGAGAGATGGGGCCACTGCCCCCCTGTCCCCAGCCTGTCCCAAGGGAGAGATGGGGTCACTGCCCCTCTGTCCCCAGCCTGTCCCAAGGGAGGGCATGGGAGCCCACCCAGTCCCTCATCAATCCCACCCCCTCATCAATCCCACCCCTTGACATCTCCCCTGGTCCAAACCAGCCACTGGGAAAGTCCAAGAATCCCACAGCGGGGATTGGCTGGGAGCAGAGTCACACTGGGATTGGCTGGGACACAGTTTGTAGCAGAGAGATTCCCCAGGACCGGTTCTGACATAGGATTGGTCTGTGGATTCTTACACGGGATTGGGCAGCAATTGGATTCTCACCCGAGACTGGTCAGTGCGTGGATTTTCACACAGGATTGGCCAGCACATGGATTCTTACATGGGATTAGTCAGGGCATAGATTCTCACTCGGGATTGGTCAACCTATGGATCCTGACATGGGATTGGTCAGAGCACAGATTCTCATCCGGGATTGGCTGGAGCAGTGATTCCAACCCACGATTGGTCAGGGCACAGATTCTCACATGGAACTGGTCAACAAACGGATTCTGAGACAGGATTGGTGGGAGCATCACGGATATTTATGTGGGATTGGCCAGCACGTGGGCCCAGGGGCAGGCAGGTTAGCTGTCCAGACCCCGTGGTGATAGATCCCATCTACCCCACAGGTCCCCTCTGCCCCACAGATCCCCTCTGCCATGCGGGTGGACCACCAGGCAAACCCCATCCCTAGGCATAGAGACCCCACTGAAGGAGTCGCCGATGGCATCGCGGGCACCTGTCAGTGCCCGTGGGGTTATGATCCACCTCAAGGGGTTTTCAAGGGGTCAAAATAAGCCCTGGCTGCCCCAGAGGGTCTTCTCCCCCCAAGAAGATGGAGACTGCAATCAGTGCTGTGCCCCCACCCCACGGGACAGAGCTGAAGACGCCACAGCGAAAACGAACCGCGGAGCAACACCCTCAAAACTGGTGTCCCTCATCTATGGGGTCAAGGGGATGTGGGAACGGGAAGGGAAAGCAGAGATGAAGCCACTTCCCCCTGCCTGGGGGCTGTGCTGGGGGGTTCACTCTCCTCCCTGCACCCCAACCCGCAGCAGAGCGATTCCAGTGCCAATGTGACAGGATGCCTCGAGGATGGGCACAGGAGGGTGGCACAAGGCAAGGCACAGCTCTCTTCCTACAGGCCCCTCCCCCTCAAATGGTTGCCAAGCAGACCCCTCAGCTCCAGGCCCCAAAAGGGGGGGACACGCAGGGGCGCAGCCCCAAGGCACGGTGCCCTGCCCAGGGTGGGGGTCAGCGGCTCTGCCCTTCCTAAAACAGGGGCCAGTGGGGTCACTAAGAGAGCAGCTTCGTTAGAGAGGGCACGGGCTGGGGGCTCGTTTCCTCCAGGCCTGCTTTCCCCACGGGTGTCACTCCCAGAGACAGCTTCAGACCCCAGACAGGACACACGCAGCCTTTCCAGTGCCACCATGATGCAGGGGGCTCGACTGGGTGCCCCCCCCCAGCACCCCTAAACTCGTCAAGCAGCAGATGCCACCCCAGCACCCTCCACAAGGAGTCAGGGAGCAGTGCCACTGTCACCCCCTTGTCCCTGCCAGCTGCCTCCCAGCACCCACACTGGAAACACTGGGGACTGACCCCACTGCCGAGCAGGATCAGACGCCCCAGGAAGGGAGCAATTCTTTTTTTGTTGTTTTCTGTTTTGTTTTTTTTTTCTTGTTTTCCCCTTAAAACCAAGAGGGCTGATGCCTCACTCGGCCGTTTCCTCTCTCAGGAGCACAGCCCAAAAACATCTGCGCTGGGACCTGCCCTGCCTGATTTTTTAACCCTCTGCGGGCCTGACGGCGCCGAGCGGCCGGGGGTCCCTTCGCCGGGGGGGGACGGGGGGGGGGCAAGTCGGGGATTGGCACCCGCCCGGGCTGCCGGACTCCTTGCCACTCATTAACCCGGGGTTTAACCATTGATGGTACCGCGGCCGGACCGGGGAGGGGGGGTTAACCCGTGGGCTGCCGGAGTGTCCCGGCCCAGAGGTTGTTCCTCCCGTGTCACCCTCAGCTCGGGGTGACAAGCACCCGCCTGACATCGCCCCCTCCCTCGGCTGTGGGGTGGGAGCGGGGTCCCGGGGCAGGATTCCGCTTTCCCGCGCAGCTCTCGCTCCC
>VWZK01015418.1:71036-125955 GCA_013396935.1 Baryphthengus martii | reverse complement strand
TTCCATATGAGGTCAATAAATTCTGCATAATTACTTCTAAAACTTCTAGGACAACAAGCCACTTAACCCTTAATAGCTAGATGCAAAGAAATAAAAACACGAATTTTGATCATACACCTCCTGATTAAAGCTCAAAGTGTGAAGACAGAAGAATAAGCTAATATCTTGCATGTATGCGTGGCAAAGTGCTGGTAACCAGGCAACCGGCAGGAAACATGTCAGAGAGAAAAAGCATATTTACAGTCCTAACAGCCTCTCATTTATACCCAGCTATAGATATAAGTTGCAAGAGGAAAGGATCAGAAAGCTGTCATTGCATCAGGTTTTTTGCTTGTTTTTTTTCGGTTGGTGTTTTGTTTGTTTGTTTTTTTTTTGCTTTAATACAAATACTCCCTGGTTTTAATTGAATTAATCTCACATCACAGTAGCTGCCTTAATTCCACATTTTAACCTAATAAAATAAGTAAAATGCCTAAGTTCTGCATGAATAGATGCACAAATAAAGAATGCATCTGAATTTATTTCCTACTTGTTTGATACTGTATTTCAGTAAGATTCGGTATTGGATGTGAATTACTCACTTTTTCTGTAACATCAACAGAAGACTCAGGTAAATACATATATAATATTAAATAAACAGAAATATATATTGTATATATGTTCAGCAAGACTATTCGTAATCATGTGTGCCTACGTAACACACCATTTCGATTTTTGATACAAATATCGGTGCTAATAATCTAAAGTCTATCACTTAAATGGACACAAATGACAAGAAGAATTGCTCCTAATTTCTAATAAGGTTTATTTATTGCTTTGTAATCAAAATTAACAAATACAGTAATTACACAGTCATCTAGAAGCCCAGTATATAATTTAATTCTATTTGATCGCCATGATACTTGTACTCTTTGTTATAATCATGTGTACAATTTGAATCATGCTCACTGCATTACAGGTTATTACCCGAAAGAAGATTTAATAAGATGACATTATAACCAATCTCATTCTGAAACACATCTTTAAAAGGCAGAATCATGAAGAGAAACAGTGAAGAAGTCTAAGTGGCAATTTCTAGGACTGTCAGTGGCATCAGCCGTTTCTTCTTTCAACTGCCAGTGATATGGTAACACTTTATGTACTATAACCAAAGAACAATATAACAATAATAAAAGAAAAAAATGTAAACAGTATCATTAACTGTGAGAAATATAAAAGGGTAGTGCTAAACAAAACTTGCATTAGAAGTGAACTTTAATACTTTAAGATACACAGATTTAAATGGGATGCAAAAGAGGAATGGTGACACATACTCATATATTATCCTCTGTTTTCATTTCTACAGCTTATGGTATGTAGAGCTATGAATTAACATATAAACATAATTATTTCATGCAACGTTAGCTTAAACAGCTTCTAATATTTAGAAAGAAGATGGTGTGCGTGTGTATGATCCTGTTCAGACTACGGTGAAACGATAAGACTTGAACAAGCATTCACATGATCATCTAGACCTTTTTTCTCCCCAAACAGGCTCACTTACTCCTAGATCATTCCTGGAAGATGTTTTCCTAACGATGTAGAACATAATTCAGTGGCAGATACACCCCAGTGTCTTTAGAGAGTTTACTCAAAATTTTCTGCTGTTCTCACATGAGAATTACTTTTTTGCCTTGTTTAACCTAAAACCTATCTCACTGTGATGTCCTAGCTGTGTTACTATTGGTCTACACCATGAAGGTGTGTCCAGGCTGCAACCGAGGCCTTGTCAGGCAGCAAGCTGTAGAGGAGCCAGCAGAGCTCCCTCAGAGTCTGTCGGATCCCACCGAGAAGACCAGACCACAGTCTGTTTTAGTCACCAGCACAGACATCAATAAACTGCAGTGAGCTCAGCAGGGAGCCATCAAGATGGCTGGGGGCTGGAGCACTTCCCCAGTGGGGAGAGGCTGAGGGAATTAGACTTGTTGAGCCTGCACAAGAATGGCTTTGAGGGAGACCTACCAGCATCCTGCCAGTACCTACAGGGAGCTAACTGGAGCCAGGCTGTCCAGTGTGCATGGGGGAAGGACAAGAAGCGACAGGGAAAAATTGAAATGAGAGGTTCAAATTGAACAGAACAAAAAACCTTCTCCTCACGAGTCAGGCAGCAGAGCTGTTTGTGCCGCTGACAACCTTAGAGATTCCTACTGGATAAAGCTCCAGGCAACTGCATCTGACCACAGCTGATCTTGCTTTGTTCAAGAGGCTGGACTAGTGACCTCCTGAGGACTCTGCCAACCTGAATTATCCAATGAACTTGTAACATCCATAGGGCTTCTACTGTCAAACATGCAAAGCCTAAATCTCCATTTCATTTTGTTTTCCTTTACAGCATACAAATAGTTGTACTATTCAGATTGACGGTCCATTGAACAGGATCTCACCTCCATGAGTGGTCACAAGTAGTTGCCTAGGGCAAAGTAAAACAATAGGATACTCTCCTCTGTAACACTTCAACATCTACACCTGACAAAATTTCCAGAATTGTCTAATAGACACTAATTCCAAGTGCTATCAAATATGCTACTTATCCAGTCAGAATGGATCTAGTGAGTGTGGATTTATGCAAAAAAGCGACATTCAACACTTCCAATTTCCTACTTTTGCCTGTTGGCAACTTTTCTCCCTGCTCAGCAGCACAACAATTCCTTCCTTATTTTCTTTGCTTATATTTGTTCAAAAACCTACAGCACAACTAGTAGCAGAGAATTAGAAAAGAATAGCATCTTTTATTACTCTTATGCTAGAGCTTTTGCACGCTTCCACATTGCTTTTTTTCCACAGTAGACTGTTCCTTGGTGACACATCAATCACCTTCTTCCTTCTACCCCTATCAAAAGTTTCAAAAACATATGTATATGGTTTACAAACTGCTGAATAATTTCTTTTTATCATGCCAAATTCAGAGCTTCTGTAGTTTGGTTTTTTTAAAGTGTCCATTTTCTTTTCCTATTTTTCTCCAGTCTTTGCCCTCAATTATTTGCCTGGGTTTTACAGGAAAATGACAGCTATGGATCAGTAGTGCAAAAATAGGAAGACAACTACATAATTACAGCAAAAATCCTCTTATAACCTGATTTTTGATCATGATAAATAAAATTACAATGTCTACCTGGACAACTAATAAATACAATCGATTTCTAAAGACACAACCCCAATGAGATAGTATTTCACAATTTAATGCATGCATTCCACAATCGTCCACTTCTCTCTGTTGAGTGCCAAAGATTCTAAGTAAGAGATTTATTATTTAATCATAAATGTTGAGAAAATTCAGTGCCAAATTCACACAAAAAAATATATAAATACATATTATATCTAGTTACATTTTGTTAGAACAGTGTGTTCCAATATGAGCTTCAGTAAACCAAAATTATACAACTTGCAGAATCATTTGAAGCATTTCTAACTCCTAGTGCACTGAAGTTGCCAAGAAACCCTGAGAAGCAGATGGGCATTACTGCTGTTAAAATGTACCCAGTTACAACAGAAAAGAATCGGGTCCATCATACTCACAGGAGAAATGTTTGATATTACAGCTTCCTATTATTTCTTATTTTTACTAACAAAAAAGTATAAATGAAACTGATTTTCTAAAAAAAAACAGATTTCATTAGAAGATTCCACTAGCAGCATCACTATTTCTATTCTGTTTAAGAACATGATCTTAAATATAAATAAATAATCACTATCTGAGCAATAGTCACATTCACAGAATTCCCAATGGCAAGCCACCTGAACCTCTGCCTCTATCTAAAGCTTTCCTTACTGGGCACCACAAAACAAAGCTTGACTAAAATCTTAATTTGTTTTTTAAAAACCTCACATCCCCCCCAAACCAATAACACCTTCAAGAAAAGAACTAAATGTTAGTATTTAATCTCAGCATTCAAGATGTTTCTTCCCTATATTCCATAAACAATATATCATCACTCATTATTATTAACTAAAAAAGCAACCATCACATCCACTACAAGGTTACACAAGTATAAATACAAGTATAAAATTCATGAGAAATTCCTATTTCAGTTTAAAAGTTATTTCAAAGTCACTACCAGTAATATAAAATTAAGGCTTACCCAACACAATCCTTCTATGTTTGATTACTCCAATGTTATTTTTCTGAGTATCATTCTCACCAAAGAAGGTGCTGGCTTACTTCAAGCATACCCAATAAAAGACGGGCAAATGGCCGTGATATTTTGTTTCCACTCTTTAACTGAGGTTTAATTTAACATTTTTGAATGTGTATCCTACAGATTATCTCAAAATACTACAATAAATGTTGAAGTTGTCCTACCAGAACGGTCTGCATAGAAGATCACAGTGATTTGGAACACACATAAGAAATCCAATGTCTACATCAACATGCTCCACATACATTTTTAATGACTCCCATTCCAATTATACAACTGTATTCTGTTATACCAACAGAATATTCATCATCTCTTTTACTTTCAGAAGTAGATCGCCTGATCGAAAGAAATCCTGCTTTGTAACAGAAGGTGCGTTTTGTACTCAGCCATCCTCATCTGAACTGGCTTCAAAGCAGAGACCATTCACCAAGGTGTTTCTACATAGAGCAGCATCTCTTAGGCTGCTGGAGGTAAATGTCATCTTTAATTAGTTAAAGAGCCCTACTTTTCTCCTAAGTAGAAAACACTGTCAGCTGTAATATATAACATATTTTAAAATGTATTTATGATCGTTTTTGCAGGTGTCATTACTAAGAGAACCGAAAAGTGGATGATGGACAGGGAGATCTCTGAAGCATGAGTATCTCTCCATGGATCCAACGAATGACATTTAAAAAAATAAAAATGAGGCACTCAAGTGTCTTTTAGCTGTCTCAACTGATACATGAAATAGTCCCAAAATATTCTTAGTATCTCACTGATTGAGAAGTGTATGAAATTGCTTTCATTCCTCTGATCTGTTCCTAAATGTACTGAAAGAGCATGCAGCTGTTTCATAGATCCCATTTGCTTCTAGATCTCCTGGACCAGCCAAATAAAAACTGAAGCAACAGATAACAGTCAACTTCTATATTCTAAGATTTAAGTTATTATTTTTATGTCTCTCTGTTCCAATATGCTTTGCAATACTGTAATACCCTTCCCATTCCCCCACTCCCAGAGGGGATGGAGGGAGGAAAGTCTCTTGGTTTTAGCTATCTCAAAAAAATCTATTCAAATTGTAAAAAACAGGTGACTGGGAGATGCACCATCCTGAAAAGGTAGGTCAAAGAAACCTCCTCGAGAGATGAAGGACTGAATAACAAAATTGCCACCTGCATCCACAGCCAATTCTGTCTGAGGGTAGAGCTTCATGGAAGCCTTCTCCATACAACTACCCAGCAGGAAGCAAAGCCTGGCAATTCCGAAGGCACTAAAAGGCTCAGGATGAACAGAATCTCAGCTTAACTTCCTGTTTCTTTTCATCACACAATTGGTCATGTCTCCATCAGAGATGTTTTAACTGAATAGATGTATTATTTTGCAAGTGTTGAATTTTAATGTTCAGCTCTGTTTTCAAGTGGCAATCAACCAGACAGGCTTGCCCAAAAAGCAGTTCTCTGACGCATATCAGAATCAAATGCACAAGGTACGTGCGTTAGGCAAAAAATGGGAATGGGTAATCCAGCTCGGTGATACCGCAGGGATACATCTCTCAGCTCACGTAAGCCTGAGGCTTTCTCTGTGCTTCTCCATAGTCCTATTGCCTCTCACCCAGCTCATGATGCCCATGCTTCTCGTCTGTAAATCTTTTATTTTCTACCCAGGTATGCTTCACACACGGGCTGACAGAAGGGTACTGAGATAGCAAGCAGGAGATCACGTGATAAATAACAGAAGCGTGAGCATTGTACTCCCATCTGAAACTTGACTCTTGTGTAATAGAAAGAAAATACAAAGATTCCTTAAAAGTAAGGCTAAGACATGAAGCGTGATATTCATAAGCCAACTGACCAGAGTTGCATGCTCAAAAAACTACTTGAAGACTATTTGCATTAGCCCAGCACTACTCACCAAGAGGCTATTTGTCTCCTAGGACATCTTTATCGACAAACTTTAAACAATGCAATTCAAAAACTTGTAACTGAGCATAACTAAAACATTCGGCACACGAAGAGATAAGTAATGCGTTATCTATAGGTTAGTTTGCCCTCCCTTTGCTTGAAGGACAAACCAAAAAAACCCCTACAAAAACTTTTCTCATAGATTACCTTAGAAAAGGCATCTCTTCTATGTCTTGGGGTTGTTTTCTTTCCTTCTACTCATCCTGAGAAATAATCCTGGTCCCTTCTCTACAGGTGCACAAAGACGATTAAGCTCAAATCCCACGATTCATTAATGAAGTACTAACGTGTTGACTAAAATGTAAAATACTCAAGCTATCAACAAACAACATCCCTTCATCAATATAAACCTACAAGACAATATGTCATGATGCAGAAACATATGAAAGGTTCCCATCTTTTCTGTTTTTTTTGGCCTTTCAACATGTACTCTCAAGAGGTGCCTTATTAATTGATATTCCTCTTCCAAATGAGAGCAGTACTGCATTCCTTTCTCCTTTAGACTTTCTTCATCTATTGTTAGAAGTGCTTTTTAACTAGCCTGTGAAAGCAAACTCATTACTTCATTCATTCTTCTTAGTTCTTGCAAAGGCTCCAGTAGATATGACAAAATTATAGGATTGAAATGTATAAACCAGGAAAGATTACTTAATAGACTGGACAGTAACACATAATTAACAAGAATAAACTAAAATTCCAGTACTTTTCCAAAATTAATTTATGAATTCACTGCACAATGATGTAGATTTTAAACTGTACTACTGCAGGAGTCTTTAATTGTTTCTGTCCTAATTATCAGGCAGCCCAAATTATATTTTTTGTATACTAATTTCACTCCAAAATTGCCAAGCTTATACAATGGGTCTTTAGAAAATCCTGCGTACAGTCTGAAAGCCAAAATAAAAGATTTCCTTTTCCACAAAATACATATAGGAAAATACACATTCAGCAGGACTACTATAGAGGTTCATGAGCAAGACCTGTTTTTCTATTTCCCCTGGAGGACTTCAAGAAATCATTCCTCATTCACTGGGAAACTGGCAAATTTTATGTCCTTTGCAAGGCAGCCCTGCTCATTTGCAGAATATAATGTTCTAACTCATTTGTCACATCACAAGAGGGACAGGAAATGAGGACCACACACCACCACTATAACACCACATGAATTATGGGTATGTAATTTTCAGATGTGTGACTATCTGCTGGGTCAGACCTATACATATTCTTTACACTAGAAACAAAAAAAGGAAACTAATCATCATTTGAGATAAGGCTGAAACTGACTGAAATCTGAACCTGAGTAAAATCAATGGCTGAACAACATCATTTCAATGAAATGCATGTTTATCTACTAGAAAGCAAAGACACAGAATTTTACACTAGTGAATGTCCAAAAAGTTCTTTCAATTTCAGTAATTTTGCAACCATGTAGTATTTCTGAGGGGAATTTTTTAAATTATGTAAGACACGAAGTAAGAAGAGAAGGGATCTGTAGTTGATTGCATTCTGGAAAGAAGTTATACCTAGGCATTTATGGATAACCATTTTTATGATTTACAAAACATAGGCTTTAAAAAAAACCACCCTGATTTCTGGAATTCTATTTAATTCTTCCCTTCATAAACATATATATCACATTTCCACTACCTAATCTCTAAGACATTCAAAATCAACATAGCACATATCTTTGAAAAAAAAAAAATAATTTTAAGCACTTCTGAAACAACTTAGTCCAACAATCCAGACTTCCTTAGTTCTATACTGTTGGTCCAAAAATGCAACTGACGTCAAACCTCATCTTTTACCCCGATTTTCATTGACAGAAGAGAAGGATCTTTGGTATAGAGAATTTCTAGCAAATCCTTTTAACTAATGTAAGTTTAATAGCTCCACAGAGTTGCATTACAAATTTCAAAATAAACGCAGACAGCCTATAGTTTGCAACATGAAACTATTTCTTTCAATATTCCCTCTTTTCTGAAGTGTACTATGAATAAAAGTATCGAGCTAAATTAAGCTGGGATTCTCTTCAAATATTTACTCAAAAGAAAAAAGCAGCAAAAATAAGACACTATCAGTTCTGATAACCATGAAATGTGCAAAGCATGCAAATGTTTATGAGTTTTCACTTGTCAGAGAGCGGCCAAAATATTTTAAAATAAAAATCAAAACAGAGCCCAGAACCCAGAAAACAACAAAGCCAGATAAACCACTCATGCTAAGGTTTAAAATTAATCTTCCAGGTAAAAGAACTCTCTGGAACTCAAACCTCCATAAGCTCAGGGGGTGTGGTGGGAGTAAAAGCAGACACTAACAGAAGATGATAGGAAAAAAAATGTAGATGGCTGTAAAATCTAGAAAAAATAGCTTTTAAAAAGTTATTTCTTTATTCAGGAGTTCAGTGAGTTTTCTTGCAACCCATAAAATTACTGAGGTTATAGGTTTTTGGTTGCAAAATCTAATAGTCAGTTTGAAATAAAAACTCTAAAAGTATTTTTTTTTAATATAATTTCAAAAATATAATAGAAAATTCCTAACAATTAATGAGATTCTGGGAGGGAAGGGGAAAATACATTAACAATCAAAGTAATAAAAGAGCAGTAAAGTGTTTGGATATAGGAAATTCAGGTTGAATATTTCACCTGTCTCAAATGAAATAGAAAGTCTGTGCCAAAGATATCAATGAGCTTTTAAAAAACTATTTGTGTTTTTCCCCTGAGAAGTACGCAGAATCTTTCTTCAGTGTAGGATATACTAAAACTAATTCTTTCTAAACAGAATGATTACATTAGATTTAAATTATTCAAATTTCTAACCAGATTTTCACTTAAAAACAATCAAAGAAACTGGCCTTTGAAGTGAACACCTACACTTACTACATTAAAATCAAGTCAAATGAGTCTTTCCTTTAAAGTTACATGCTGTTGCTGAAGTTTTTCAAAGATCAATCAACTGAAGTGATACAAAAAAATGTCTAAATATCTGCAATTAGATGCTATTACAGTGAAGAAGTTACATAGATGAACTAAAAAAAAAGAACATTCTTGCTTCACGTTTAAGTAATTTTATGTAAATGAAGACTTTAATTCAAAGTAAAATAAAAACAATAAGGGATTAAAAAGCAGAGCAGTTTCTAAAACCTTACAACATACTGTCATACTGTTGTCTCCTACACTTGAAAGGCATCATATTGTTTTAGGGGCAAGTGTCTTCAAGTACATTTGATGATAAAAAAGAAAAAAAAAAGGCAAGCAAAGCCCATGAATCCTCACAAGTATACCGTTCATAATTGTTCAGGGCAGCAAGTTTGTTTTGTGCCTTGTAAATTTGCCTGAAACTACTACACAAAAAAAAACCAAAAAACAACAAAAAACCATACCAAAATCCATTTGAATGAAGGAAAGTCTCTTAACAATCCCTTTGTCAAGCTCCCAGTGGAATCACTTGTTACAGAGCATGGAGAAGATCATCAGGGAAAATTATGTAACTGCTTAGATGGGTTTTCCAGGTTAAACAATCTCCAGATTCAAGGAAGCTGAATTGAAGTTGTACACAATGCCTTGCTAAAACTCTAACAGGAACTGTATCTACAATGAATAACTTTTTTTCAGTACTAGCTTTTGTTCATAGACTCGCCCTCTACTTCCTCCATTGCAAAAAAATCATCCACCATCTAATATAACTAGTCTTTATTTAACATACAATTAATTATAAAAGTACTGAAGATGTCAAACGCTTATTTCTTAACAAGCTATGAAATTCTCTTATTAAAAAGGTTATCTTTTTCTTACTTCCCAGAAAAGCACCATGTTCACACTAACCTTTTAACAAACAGGAACAGATGGGTCTAACTGGATACAAGCATGATGGAGCATTGTGGTAGAGTAAAAGAACATGTTGATTCTCATACCTCTGGCAGATGGGAACCAGTCAAAATTAGTTTTAGACTAAAAATATTTTGCTCCTTCTCAGGAAAAGAGAAAAAAAACATTTGAAACAATATGCTATTTTATACGTGCCATCAGAGATCAGACAATAGCAGCTTTTAAAAAGTACCATACATTAAAGCCAATTACATAGGCTTACTGTATGTCATTTTTAAGCCTGTGGATAAATTACAAATTCCTGAAAACAGTACCTTATAATGGAAGTGCTGACACAACCTTAACTACAGCAGCAAATGCACTGCTATTATGAAGTTGTTATGGCAACTAGAATGATCAAGTTGGGAGAGAAAGGAAGAGTGCACAGGAGTAAAACTTAAAAATCTTTGACACCGCCACCTCCAAACTCTTCTAAAATTTGTAGTCACGGTGTTATTGTTCCTTACCTTTACAACAAAAAAAATTAACTGAAAAGCTTCCCTTTAACACAGGTGAAGGGGGTGAGGTTCCATTAGTGAAAAATCTAAGACACATTAAATCCAAGGTCATAATCCATCTGGTGCATGCACATATCAATAGCCTACAAAAATAGAGTCAACTGAAAGATATCTGGACAGCATCTCCTGAGCACATATTCATCAGATACCACAAGTTAACAAACTACAATTATGCAAAATTGTTCAGTCTTTGATACAGTTTCATAATTTGTTGCCAATCTCAACAGTTAAGTAACAGTGCCATTCTGTAATTTGACTAAATCAGACAGTACATTCACAAATCTTGATCTATTAATTAAAGTGTGATTAAAAATATAATTGGAGCTCGTACATTTGTGAGAGTCATTACTTATCCTTCCTAATACTGTGGTAGACAAAAGCAGAAATCTTTGTGTGTTTCCAATATTAAAGTAACAGGAAAGAAAACATAGCAAAGTAGTAACATTTTAATATACAAAAACGCACAAAGTATAATTTATAAAACGTATTAAAACCTGTGCCAGCCTGCTAGTTATCGTTCTCAAAAAAAAATTTTATAGTTGAATTGCAATTAGTATTCTAGTAAAATTTCACTGAATAAAGCGTCCAACAAGATGTTAGCAGCAACCAGCAGTCCTAGAAATACTGTTAAATCATCATTATTATACATTTGTATTAAGCATTCTGTCCTAATATGTCTACTAGCAACACTTCCGCTATAATGGAGTGGAAGTCATTTGTTATTATTTGTCTTTTTTCTTGAAGGATTTAATATTGAAGCCACTTTGTCTCAAGTCTAAACTTGACTGCCATGACTAAAATCTAAGAAACACAAAAGCTCTCACACGTCTGACATGATAAGAGTTGTCCTTAGTACTTATACTCACTCATTTCCTAGGTAACGAAAACTCACTTTTCTTCTAAGCTATCTCAATCCATTTCTCTTCTAGTTTCTTGTTCTAAACCAGTTTTCAGACTACAGGGAAGACCCATTTTATGAGGAATAGCCTCATTTTAAGAAATGTGAAAGTATGTATTTCACTGACAGCAGATATTCCTGATAAATTAAAAAAAAAAGTCTCATGTTGTCAAGTTTTTAAGCTTAAGCCAAAAATCACTCAATGTTAATTATCTGATTGACTGAAAAAATTTATAAATGAAAACAGTCTTTGAAGTTTTACAGGTTTTGTTTTTGGTTCTTTTTTTATAAAGAAATCTACCATGTATTTTATACTGACCACTGAAAGTTACAGTTTTGTAGATTAATTTAATTTAGCGGGAAGATAACCACATATTCCACTGACAAAACAGAATTATTTAATCTGCAATAACAAATAATTATTGATGTGAGATGACATCAAAACCCATCTCTCCCTCCTTTCAGTCGCCCAAAAAAAGTGAAAGAAAAAGTAAGAAAATAATTTTGTTCACAAAAGCAAGAACTACTTGCAGGCAACAAAAGAAGCTGAAATAATGATGACATTTTATTCAGAACATTAGTTCTTCAGCAATTTAAAATTCTGACAAATACACTGCTTTTCTCTGAAAAGCAACCACTACAGTTATTAATTCACTTGAAACAGGTAATCATACAGATCTATAAAAGCTGAATGACAACACTCTGAAAAACGGTATTTCCATGTGCACAGCTGTTTGTTAGATAAATGATAAATACTTGACATAACCCTAACACAATGGCTTTTTTAAAATTTTTTTTCAAACTTACTTGCAGTACTAATATTAGTGGTTACCACACACATTTATTATTTCTAGAAACATTTCATTGAGATACAGCTTTACTAATCACTCAGTTTTGTTAGAAAAATGTTTTCCCCAATACACTTACAAATCCCTTTCATACAGCAAGGGTAACACTTGGCCTTTTATACTTGAAGAATTTGTAATTCTTAATCATGAATGGACTAACACAGCAGTACATGGTTCAATACTATCTACAAAACTATCAGCTTTGATATTGTAAATGTCAATTCTCACTGAGATTACACTGAGATTTCCGCGAGCTTTCACCTGAAATGCTCACGCACTTAAAATGCAAAGCACGTTTAAAAAAAGTTGACTTCTGCGTTCACTTCTTATGCAACTTCTTAAAACAAGTAAGTGCATTATTCACCCTAGATCTGATTTTCAGGCGCAGAGTTTCAATACATTGTTAACCAAAGCTGCAAAGTAGTTATTTTGAGGTTTTGGGCTACAACAGGTACATGCGTAACAGCACTCAAAACACAGAGGGAACTGATACAGAAGTCTGTCCAACAAGTACAGGACTTTTTCCTCACTACAAATTATCTTTAGTGTTATGAGAAAGCAATGCAGAAAAAACACATGTCTGTGAAACAAATAAAATGAAGCAGAGGGATGTAGCCAGTCCCCTGTGATTCCTTACTTCTGGTTTAGAGCTACGAGAACTTCATGCCAACTGATGTTACTTGGACATTACATGGAATCCCTCATCATGCAATTCTGTGAGTGCAAGATAACCCAACTCTGCAAGAATTCATGGCATACCACAGCTCTGACGGTCATGTAGTAGAAATCCAGTCACGAGACAGACTACAGGCCCTATGGAGTTTATAGTTGTTCATGCTTGAAGTTTTGCTCCTTCAGACACACCAGCATTCTCCACTGGAGAGGTTTGTTACTCCCTCTAGTTATGAAGCTTATATATATATATATATAGCTTATTCCTGCTGTAGCTTGACCAAACAGAAAAGATTTGCAGAATACCACGCTAAAAACACAATTCCTCTTCTTTGTGCTACATTCGAGTTTGAAAATTTTAACCAGCCTCATCTTCAGTTTGAATTCTTAATATCAATCATCTCCTCTTAGACCCAGGTTGCACACCAAGATGTCAGGATCACTGTCATCCCCTAAACTCTAACATGATCCTTTATCCAAATTTACTCTCATCTCTGGGCTTGAGACAGCAGAACACTTTTGATACTAATGTACAAATAGCTCAGCCTACCTAGTCCTGAAGAGGCAAAAACCTGGGTTTTATACATATACACGGATGTCTGTGCTTGCACACATGTATGTTTTTAAAAAGGCTTAATTATTTTGCATTTCAGGACTTCTTCTGGATACAAGCACAGAGTAGATATTTGTGTGCCCTGTCTGGGGACAGGGCAAGGGGGAAGCCAACTGAAGCTAGTGTTTTTTCTTTGTCTCCTGAAAAATTATCTGACCATACAAACCTTATCAAGTTATCTTATTGCTACACACACAAAGATCGTGCCTTGTCAGATTCCAATTACTTGGAAGGGTTTCATAAGAATCAGCACCTTTATGAAGCATCCTAATAAATTTAGGACATTGTCAGTTCAGGCTACCAACTTCAGACACACGTTGTGTGCTTCAGGACAGAAAGTGTTAATATTATTTCAGAAAGTATGCCTCATTCCAGTACTTTAGCATGGACTATACATCATGTACCCATTGTATCCTTGGCAACTCAACTCCTTATGTAAAAAGACAAGATTGACAACTTAGATTTAAAGTTACAGCTGTCATATGCTACTAGGCTCGGATTTGGTCTGAAGATACATAGGATGCAAGCTAGAGGCCAAAGGTATTTCAACAGTTATTTGATGTGATACAAGGGCATAATTGTGCTCATCATTACTGACTGCATAAACCAAAAAAAGCTTTATCCAGATGCTCTCCATCATTTCATAACAAGGAAGATGAAGATAACTTTGCCATTTCGATGAAACAAGAGTAGGAAAAATGATGAGAGAGGTTCTTCATACTGAAACAAATACAAACCTGTAGAAGTAGCCCCTTCTCCCACTATCTTTTTCTTGTGGTTCATGTTTCACCCCAGATCTAAAGTAAATAATCTATTTTCTTTCTCTGATCATTTTATCTCTTCTTCACCTTCAACACATAAAAGGAAAAAAGAAATTGACTGTAAAATGTTCTTGTCACTGAATTAAAAGGAAAAGTTACAAGTAAATTAGGTTCCAAAGGGAAAAAAAAAAAAAAAAAAGAGAAACTATTTTATAAGGAAAAGTTCCAAATGTTGCATTATTTTACTCACAATCAACATACGTTGCCCCTAACAACATCGGTACAGTGAATGAAGATTTTACTCATCATATCTTAGGACAGATTTATGAAGGGCTTATGCTACATTAAAGTGATTTTTACAATATGTATTATTTCCTACATATTAACCTTAAGAGAGCAGTTAATTAACATTAAGTCGGACAATTTAAATTTCTAAATTAATTAGGAAAGGATTTGTGAGTCAGAAAGCCTTTGTTTGATACAAAGTGTGTAATGAGTTTGAACATCATCTTCATACACAGAGTCCTTTGAAAAACATGCTGCTAAAACATTAAAGTTTATTTCTGCAGGGAAAAAAAAAAAAAAGAAAAAGAGTAAGAAAATAAAACACAGACAAAATCCCCATGAATGTGTAGGCTTAATCTGCATGCTAAATTATAAATGAAAACCCAGAAGACTACAGCCAGGTTCCCCATATAGAAAGTCTACATGAAGTAAAACACAAACCACAATTTTTAAAGCAAATCTTTTGGAACACCTTTTTGATAAAAAGCCAGCTGTGAATAGACCTTAACCTGAATGGAGTCTTTAACCCTATGCATGACATCTATCATGTCAAAACAACTCTGGTCCGTTCTACCTGATTATACTCCAAACCAGCATTTTTTTATTGGATTCATTTCTTGCTGACAAGCTGTTCAAACACAGAGCACCTATCAAACCTACTATTATGATCTGCTGCTTTTTTCTTCTCGTAGACACTGCTGTCCATCACAAGAAATAATTAATGGGTCTATTATGTATGAAAGCGTCACGCTGTCAGTTCAGTGACTGGTTTGAATAGCTCCTATCTGCTACTCATTGATGCCATGCGTGCTCACTGTCCTGAGAGATGACAAAACACTACACCCTTTGGGATTTTTTTCTTCCCCTCTGTTCTAAAGCAGCATTTCACATCTGTGTCTGACAGAAGCATAAGGAGCTGAGAGAGGCAGACCTTCATCATCCTTCACAGAACAATGTCGCATGGGTTAAAAGTTAAGACCTGATGTCTACTGATCCTGCGTATTTCCTACAAAAATTTAAAACGTGGAGGCTACCACAATGTGTAGGGAAATAACTTTTCAGTTCCGGAATAGCTACAGAAAACAGATGGAATTTACTGGATACAAAATCTTTAAATGATTTATTTAAATGGGTGCTGAACACTTGTGTTAACTGTGGTCAGTGCATTTGCCTTTTTTTTTTCTTTTTTTTTTTTTTTCCTTTTTTGGGGCAGGGGGGGAAGATGCAAAGTTCACAAGTTCTTTTCTGTTACTTGATTAGGGCAGAATGAACAAAAATGCTCAATGTGGAAAAAATCAGATATTGGAGATACCTTGAAAGAAACTGGAAACAACCGATTCCACAAAACGAAGCAGCAGTGAACAACAAGACGCTGTGGAAAAAGAAATCACAAGACGAGAGTGCACAATGCATTTCAAACAGAAAAAAGCTTCCTATCTGCTGAGTGAGTCTCAGTAAATTCTGACAGAGCACAGATAAAGCTTCAATCAAGTATCTCCTAGGTAAGTTTTTATTTCATATACTGCTTTGATTGTTTATCACATCAATATATACTTTAATGTATAGACAATAACTCAATGAATTTAAATTTCTTTATACTAATACTAAAGTTTAAATCATTCTGTGACAAATATTTGATGTTCTTAGATTTCCTATACTGCTCAAATAACAACTCCCTTTTGGTATTAAGGTTATTCAAAGGGAAACTATTAAATGCTTTCTCTCTTGACTTATACTAGAGTGAAATGTTTACTAAGATTTAAATCCTTCAGAATATTTTAATATCTATTTCCATGCATGGCTGTTTAAGAAAAAAAAGAAACTAATATAAAGCCATCCTTCTGTTAACATTATAAAAAAATATGTACTGTACTTCATCATTTATTTAATTAGCAAAGCAAACAACATTCTGCACTACAGCAATAAAGGTAAAAGGTTATGTTTTATTATGGGATAATGAAACTTCATTTATATAAAAGGATATTAAATAAAGCTAGAAGTGTTGATTAGTTATTTATGAAAGGTGAACTACAGCACAGTAAGGAAACAGTACCATGTTAACACACCCCTAGGTACCGTGTACAGAGTCTCAATACGAAGATTGGACATCAGTGTCCCAGTACAACTATAAAAAAAGAAAGTGCAGGTCACTTCTGTTATTTCGCTACATCCACTACATATGCCACACAGACATTTATTCTACATGGAAGTAACATTCAAAACATTCTAAATGAAATTCTAATATCTAATAGGGCTTGAAAAATAACATAGTATCTGTTAGTCGAAAAAAACTACACTTACAAGTCATGGAGAAAGGTACCTGTGCTCATATACATAAAAAACCCCACGCCCCTTGAAACTGAAAAAGCACAGTCACACATCATTCAACACACCATTTTATAATATGACATTGGTCAATTTTATGTGAAGTATTAGCTTTGAAAATCTGCATCTTTGCTCCTACTGTCTTTTACCGGTTTCACAACATTTTTTCTATTTACTATGACACATTCCAGCACGGTTTTAAATACCTTTCCTCTAATTCTCTCTGTATCATTCCCCTCATCTATTTAGCACGTCTTTCTTATTTAATACATCCAACTATACTTCTCCTGTTTGTTTGGATTTTCTTAATGCTTTGCTAACTTATTAAAATAATCTCTCTCTTGCCTGATGCTTGCTAAAGACAGACGGATCTGCCATTCAAAAATATCTCTTTTGAACCCTTCATTTACGAGGTTTATGAATTCTACCAAGTGCTAGAAGACTAAACTTACTTGCCAAAGACTCAGAGAATACCATGAGATGAAAAGTAGAAGTTGATACTATGCTGAGCTTTCTCTCATATCAAGAGTCAACAATATACTCCCAAAATAATGGAATTCCTACCAGGAAAGACATATGAAACAACCTTTGCAGAAGAGGGGTCATCTCATGCATATTACTGTAGAATACTTCACATATCTGAAATTCCTCCTGCAAAATCCCATTCTTGACTGCCGTGACAGGAAGAGGAAAAAACTTTTCATATTCTCTAAAGATTCATGTATAAGTTTTCTGCTTAATACAGGCAAAGAAGTTCCCATTATTCTAACCCTTTTCCCACTTTCCCCATTGCTGTATTTGCGGAAAACTTGATGGGAATTTTTCTTAGTGTATCTATCACTCAGCCATTCTGTTGCTGACGGGCTCTAGCACTCTCTACATTTTCTCAATTTCTGTCCTTTTCTAAGTATCTTGAACTGCTCTCTTCACAACTGCTTGATCGAACACCTATCAATCTTTTTTTTTCTATGCTTCAGTTCACATATTACGTCCATCCAGTAAGAATTCCTCCTGCCTCCTCACTGCTTCTATGCAACACACACTGATACTTCATGTCTCATCTTTTTTTTTTAACCATCAGTTAAGAAGTAGGTTCTGTACAATACAAAACAAAACAATATGGCTCTGAGTTTCAATGGCATCAGTTCAAGATTTCCATAACTTACACCATCAAAGCCTACTACAACTCGATAGCACTTGTAATAAGCAGCAGATGTAATACAGTTTTTGTCAGCTGATTTCAGAAGACAACTCTGAATTAGATTCAGAGTTGGAAGTAAAAGAGAAATAAAAATAAGAATTGTAATTCAAGTTTTGATTCTCCAGTTACTACTCTCACACTGGAAAAATTTTGTTACCTTTCATGTCGTGTGAGTTTTATGCTTCCTCTTTTGTAAAAAACCAACCCATCCACCCCAAACCTCAAACATAACAGCTAGTCAACATGCCTCATTTAATATAATTCAGTCTATTATTCAATGAAGCTTTCAAAAAGCTTAGTATTTCAGAAACTTCTAAACTGAGAGTGGTACTTAAGACATTTTAAGCTCTCTGTTGAAAACATGAGAGGGCTAAGAACAAGTGCAAAGCTAGCTTGTAGGAAGGAGAATTGGATACAACTAATATTTTCTAAAAGACTGGATAACCACCTAGTATTTTTAAAAGAAAAGGTAGATTTTTTCTCAGATGTAATTTAAGTCACCAGGATGTTCTTTTTAAGTGTATCATTCCTCTCATTTATCTTCAAAGAATTCAGATGCATTAACATAAGTCAACAGTTCATTATCACATTCCAAACCTCAAAACCTCTGCGTAACCAGAAACAAATATATCCCAGAATGTTTTCCATAATGAGTAATTATGTAAAATCACCTCACCTGAAAGCAGTGAGTCAATATTTATTTTCCATCTTTATCATAATCAGTCGGTTCAAGAATCACTAAGCATCTGACAAGGATGTCTTCTCATTTCCCTCTCCGCATTAAGTTGTTCGTCTCCGTAAAATGAGCAAACCACATCACAAAATAACTACAGCAGAACTGCACGTGTGGTACATACAAATGGAATCCCTGTCCCAACTAATTCAGCAGGTAACAAGTGTCGGAGCATTGTTTAACGGGCCTTTTAGAAACGATGCAAATGACACAGAGATCAAAAGACCAAATGCCCTTTCTGGGAAGTTACCGGATAAAAGAAAGCAACAAGTAGCAGTACAGACTTGCAGGTATTCCTAAACTGTTGAGCTATCTTCTGCATTCATGTCCATGTTTACTTAAAACTGTTATCTTACAGGTAAAACATGAGATACTTTTACATTACCATCTTTTTGTTAAGAGACAGAACTTACATAACCTAATAGAAAGCAAGGACTGAAATCCAGAACTTCTGAACTGCTGCTCCTATAAATTACTGACTGGTCCAATGTGTTCACTTCACCTTGAATTAAAGATGAACACAAAATTCACCATGGCCATTTGCATCAATCTCAAGTCCCTTCATAATTAAACAATTAAATAATAATAATAAATTACTAAATAATAAGTAATTTTAAAGTAATATTCCAGCTGCAAGAGTTACCATAGTGAGAAAAAAAAACCAACACTAAAACACTTCAGGAGCCTTTGCAGTGTAAATACCTGCAGGTAATCTTATGCAAGATTTCCAACCAAGTGTAAAGAGACATCTTCCAGGAAAAAAATCAAAAATTACCAATATTCCTTATATTCAAATCCTTTTGTAATGGAATAAACAGGCAAAACCAGTTTACAGCTACAGGAGAGAATGCACAGCAACAGATGGTCAGCCCTCTATTAAGACAAACTCTGACTTAAAACAAAAGCAGAAGGGCTTATACACACTTATGGTAGAAACTTTGTGAAGCAGCCTGATATGGCAAAGTAGCACCTGCATAGAAGGAAGATTTGTTACAGCAAATGTAAATGTCTGCTCCTGGTAACTTAAAATCTGCAGCCCTACAGTCTCGACTTTTATCTCTTCTGCTCATCCCTCTCTTTTGCTTATGATACTGCTGGTCCTTGACCAATTTTCGGGTCCAACAAGGCTTGGCTTCACATTTTAAATCTTAATTAGCCAAACTCTCTATCAGTTTTTCCATTCTTTCATTTCAGGATTGATGTTAAGCACATGGGCCTACATTTACCAAATTCATTCCATTCAATAGCATTTTTTCAGTATTCAAGAAATGTTCAATATTTCTTCAATATTCTTATGATATATTAAAATGCCCATTTATATAGTCTGCCCTGTTAACTGGTATTGATTCTTTACAAAGAATACAACTTGCTACACCTCTTCTACATACTTTCATATCAAACAGCAAGGAAATCAGCAAACGCTGAAAATACTAAAATTAGAGAAAAGTGAATCCTTTCAGAACCTCAAAACCTTCCAACGGTTTTGAACTGACACCATCTCAAACTTTAAATATTAATTTATCAGATTTCAAACAGGGAAGAAAGAAGCACATCACTCGGGAAAGGTCCCATCAGATTGAACCAGAGGCTCTGTACTGCTCCAAATTCTGCCCAACGCAGTGAAGCCTGAGAAGAGGGTGCACACTCATGGGGATGCTTCCTCAGAAATATTCTGCCAGCCTCCAGCTATTTTAGTTCAGCGATTTCTTGAGCTAGAGATTAAATCTCATCTGGAAGATAACCTTCCAAGTTTTTTCCAATTGCTTTTGAATCTGCACAAAACTAAAACTTCCACAAGATCTGGTGACAAACTTTCATATTTAATTACAAGTTACATCAAAAAAAATACCTTATTTCTTGTTTTAAAGTTGCCGCAAGCTAGCTTTGTTCAACACTCCCTACTTCTTGCAGGAGGAAAGACAGTATTTTCTTATTCACCATATCCATCCTTCCATGATTTTACAGTCAGCTACACCATACCGTTCTCAGTCACCTGTCTTTGAGACTGAAGACCTATATTCTACTCTACTCATATCATCCTCAGGCATGTCTCTCATGTAAATTCTTCCATACTGTTAGTTGTGGCGCTGCCCTTTGCTGTACCTTTTCTGTACTGCTGTTTCCTTGTGCAGCCTTTGGGATCTGAATCAGGAAGAGTTATGTGACCTGCCCGTGGCACTAATTTATACAGTGACACACTGTGATGTGTTTTCTGATATGTTCTGTTCTTTTCCTAATTTGTAGTGTTTATTTGCTTTCAAAGAGCGAGTAGTACTTTTAACAATGAAGGTAACAGAACACTGAATCAATTCAAGTGCCCAGCGGGACAACTTTCCAAGGGCTCGGGGGGATTCTCTGTCACCAAAATTGTTTAAATCAAGACTGACAATAGCTTCTGACTCTAGCTATACTAAGAGACGGGCCCTAATTCAACAACTAGTTCATAAATGTCTTTGTTATGATTGCTCATGTTATCCAGAAAAGTTCACCCGATCACAAATCATTACTTTGGCTTTGTAATCTATGAATTTTACTGGCTATGCTGGGCTTAGCCTTCCATGTACAATTACTTACTAAGGAGAACCTAGTCCACTCTTCTTCAAGTCACTAGTGGATTTGAGTTAGGGAAAGAAACAAAAGCAAGTTTCACTTCCTCGAATTTGCCTCAGTCTTTACTGAAATGGGTTTTTTACCACGTCTCCTATTTCACATGTTTTGCAAGTTAAAAAAAGTGAAGGAACTGTAATTCAAATATGTTTGTTGGTAGTATTTTACCTCTAAAATCTAAGAGCAAATAATGGCAAATATTGTGTCATCTACCTATATAAAATTATATGCTTATATACTATATACAATATGCACGGTATACAGTTAAAATTACATAGTTTTAAAAAGAGTTGCAGGGAGAAGATGAAATAGAACAATTTCTACATTTAGCAGTGCCAAACTGTCAGAACTCAGACACAGAAAAACTCTAGACTACAGAACGATTCTAGAAAAAAAGATTCTAGGAAAAAAAGATTCTAGAAAGACTCTTAAAAAAAAAGGGGGGGGCAATTTTCTTAAATACCTATACACACTCTCCTTCATAGGCTGTTCAAGAATTCTTTTACCTATTATAATGCAAATTAGATAAATCTTCCCTAATACCATTATGTGGACGTCATCTCTTCCTGACTGATACTGTAGGTGTACACTATCACTGTCACCAAAATGTATCTTATCCACATTATATTCACCCGAATCTACTGTGCTTTGCTTTCATGATTAAATGAATTCCAGTCACATGATGTACAGTTTCAGCACAGTTGTTCAATGCCTCACTTTTCAAAAATTCATTATAGCATTTTTATCATATAGTATAGCTTCCTCAGTGAGTTATTTTTACAACAGAATAAACTTATTTCACTAGTCTCTTTTGAATGAAATAATTTCAATCTACAACCCGTCTTCGAGATTGACAGACTTGAGGAATATACCTCAGATTGTACTATTCTAGATACCTAGAAAAAAACCCACTTTGTTTGCAGCATCTGTCACCACTACAAAGTATTTGCAATTGTGAAGTAAAAGTTATTACATCCCTCTGCAGCTTTTTTAAATTCAAAAAAAGTCCTCCTGCATTGTTTTTATCCATGTTAAAATTTAGAGCATATATGCTCTTTCCCTCTACTAAACAAGTTTGTAAACACACGTCTTTAATTCATACTCCAGTTTCACTTCCCAAAGGGGTTCCACGGTTCACTTCCTAAGTTTCCTATAATCACTGCAGCAGTAGAAAATATTTAAGACACTTTAAAGCAGAAAGGTTTGCAAAATGACAACCCCCAAGAACTATTATGGGACTCCACTATTAATAACTGAACAGATAAAAGAAATTGTTAAAGTTCAGATGAACAGATACAGATAAACTATTTTGAAGTACAGGCACTAAACTCAAATAATCACTAGGGTTTTTTTGTTTTGCTTTGTTGGTGGTGGTAGGTTTTCTTAATGCAAAGATAACATGACCAAATCAAACATTTTGGAGACCTTAAAATGTTTGTCTCTAGTTAAATGTTACTTTACACAGATATTTATGAAGACCAATTTTCTTTGAAAAGCTGAAGTGTGCTGGTAAGTCACAGATACGAGATCTGATGGTTTCAGATTACATTTCTACAAGTTAATTTAGTCATCTCACATTTGTAGGCAATTTTCCTGTAAGAGACTAGATTGTTCTTCACGGAGATTTCTACCCTTCCTTCTTTCTCTCCCTCCTCCTCTTTTTTCATATTCAAAAGCAACTCAGAGAAACAAAGTTGTCTTATGGGATAGAAGGAGGATATGTAAAAATGAGAGTAACAGAACACTTAACAAGGAATTATGAAATGAACAACAGAAAAAAGGTAAAAGAAGGGCAAACAGAATCACGTTGAGTTACGGAACAGAAAATTGAAAGTAAGAGACTGTAGTCTCTTATTTGCATTAGAAAATTTACTTGCTGTCAATATACTAATTGCAAATGTATATAAAGGTAAATCAGAAATAGGCATCTTGATTTAATGCAGCTTAATCCAATACATATCATGAATGTTATCACTGAAAAACGAGCTCCCACTTCATCCCTTACTACTACCAATATCAATTCTAGTATTTACCCCATTTCCCAAGATCTTTCCCTTCTCACCAGCTGTTCCATTTCACGTTCCTGCCAACTCTTTTGCACCATTTATGCAGGCAAATCAGGCAACTAGATCCATATCTGGTGATGAGCCAAATCCATAATATCATGGAAGTGTCTTTCAAATTATTTTTTTCAGAAGAGGGGAGGTGATCTTAATTTATTATCAAGAATAGAAGCAAAATATACAGCAACTTCATCACATTTTTTATGATAAGAACTCCACAGCTGCATAACAGAACAACAAAACCAAACACTCCATAAAAGCAAAAGAAGCAGAGACATACAAGAAACAAAACACAGACATCCATTAGGTTCCTTCTATGAATGCACAAAAGGAAGAGAAAATCCAAAATGAATTATAGTCGCTTTCATCAGAATTCATGCTTTAGTAGTGATTGACATGATGACTAAAGCAATTAATAATTACACACAGGATTACTTAGAGATGAAAAACATCATCAAATGAAGCCAATTCACAAATGTGTCTCGCAACAGCTACAGATTTCTTTTTTTCCTCTGGTATTTAATGTGGGAGCAGGGCAAGCAATACAAGTCCACTTTTTGCAGGTGGAACAAGTAGTGTTAGCCAGCCCATTTTGGGGCAAATGAAAGTATTTTTTACTTGAGTTAAAAGTCTTTCCACTTACACAGAAGTTTTTTTTTGTGTGCCCACTCCCATCTGAAGTGATAGGTGACACCGTAAGATGAAAGGGGACAAGCAAACACCTTCCACTCTCACTGCTGTGCCAGTGGCACTATGTCCCCCTCAAACACACATTAAACAAAACCACTAGCAAGTGCTCGATACAATCTCTCTGCCAGTTTTTCCTTGTCCTAGCGGTAATACAGTCCTGAGAAGAGCACTTGAAAGACACAGCAAATACACTGTTGTTTCTCCTAAATGGAAAAGAATGCTTTTCAAGATGATAAGGTAAAAGGAGAGCGTACAGAAATTAACCACGTCCAAGACAGAATGAAGCCAGAAAGAGAATGAGTGCTCCAGGCGTTAAAAACAACTTCTGTAATAATTAACCAGCACCTACAACTTGCTCCCTGTTTACAACAGAAGGTGATAAGGAGACAGATCGTTACTAGTCTCTGAAGTAACAGTAACCTGTGACAGTTGACAACGCTGAACGTTCCAGACTATAAGGACTTTCTCAAATGATCCCATTTGCATTTTAGATTTATTTTTCCAGGTTGATGGATGACTTACCTCCCAAACTGAAGCGCGGTATTAGGTGGACAACCTGGACAGTGAACAAAGGACAGTAATGATGTCTTTAAATTGGCCTAATATTATTGGGTTAGGTAAAATGCCTTAATTCCCAGCCAATCTTTTTCAATCTAATTTCTCCCCTGAGCCGACAGACACATCGTGACAAAGCCCTGTACAGACAGCAAGATAGTCAAGCGAGATGCTGTTACTGCCTTTCAGAATGAGTCTGTCTTCCAATCAGTCAGACAGGGTAGCAACATGCATTAAGAAATATATCTACATGAGAAATTCAAAACAACTTCTTTGAATGTTCTTTGCCTTTAAAGGCTGTTTGCCTCATCAGTTGAGTACAACTTCTGTCTTGCTAGTGTCACTTTTATTTCTGTGTCTAAGGATTTCAGTCAAGCAGTGGGTTAGCCCAAAGCAAATCTTACGACATAAAAGCCAATCAACATTTGTCATCTGTCATGCTGAACTCTTATCTTCTAACAACTTCAGAAACATAAAGTGCAACTAAAGGAAGAAAAACAAGCAACAAGACTCCATCAGCAAAGAAATCGGTGTAAAAGTGCTGTTTTCCATTGTAAACACTTTGGTACACTTCCTTGGGCATCAGAAGGGTGATGATGAAGACTGCATACAGGGTGTCTTTTCCTGTAAGATTACAAATTGTATAAAGTTGCTCTCTGGGACTCTTGCATCCCTTGCACTTTATTTACTCAGAAAAATATAACCCGGTTTACCTCCTATTACCACCAAACCGTCAACTTAAAACACTTATCTTTCCAATACCTCCATTCTGACAGCATCTTCCCAGCAGAAAGTTAATGAAGCGACTTGAACGAAAATTTCTTTGCTATAAATATCTGCAATTACAGGCTTTAGCTTTTATGAAACAAAAAATTTATGACACAAAAATCAGTAGAATGATATCCTATTAAATCACTCCCATCTTGAATTAGTTCTTCCACCCTGCCCCCTTGCATTTGGAAGCTCACTGATACACACTTTTCAGTGATGCTTTTCTATGTGTTGAAGCATATGCAATATTCAGAAAGAAAATATCACATTATCACAGGCTGTTTTCAGTCAAGAGCTCAAAAGAAATAGAGAGAGCATGATCAGTTTCACAATCCAAATTAACTACAGCAGATTCCGAAATAGCAAACTTTATAAACCGAGATGAGTGTGTACTGTCAAAGGAAGGTCATCTGATTCACATTCCAGTAAAGGTTGAAAATGAGTCAGAATCAAAGAAGATATAATTCCTCCCTACTCACACCCTGTTCTGTCCCTCAGATATGCTTTTTATTAAAAGAGTTTCTAGTTCACAGTTTTACTCATGCAGAGGGATTGGTTTCCAAGAAAGGACAACAACAGCACGTAAGAGTTCCCTTGAACAGACAGTTAATACAACTCTTGTTTTGAAACAAAGATTTTGGCAAGGCTCAGTATGCCTTTGACATTCTTCAAGAAAATTACCCAAATCTAGACAAAAACTAAGCCCTTTGGGAAAAAAATAAATAAATCTCGTAAGTCTTCAGAAGAGCCATCTTCCTATACCTCTGTCAGAAATGGCAAAGACACCACTCCCAGGAAAGCTGAGAGTGAACAACAGGCAAGAGAACACAAAACAGATAGAGCCAACATGTCATTTGGACAGGTACAAAAATAATGATCAAGAGAAAGAACAGATAAGAATTTGGCTGTAGGAACTGGGAACTCTTGAGCAACAGGATGAGACTGGGGAAAGAACAATGGCAAAACAAATAGGTGTGACTCAGAAAGCATTTAAAGGAGAACAGAAGGACTAGGAGAGCCCAAGCCATCAGTAGCAAACATGAGGAGGAATTTCAGGACCACAAATGGGATAAGAAAAGAGGCATTGCACCTGAGGTTAAGGAAGAAATACGCACTCTGTGTCCTTCAGAGCACTGCCTACTTCACACCCCTTCTTTCACTCCAAAAACAATATAGAAACAACGTTGCTTCTTGCAAGCAGATGTCTGACAATCTTGCCAGTAGAACAGGTCTGACCTGTCTCTTCTGGTGGTGGTTCACAAGCAGGCTGATCCTAACACTGCTTTGGAGCAGTCATCAATGACCAAGGAACGTTCCTATCACAGCTACTTTGTAAACTAGTATTAGGAATATATTTATCCTTATGAGAAACAGAACAGTGCACTAAGTCTGGCTCCTGCAATTAAACCAAATCTGCTACATCTGATACCTGCATCACCCTAACCATAAATAAAAAGTTCTGTGTTTATAGAATTTTATAAAAATTCTATTTGATATTTCTTTTGCTAATGTAGGCCGATGAGACACGGAACAAAAGTATTACAATTAAAATCATGCAACTACTCCAAATCAATCAACAGCTTTTAATATTACCATAGAATTAATATCTACTAATGTCACTACTGGAAAAGAACGAATATTTTACAAGCAAGCAAAAGAAAATCCCTGCTCTAAAGAGCTTACACAATCTAACTCAGGTAATTTAACAACAGTTCAAGAGCCTGCTCTGAAAAGCTTATAGTCTAATTCAGGTGATTTAACAATGGTTCAGAATCAGAAGTGTAAGAAGGAATCCAAAAGATTAAAATTAATCAAAAGTAATATATGATAAGGAAAATCACAAAGTTCATGGAGTAAAAGGAAAATTCAGAGGAAGATGTAAAGGCAGAAACTAAGTAAAAAGAAGTAGAAATAGGAGAAATGGAACAGGAAGGTAGTGGCAATGTGAACTGAATTTTGAAAAAGAAGACTGGAATACTACGTGTACTGTCCAAGTACGAGAGTCAGGGTAATTATTTTTGGTTAAGGGATTCCATGTGGCAGAAACCATGATGACAACACGAGGCCTAGTCAGACAGAACTGGTTTTAGGGGTATTAAAAAAATATAAAAGAATGTGATCAAAGAAGAGAAACAGTGAATCAGGTGAGTAGACATTTTTACCAGCCTACAAATTCAAGTAGTGGACATGACAACAGCAAAACAGGACTAAGGACAAAACTGTTCCACATTTAAACTTACTGACTTGAGATTTCATACACAAAACATACCTAAACACAATTCAACAAAACTGTCAATATATAGTAGCAGCAAAAGATTAAGTCCCAAGATTGGAGAAGGATGTTGGTCAGAAAACTTTTTAAATCCAGAAATCTGGAAATGACTGCAATCAAGGTGTGAAAAAATAAAAGAAAAAAAGAAGTAGCTTACCATATTGATTTTAATGGGAACAAAACTTGATCCCTTTAGTCCGTGAATCTTCCTTTATTCAGTACTAAATCATAAAGCACACTTATCTCTGACATTGAAACATTTCAGATCTGTCATTTGTTACTTACCATTAGTTTTGCAGTACTATCACTGGCACATATACAGTCACATAGTTCTAAGATATCAAAATGCTCAAATGAAAATAAGAAGTGTTATCCTACATTTACATGCATTCAAGTAATGGAATCACATTTTACTTCTACACTTTAGTCATACAGTTTTGGTTACATTTTAGATAAAACTTCCAAGGAAAAAAGGCACAGATAGGAGAGCATATGTAATGAGCACAGATTACCTATTACAGGAAAATCCATTTATCAAGAAAATGTAATTAATATTTAAAATCTGGCACTTCCTATTTTTAGTTCAGACCGAAAAAAAAAAAGGACAGCTTGTCTGATTAGAACAAAAAAGATGAATTTCTGTAATGTTAGGAACAGTTCAGGAGGAAGCACTGAGCAGATGGAGAACCAGCTTCCACTGATGCCAAGTTCTGTGATTTTACTGCAAATCTTTATCATGGAAGGTTTTTTCTTCTGTTTGTTTGGGAAAGTTACTTTGGCTAGGCAGGAGAGGAGGAAGAGGCTGCATTTGTGTTGATTTCAGATACCTACAGGTATACAACACAGCAGCATCTCTCAGGCCTATCAGGAAGCCCAAAGCTGCAGACAGCACAGGGTGCAACCGTCACAAATAAAATCTTTGCAAGTGGAATGAGACCACCTGGATAAAGAGTCTCCACAGATAGGAAATGGGAAACACAACCAGCAAGAGGAAAGGAAAGTTCTGATATGCTGGAATGGGTCTAGAGGGAAAGGCAGGACACACGAGTATGTCAGGGAAGCTCAGAGATCATTTATTGAACAAGGTAGCAAAAAAATAAAAAAATAAAAAAATAGGAGACCATGCAGAAAGATGCACGTAAAGCACATGCCCTTAACTCTTTCAGCAGTGCATATACTAAGAATATTCAAGTGACCTATTACCAATCCTTAGCTGCAACACTGTAATCTTCTTTCAAGACCAGTAACCTGGTAATAATATCTTAAAACTGTTGACAAGTAATAAAAAGTAATTGATACAGCTATGTTCTATACAGAGCTATGTTCTATACAGAGCAAGGTTATGAAGTTTTGATCTGCTGAATTTCCCACCAAATAAGACGCACTAGTTGAAAACACACCTGTTCCGCACACAGTCATAAAGACTTGCAAAAAAGAATTAAAAAAATACTTTTCACTGTTTTTCGCACAGAGCAATAAATGCTTTCAGAGCTGATAAATGACAATTCTTCATTAGTTTGTATATCTGAATGGTACCAGAAAGAGAAATGCAGAAACAGAGTTCTATGGAGACATATGGATATAAATAATTTCACTGAATAAACATCCACATTAAAAAGTAGTAGAAGTTGTCAATCAAATACCACTGGAAAGTGGGAGACCTGATAAATATAGTAATCCAAATCAACAACGGAGTTAGGCAGTTCTGTAAAGAAAACTGATTTCCAGCTATTTTCTTGAACTTTAAAACTCAAAAAATTCTTTTTTAGCATCCGAACCATGCCCTGCCATTGCCATTCTTTTTGTTTGAGCAGATTACTCATTGAAAAGATGAAAAATCATTTACTCTTCACTCTTCTTTTTTTTTTTTCTTCCCAAATCTCTGCCAGTATATACCTGAGATAGAAAAGTTGAAGGAAAATCTAACTTAGAAGAAGCACTGCTCCACTTTATCTGTTCATCTTTTCCAAAACAGCCAATGGTGTTCTGTATCCTGCTAATTCTCATGTATTAACCATGAAAATGACAAAGATGCAGCAATAGATCGCAACAGATGCATCAAAATTAAAGAGGCACAAAAGTAATAGGCTAAAAAAAAAAACCAACAACAAAACAGAATTCATTACTATTATGCTCCAGTGACTGCTCTTTTGATTTTTACTCCACATTTCCTACTGTATTCAACTGGTAGGTGCCTACAGAAGTTGCATGTATTCTTACATCAAACCCATTCTGCCAGTTTGGTTCGAACGACACAGCATTTCCCTTTCTCACCCTTTAAGGCCATCAGAACTGTTCAGCCAGGGCAAAAAACCCAAATGGGACGAAATCCATGTCCAAAATTATTTATTTTTTTTTTTGATAATCACCAGATCCTGCAACTCAGCACACTGTTACTGAGACATGTGTGGTGGCAGCTTTCAGCTACTGTACTGGTAAAGCCTACCACATTTAAAGGAAAGAGGTCAGGGGCCCAGATAAAATTTTATCAGCTCTGTATTGAAATCTTAAAAGCGCATTTTTAAACTTAAATCATCTATTCATAGCCAAAAACTTAATGAAGGACTTAGATCTATTCTGGGACACTTAACCCTCATCAGTCAAAAAATGAGGACAGCTCTTCAAAAACGGCAAGATTCTTCTAGCAAAGTAAGGTTATCCTATCACTTCCACTTCTCTTGTTCTTTACGCTTCAACAGCATTTTTACTAAATTGATTCAAGATACATTCCCTGAAGGCTTCACAATGGACTTGCAGTTTACATCAGCTAGACATCAAAAGTGATATAAAAAAGTTTGCTTTGCTACATTCAAGGTTAATTAAAACATTTATAAAATGAAAAAAAAAAAAAAAAAGGAAAAAATAGACTTAAAAACTGAAGTTATCACCCTACTTTGCACAAAAATATAATAAGTCCTAACAGAGAAGCTCTGTCAGGCTAGTGACATCAGCTGTTATCAAAGCCACCTGGCAGTTCCTTCTTAGGACTATTTTCAGCTGCTTTTTAATCATTCAGTCTGAAATTTTCCATGTCAATTGTCTGCTTCGGGTAGTTTTACCTCACTCTCCTTTTACCACAACCTTTTAAAAAAACTGGCTGGAACATTTTTCTATGAAAGGACTGGGAAAACGGCCCTTGTAAGCTCTTCCTTTGAAAACCTGTAACCACCTTCCTGCTCTGAATCAGTAACTTGAAATCAGGCTGGAAAATGTTTTTGTATGAGAAGGGTATGCTCTGCTCAGTTTGTGAAAAATTTGGTCCAATTTAGCCAAGCTACTACAAGCTTCTAGAATCTGAGCTTGTACATATTTTTTGGCAAGATCTGCTGCAGCTTAAGAACCAATCACCAAACAGTCACCTTCTCAGTGACCTTCTGTATTTCATCTCAATATGCCCAGGCAAGCGAATTAAGCTTTCTGTACCCTTGGGTTATGAGGAAGAGCCAGATTTTCACTGTAAGAGAAGTCTGCATTTAACAGGCATTAGGTACAACACTGAACAAAAAGTGTCATCTTGTATATTTCTGCAACTTCACCTATGGCACTATCCCTACCACTGTTGAAAACAGTGGCCTGTCACTTCGTATTTTGGGTAACTGTGTAGGATTTAGGGTATACTGACAGAGCATGTGGAGGGAGGATGGCAAAAACAGCTTGTAGTGGAGACTCGAATCGGAAGTTTGAAAGAGGAAACAGGGATTGACTAGGCAAGGAAAGAAACTAAGAGGAACATAAGAAGATGTGGTCGTGGATGAGTGAAAAAACTAAGTCAAATGAACAAGTCCAGCCAGAACTAGGGATCACCAGAACTGGATAAGGCAAGGGACAGAATAATCTCACAGAGCTGAATTTCACTGAATACATGTGCAAGGGAACTGGTCACAATAAAAGACTGAGAAAAGACCCGCCAATAGGAGTCAGAAAGACAAGAAGAAAAATCAACAGAAGCAAGGGAGAATGGGAGAAAATAGTAGGCAGGCAAAAGCTGACAGCAGAGAGACAAGGTGCAGTCAGAGACAGTCTGGGACTAGTCAGGCCTAAATATGTGATTGAAAAGACAGAATCAGTGCTGCACTGGAGACTGGCTCGAGGCAGGGACAAGCTGGAAGTATAGGCAAAAAACTAAAAAAAGTGCGTATCTTCAGAAGCAATTGAAAAATGTAAAATAAAATACCCTAAAGACTTACTGTCTTCTTCCTCCCCCTCTCAGAGAAAAATCCCACTTTCCTCTGCTACTAATAAAAATACAGTATCACAACTCATAACTGTTACTTTCATAATTCAAGCAACATTAATGTTCACATACTAGATGTAAAAGCTTCAATCCTGCTAATTATCAACATGACACCCATCTCACACAGAATATTAGTCTTCTTATTTTGCTATATTTGGTTGATTTTAACTAGAAAATTACATGTAAAAGCATGTTTATAAAATATTAAACAAATACGAAGTTTGGAATTTTAATTACTTGGACGTCAGAAATTCCTCCATTGAAGTTTGTCTACTAGCACTAATTCTGTCTTTACTACTACATCATCCCAAGCTATTTTTCTCTAGTCTATCTCACTCAATTAAGAGGATATCTTCTGGGAATGAATCCAAGTTGTATCTTGAAGTATGTCACTCTCTTTTAGACCCTGCTTTCAGTATTGTGGAATCTAAATGTTACATAGGAGAACAGGTTTTCAACCTGAGCTTTTGCCAAAGGATTCTTAACTGGTTGATTAATTACCTTAATAGCATTAACAGGAAATTGCAAACCCTTTCTAAGCTTTTGTATTCATGAAAAATGGCACTTTAACTCCATTCTCCCTCCAATACTCCTCTAACTGCTTGTTGCAACCGAATTGGATCCATTGCGCAACTTAAGAATGTTAAACATACTACCAGAAGTCAAAAGGATCAAATAGAGATGCAAGATTCTTCTCACACCTCTAGAAATAGAAATGGCTGCATTCTTATTTTTCATACACAAACCAAAGAAACCATTCAAAGAATCCCTCCGACACACACTACTTTACGTAACTCCGAGAAATCTGTATTATTGTTTAGAAGGTACTTCTTTCTTCCTCTGAAAGACAGTACTTTATTTCATTGCTTTTCTTACAAATGTATTTTAATGTCAAGAACAGTTACAAGTAAAGCATTCTTTAAATGAAAGATCTAGATTAATAACTACTTAAGAACATGAACAATATTTTAATTTTAGGCATTAAGAGAATCTACAGAATAAAATTAATGGGTTGGTAATATGTGTATTGGAGTCTAAATTACCAAACATACAAATTAGTAGAAACAAACAGCATTTCCTTATACCCTCAGTTCAAAAGTACTATTCATCAGAACATTTTTAAAGATATTCTGAAGGCTAAGCATAAAGTTAGAGATATTAGTTTGTTTCAAAAAGCTGAGCCATGACAACATGCTGCTCAGCGTTTGATTTGAAAAGTTTTTATTTGTGATCTCTACTTTGCTCCACAGGCTATGCTACCCATCCAGCTCTGAGGTCCATATCAGGCATCTTGACTCCACACTGTTTACCATTCAGGGAAGTCAATAAGCATCTCATAATCTCAGGATTACAACCGGCAATTCAGGCCCAATTCTGTAATGTTCATGCCAAACTGAACAGAAATTCATTCTGGTACAGAGAAAGAAAGTTCTGGTCCTTGTTTCTTTACTGTAGATAATTTTCAGCTTACCCCTCCAAGCTGTGGTTGAAAAATCCAACTATTTACATTTGAGAGATTTCAGAGCTTACACATTGCTCAAAAAACCCCACCAAAATACATTGTTTGCAGCTTTGTACTGAAAGGTATTCCAACACAATGGCATATCAAGAGTTTCTAAAATAATTTGAGGTAACTGGTTTTTGTGCAACTGCCCTTACTAGTCATACACAGATTGAAAAAATAGGATCTAATACAGTCTCTCCCTCCACCTCCTCCTTCTATCATCTCTTTTAAAGAGGGGAAAACAACTGATCTTTATTTTCAAGGAGAGTAATGATTGCTATTCACGCATTTGTATAGTGCTGATAACAAATCTTTGTCAAAATAAGCAACGGCAAGCAGTTGCTGGCCTGCTTTGCTGGTTTTAGTCATACTAGAACCTTGTTTTCTGGAAAGCAAGACAATGACCAAGATCAGTAAGGAATTAATTGTCAACAAGAATAGGCTCAAAGTAACTGGATGGTGCACGCACTCAGACCCATACACAGTTTCATGAGAAGGCTATAAATGCAGCAGCCCTCTTCTGCTCCACATCTGCCATGGCTCGGTGCAGCCTCTATGCTATCAGGCTGCTCCCATGGAGACACTGAACACTCCTAAATACATCAGTGGCAGACTTACTGAGGCAGATAAGAATGGTATTCTAGGGTTCTGCTTCATCATCAAGGATAACATCCAGAAAAGTAGTAACATTTCAAAACGGAAAGCTAAAAAAGCTATCTATAGAGTAGAAAATGCTTACCTGCTGAGCTAAGCAAAACACTGAAGTCTGTTCCTCTCTGTGATTCCTCACATTCACTCTGCCTCTCTTCTGTATCTTCATAGCGGCTCCAGTTGGAAAAAATTTTTCTTCTTGAATAGCTTTTCTGTTCTTCCTTCTCTTCCTCTCGTGATTCAGTATCATCATCCTCCTCTACCTGTGACATTTAAATGGACAGCTAAGTCATTGCAACTCAATAGTCTTTCCTTCTGTGTTTAAGCAGTCATTCATACAAAAAAACTTCAACTGCACAATTAAGACTCAGAAAGACAAATCAGACTGGATCCCCATCAAAATTTTTGATCAGGTGCCACCATTTTCCTGAACTGTATATAATTCATCAATATTATAATTAAAAGCACCTAGTGAAGCTTCAGTTCTTATAGAGGTCAAGCAGTGACATTCATGGAAGTCTCACTGGTTTCCTTCCTATTCTAGAAGCCCATAATGCTCCCCACAGCTTGTTTCCTGAAACTGTGAGCAAAGTGTGGGGAGCAGAACTAAGAATTTAATCACAGTATCTCTATCCAGGTGTTGCAGGGAGACAGATCATAACTGAAAGAATCGTAGAGCAGAATAGGAAAAAGATAACATAACAAATACTGCAGAAATAGAACCTGAAAGGGCAGTCCAAGCAAGAATGTCCAGTATAACCAGATACAGGGTCTTAACTCAAGTAACTTGGAATAATTAATCAAATCAGTTTCCTTCATGAAAGCCATTTTACAGAACCACACATGGAAAAATTAAACACGCTGCCAGAAGTCAATCTACTAGATCAAACTTTTAAAAGCTTTAGGGTCAAAAGGAGAATTCATTAGAGAGTCATTTTAAGATGCTTGCAAATAAGGCATTTGCCACAAGTACTCAACAGCCACGGAAAACTCTCCCCTCCTCTGAATGCTCTGTATCAACAGAGCTCCCATTTCCTACAGCTTGGGTTTCAGCCGGAATGACTACTGGTTCACAAACAGAGAGATTTGCTTCCTTAGTTAGGAGTGCTCCACAGGCAAGAGGAGAATTGAGAACAAACAGAAAAGGTCTGTACAAGACAATTTCTGCAGAGGTCTAAAGCTTTGAAGAGGTAGAGTAAGGGAGTCAAGAAAGAAGAGATTCCCACCGTGTCTGCTGTTTGACATTCCTGCTTACAGCTCCACTCTCTCTTCTCTCCTCTACTCTCTCTCTCCTTTCACAAACCACAGTGTACTGCTGCCATACGACTAAATTTCGCTGTCCCAACAATAAGTACATTATTCATGACCAGGGCAGTGGCCACTGCTGCAAAGCTTACAGCCATCTCCATTCAGTATAAAATAATACAAAAAGCAAGCTACCTTTCAGTAAGTCATTCTATATCCATAGGCCAGAACACCCTTACAGTTCACCATCAGACATTCGCTTTAAGGAGGAACTTGGCTTTGATAGTTTAAACCAAATGTAATCCTGAAATAAGTGTGAAGAGCAATTATTTATGTTTGTACGCCCTTGTAAGCGAAGAACTGCAATATCTTGTGCAGAAGGATTACTAAGATCTCCAGTAGTTACCGTGTTTCTAAAACTGCATTAGGGTTTTTAAGCACATATCCAGGACATACTGGTGCAACAGTGGGACAACATGGTAAGAATAACTGCACAAAGCCACTACCAGAAACAAACCACCAACACTTCACTTACTTGTTTTATAATCATTGAGTTACTTTCATAGCTCAAGAAAGGACATAGAGCAACGTAGTATATGTTTTAGATTGATTTTAGAAATCCATGGTAAAGAAGGCTTAGCTACTCTGTAGAAAAATTGGTTACATTTTGGCTCAGCTAGGGAAGATCTACCTGTTTGCGATTTTCACGCTCCTTTAAGGTCCAATTACACAATAGAAACCCCCCTATCAATGTCAAATAAATCCCAGTTGTATATGCATATAAATATAGTATTTGGTGTGCATCAGCATAAAAAGAAGACTGACTCAGACAACAAAGGAAGAAGTAGTAGCTTGTGGACAGTGGAGTATTACTACTCCTTAGTTCTGAAAATATATCAAAAATGACCAAAACCAGCAGTGAAGCCTGTTCCATGGCCTTTAAATAAATGTTCCCGGAAAGGCATAGCATCTTCAAACACAATTATGAGAGTATAGATTCACCAGTGTTTGACATCTTTAATTGACTGCCCAGCATACCACACAAGAAGCAAAATCAGAACTAGAATAATGACTTCCCAAGAAAATTAATCCACCAACCTTCAAAAAAAAGCTTCTTCCAACACTGTTTGAGAGATTTTGTTAGGAACAGCATGAAGGAATGGTAATATCATCAAAGAGCTAAAAAAAAAGATTAAAAGCTGTCATAATTATACAAATATATATATACTCCCAGCTGTCCAACAGCTGACAAGAAAGAAAATATTCTGTGCATTTTCACTGGTTCTGTGCATTTTTTTTGGTAAATTCTCTTTTCCTTCTATTCATCAAATAAATACACTAAACTGGTTGTTGTGGAGAAATGGCTGTTTGCGTGAGTAAGGGGATGAAGTCACAATTCTGCATTACTAGGGACTGATCCAGAGCTATAGTTTTCACAGAACAAAGGCCAAATCCCCTATATCTAGATAAGAATCAACTTATCTTTCGTTCTTCTTCTATAAATTAAATGATTTGCTACAGTCCAGCAAATAAGTGGAATTCAGTGACCAAAATAACTTGGAGCTGATACAATCCACAAGTCAAAGTAAGAATAGTGCTACACAGATAGATGTATTGTACTTTGGGTGAATCACCTTAGGCAATTACAACATTATATATAATTACTTGCTTTAGACCTGCTTAAAAGATTCAGTCCTTTCAGTTGTCAACATAAAACAGGGAGTATTACCTTCTACGTTAACAAGCTTCCAGTAAACTAATACGGATTCAAATGTGTTCTCCTAAACAGGAGTAATTGTTTTTCACATTCTGTTATTAGCTATGTTATACAGCACACCTCAAGGAAATTTTGTTTCTTGGAAGTAAAATTGTTAACCTGAACTTTAAGAAAATTCTCAGGAGTGTTAATAGCAGTTGTGTAGAATGGTTCCCCAAGTACTGTCCTGAGGTTTACTTCTGAAATGAGTAAACCTCAAATAACAAGCTTGCTTACATTTCCAATAAATACTTAACAGAAAATTTTACATGGTGCTTTGCTGTGCTACCAGATAAAACTGCAAATAATCACATTTGAGTATTCAATGCTCAAACAATTTAAAGATGCATCTTTACTATTAAAATTATTAAATACATTAAGATAAATCTGATCAGTGAAGCTTCAGAAAACAATTTGCTTCTATCACCTCATGAGACGGCTATGATCAAAGTAACGACTCAGAAACACATACACATAAATCTTCATTAGTTTCCTCTTAGCTGCTTATTCAGCTAGACTATATACTGCTACCTTTGTCATCATACCTTACTGAAAATGAGTCTTAATCAGTACAAACATCTGTCCTACGTGTAGTGAAATAAAATAACTTCCTCCCGTCCCATTCTCAAATAACAAATTATATAAACTCAAACAAATTCTACAAGCCAACTCAAATATAACCTTTAAAACAGTATTACTCAGGTAAAGAGAAAAACTTGTGACTTTAAACAGGACTGAACTATACCTACACATTATTGCTCAGAGTGATACCACAGGCAGCATTATAGTTACCTGCTGTGGACAGTATTAGAAACATTACCATTTGCACATTTCATCCAAATTTTGAAAGCAGGGTAAGCATGCAAAAGCCCAGTTGAACAAAACCAGGAAACCTTCAGACTACTCAGATGAACGAAAAAAAAAAAAGTACACAGTGTTCTGTCTAAATACTAAGTTCATCAAAGTCAACGAAACAACAATGCCAAGTTTCACTGCAGAGGAGCTCCAACAATTTGGGGTCTTCTGCCAAGAACATATTTTCATCTTTTACCAGCACCTGACTCTGCTTTCCTTCTGACAAAAAGCAAAATCCATTGCACACACGATCCCAATCTACAGTCTCTACCACAGCAAAAAAAGTATTTTAGTATCCCCTCCTTTATATGCTAATTTTGCATACAGGGTCGAGGACGATACGGTATGGAGAAAAATCAGGAAAGTAGGCTTTCTGTTTGCCTTTTCTGGCAGACAAGAACATATTGATGCACACAGTTCAGGAATGAAGGTGTCAAAACGAAGTTAACACTGTTCTGAACAGACAACTTTCCCCTGGGGTCATCTTTCTGCACTTCCCTGGAACCCAGAGTGGTTTGCATCAAAGCAAGGCTGAAGTAACACAGTGGATGTGCAACAGTGACCTCTTACATCCCGCTTCCATTACTCAACCACTCTTCACTGTAAGTGCAGTCAGTCCTAGCATGTTAAGCACACGTGTGCAAACACTCAACAAGAACTGCTGAACTCACAGCCCTCTAAAAAAACTAAAAGTGCATTAAAAGTCAGGACTTCCATTAAGATCTTCTAAAACTGTATTTATCCTCCTTAGGAAGCCACAGGAGTTAATGCTTTGCTCTTCCTATTTGGTTCTATTAACTCTAAGAAAAGTTGAAAACATTTAATCCTTGCTAGTACTTAGAGTATTCTACAGTGCCTGGGAAGAACACAGAAACAACATATATTCAGCTTGCCTTTCTCGGAGTCAACTGTTCTTCCCCATTATATAGGTGTCGTGTTACTAGATTTCCATTCTTTATAAAAGTCATGCATAGTGGAACACAACCCTGCCCACCTACTCTTATTTAGAAAAGTACATGAAAGACAAGATTTGTAAATTTCCCTGAAAAGTAAGATTTTCCTAATGCAGTGATACCATAAGATACCACAGCTTCTTTCAGAAAAAGAATATTTTATAACAACACTCAGCACCACCTGCCAAGAACTGTGAGCTGCTAGCTTATCTATACTGAATTGTTTTCAACAGACATCCTATTTACAAGTCTGACCATAGTAACAGTGAAAAAATAAATACGATTGTCCACCAAATTATTTTGCTGCAAACTTCCTGCTTATCCTATCTATGAGATGCAAATGACTGGAACTGATTAAAAACTTTAAATGAAAAACACCTCTAAAAACATTCTTTGTACTCAGTAAATTTATACCGTGATTAAGCACCAGCAGGCTACAAGTCGTACTTATCTTTCTCACAGATCATTATTAGTGTTTAGCTATAGCCATAATTTGTACAAATCTTACACCTCAGTGAATTGGAACAACAGCTTCTATTAGGAGCTAAATCTCTCCCTTAGACTCACTGAGCCAGGCGGGAAAAAGAAAAAAAAAATAAAAAAAATGTAGTCCCACAGGGAAACAGCTTGGTTATTTTGTTTGTAACTACTGATTTAAAGGGCAGGCTCTCTTCCCTTCCAAAGAACTAGAAAGGAATACAAGAATACGTAAAATCTGATGTTCACTCTCCAGTGCTATCTCAGAAACACCTCTGTAACCTGCTAGCACACGATTAGCTGCATGGTCCTTCAGAAACATGGCCTACAGGGGCAAAATGAACCAGCCCCTACTACACACACACTGCTGAAGTTTTGAACTGCAGCGTCTACAGACCCAGTTTGGAAACTGTTGACTTATAGATAAAATAAACTTCATAACCTTACAACGTACGTTCACAGGAAGAAAGTCTCAAAAGCTCTATTCTCTAACATTAGAAGTAGACTTGGGAACTTGGTAAAGTTTGTCAAGTAGGAATTTATTTCAGAAACTGTGTATTTCAAGAAGTTGCTCATTAGATAGATACAGGATTTTCCAGTCTATGAAGTCACCAGCTAAAATTTAGCTCTACTCATTTAGATTAAAACTCCAGACTGAAGGCGATTTAACAGGGCATGTTGTGAGAACGGTATCATTATAAATTCTGCACTCGTTCTGCACTAACTGGGAAACTCAGTAGAGAATCAACAAGCTACATTAACTGCAGAAGTAGTCCTTTGCCTCCCTTCCCCAAGGCTGAGCTGTGCTGCAAGCAAAGAGCCTGCAGGAAGTCTTGTCAAGCTGCTGTCCATAGATAAAGAGACTTTTGATTTTCTAAATTTGCCAAGCCAATACATTTCCACCAACAGAAAATCAAGTGTATTTTTTCTTTAATGCAGTGGAAATGGTCACATGAAAGTTCCTGGCGACTATCCAAACTCATCAAGCAATTAATACAAAATCACCACCTTGACCTGCACAAAACCTGGCAGCTCTATTACTTTCAAATTGACAGTAGCATAAGAAAGCCGAATGTTTCTCTTACAAACTTTCAGTCAAAAATATGAGTGCAAATGTAAAATAGTAGCCTCTGTCTTGACAGAAATAACAGGTTTCAAGAAAACCTGAAGAAGTATATTGCCATAAAGGTATAAAGTTATCTAGCATTTTTAGCTAGATAACCGATTGTTCTTATGTAGGTGTTATTGTCAAAGTCAGAGGGTTTATATATTGCATACATATGGATTCACATATGTGAATATGGCATGTTTTATGCCATATTGTAAAATCAAATTATACTTACTATTCTGGATAGGCTAGTGGAAATTTCTACACAAAGTCATCTGTTCTTACCAGATCTGCCATTCCTAAACACTAGTATCCTGAGTTGCTTTAGAAATTGACTGTATTTAGAAACGGATTCAATTCTTACGTGTTAATGTCACAGTATTATAGACTAATCCAAGCTGAAAGGGATTGCAAGAGGTCATCTTGTCCAGCCACCTACTCAGAAGCAGCTCAAAATTGAAATCACATCAAGCAGGTTAAGGCTTTGTTCTCTCAGGGCTTGAAAACCTCCAATAGTACACCTAATTCTCAGTATTCCATTTTGTTGTTTTATTACAGCACTTCTAAAATAGCAAAAGCAGTTGTATTAACAGCTTTAACTTGTTAAATAATTGCAGCAGTAAGTTGTGTAAAGAACACACATGAGGAGTTCTGTAACATGAAGGAATCAAACTTTATTAAGGGCATATATACATCTCAACAGTTCAATTAGACACTTAGAAATATCCTTTTCAATTTTGCTGGTCTTCATGAGTCAATGAGTAAGACAGCCTTTCTCAAAAACCACATCTGTTATGAACTAGTATGTACTGAAAAGCTTTGTACTTCTGCAACCAAATCAATCATGAAGTGAAAGTATGATAAATAATGTAAAAAGATCACTCAAAGCAGAAACCATCTGCAGAACAGAGAAAAATTTGAGTCTGGATCTTAAGCCACAAAGTTTGTTTCAGAAACTTAAAGTCTACTCAAAAAGACTACAATTTAAAGAAAGCATCAGTTTTACAGACAAGTCTAACGGTTCTTTAACATCCCCTGCATGCACAGAGTTTTGGAACAAAACCAACACAAATCCAGCAATCCTCTACCAAGATCAAAACCAACATGTTAAAGAAGCTTCAGGGTTTCTAACGCAAGGAAAAAAAAATTGATAAAATTTCTCAATAGATCACTTTTTTGCCCATCACCTGCTCAAAAAAAAAGAGAAAGAAACAAGAAAGAAATACCCTTTTAAAAGATTTCAGCTGTACTATATCAAGAATGAAAAAGAGTTCTCCAAAACTTATGTTACATTTGAATAACATGATAACTATTTTCTATCTTTAAATTCATAAATATCTGATAACAGGTAGTATCAAGTTAAAAGTTTTGGGGTTTTTTAAAAAAATGAAAGCACAAAAGGAGTAAGACATTATTTTTCTAAGGATTTCAAAACATGAAAATAACTAGTGATATTCACCCACACTGTTATATTTTTCAACTGGCACAGAACTAAAGAAGAAAAAAATCTGAAAGACACCAAACAGAACAGTATTCTTTGAAATTGTACACCTAAATATAGAACAGTAGAAAAATAATAGTTATCTTCTCTTTCCTGCTGCTAATGTTTTGCCAGCTTAAATTCCATGTATCAGTTCACAGCAGATTCAGACAAGCATAAAGAATGGTTAGATTGGCTGGCAGCATGCCATGAAACTGGGGATCTGGGAAGCAGATCCTTCCTTCAGAGCTGGCAGCAGTTCTCTGCTAGATTGGCTAAGTGTCCTGGTAAGCCACAGCTTTGGCTTTCATTTCCTGAAATGTTAAACTTGTTTTTCTAAAGCCAATTTTGTTTTCTTCTTCTATTAAAGACCTGAAAATTCACCATTACTATTCCCGCTCCGCATAATACTTGTGAGGACACAGGTGTTCTTTGCCAAATTCACATGTTGGTTGGTTTTCTTTTAAATATCAATTTAAAACATATATACTTCTCTACAAATTTTCATGTTGATTAGTAAAACTTTCAACATGAACTTTAGAGCATTTGTGACTCTGTTTAGTTCCCTTTTTTGGTTACTGCTTTAAGATAGTCACTGAGATATGTGTAATGCCTCATTTTAGAGGTTCAGTATCTAAGTATTGATGTTTGGTTAACATTGGGAAATTCTAAATTGAATTTTAATTAAAATATCCAACATCTGTCACTTTTTCAGATAGACTATCACATAATAATACCATCATATTGCAAGCACAAAAATATTCACATAACGAAGATTAAAGCTGTAAAAGGAGACACTCTACTATGAAATAGTACCTTAAAAGGTACTATATAAGAAATTCAAAATGAGAGCATTCTGGTTTTCTCCCCCCTTTCACCATGTCTGCAATGCTGTCAGTAGCACAGTTCCTAAGTTTTTCATCTTTCATTACTAATATACTGCCATTTCCTAATTATAATTTCACATGCTACTGAAAAACCTCTCATCTCTACTACGCTTCTATCAACAAACCGGCAGATCCAGCTATCACGTATTTTTGAAATTAAGTTCATTTATTACATTTATGGTGTGGCAAGATGAAGTAATAAGACTGTAGCTAAACAGCCTCATTTGATGGTATTTTCAGACAGGAGGTTCAAAAAGTGATCATTTTCAAGGACCAATACCAGATAGTAAATCAATGAACAATAAATTATATAAAAGATGCTAAGGATAAAAAGTAGATTACCAGACACGCAAACAAAATGCGTAACCATAACGCTGACTGCAAAACATCAAGGAACAAGCAAGCAGGCTAAATATATTGAATGACTCTGATTAAAAACAGAATCGGGTCACACAGAACGAAATAACCACATATTACGGCCATGCTACAACAAAAAGACACTATCCTCAACTCCCAGGGTTTTAAACAGCATTTGAGATCGATACTAAAATTATTTCTTCAGATGGTGGGAAAACAGAAACAATACAGAGAGGACTAACTACCCACTTGATAAACGGACACCAAACCCCTGCTTCTTCCTTGTCTTGTTCATGATGTAAGAAATGCACAGGCTGGTCAGGGCAAACACCCTCTTTTTCTCCTTGCCGTTTTCACCGATGTTTGCAAACCACACAGTCAACAGTGAGGCAAAGAAAGGGAAAACGAGCAAAAAAGGAATTCATCAAGGATACACTTCCAAATTTACTGACTACAATCCCAGCCTCACAACCAAGGCAGGATTTCCCTGGCAGTGCACCCAAGTGGTGCAAGAAACACCCTCCATTCACCTTTCCTTGTGCAGGTCAGTAGCCCCATTCCTAGCACAAACTCAGCAAAAACAGAGGAACTAATCAGCTGGAGTTCCCTCAGACATCAAGCAGCTCAATATTGCCAAATGTCTGATTTGTGGTGTCTTGGTTTGCCTCCAAGAGATAGGCTTGTGTTCAATCTACATGCACTGCAATTCAAGATATAACTGTATGATGGGACAGCATGTTTCTATGATGCTCCTCCAAAACTAAAAGCAACAACATAGCCCCTCTTTTCAACCTCCTTTCGTAGTATAGCTCAAAGATGGTATAGGTAGTGGTATAGCTTCCCAGAGCAGTATGTCCTCCAACTGCTATACTATAGTTCCAGAATCAATGATGAACACGTCAGAACACTCCGTCTAGATATCAAAATATCAACATAACACAGATAAAAGAAAGGTGTAGAGACACATCACACTGTCCTGACTCAGGTAAGTAAGAAGCAGAATTTTATACTATCGATGTGTGGCATGTACTTGGTCTTAAAGTAGTCACTCACTGCAGCAACAGAAATATGAGAATGTATCAAAAACCTCTAACAGCTACATCACCACTGTACATTTTTGACAGAAACGTGAAACTTTTTCCAGCAAAAATAGTTCTGTTTGTCCTGGAATGACCTGAGAATAGATAGGGACTGAGGCATGAGAGTGGGAAGTGCCAAAATAAAGCATCTCAAAGAGACAGTGCCAATAAATACAATCCCTGCTTATTCAGCTACTGCAGAACTACCGCATTTTATCCAGAAAGTGGAAATAAATTCCATTCCCTTTTCTGCACAAACGCATTTCGAATTGCATCTCCCACAGCCCATGAGAACAGCTGATTCTCTGTACTCTGCAATGGGTGATGTAGCCTGTTTTTTCAGTCAGACCTATTCTACTTCGTACAGCACCTGGACACTCCCAGCAGGAGAACTGGAGAAGCTGGTGGCCTATACTCCACGCAGATGCCAAGTCATCACACACATGAGAAAAAAAGAGAAACAAAAACCCTACTTCACATCATTCTTTTTCATTCCTGCTCTATCTTTATAACAGTACCATATTTTTACATAAAGTACAAAGGGACTGAAAAAAGGAGTTGAGGGAAATTCAGTTTAGAAAGTATTTAAAGTCCAATGGCAAGTCACCTATCTGAGAAGTGAAGAAAACTTGACTGCACTTTTTTTTCGAAACTGGGAAGAAAACCAACCAGTTTGAACTTTTTCCTTCACATTCTTCAAATCCTTCCCTTCATTATTCATTGAAGATTGAAACCTTTCCATCGTGCATTGTGTCCAAAACAGGCTCTGTATGTCCACTGACTGCCCTGTTATCAAAAAGCATCAGTGCACATGGCTCTGTAACCCTATGCACAGGCCATTTCTAATATATAAAGCAGCAGACACAAGGATGATTTTACTATCTATTTTGAGAAGGAGCTGAAAATAATATGTTACTTCACTAAGAGACATTCTTTCTGCGTCATAAACAGCACTTTCAGTGGCTAACAAAGGATACAGTAAGGCAACGAACACTTATTATTGATATGCACATCGATCTGTTTTGCTGTCTCACTCAAAATAATTAAACCACTTTTCATTATACTTCCTCCTTCAGGGTTTCATATAATTTAGATCAAGATTTCTTCCCCTTCCAATTATTCAACACAAAGAAGCATTTGCAAAAGTCACTTAATTGTCATCCCTGGCAGCCAGTTTAGACAAGCCAGTATAGGTATCTGCAAATCCCTTTGCTTTTATGCTTCTTCTGCATTGCACTTTATGTGTTTTCAACAGTATTGATAAGATAAAATACTATTGCCAAATGTTAAATCTATTCCATCGGTACAGTGACACACATGACAGAGTAAGTTAAAAAGTATTTCTTCAAAATTATTCATGAGGATGAGGTCATACACGTTTGTACGTTCACATTCTTCTCATGACGGCATATTTACCTGTTGATGAATTTGTAGTGAGCCTCCAGGGCTTTTTAAGCATTGTGTCTCATTAAAAGAAACAATTTACTTCCTTATTGCTCACCTAGACATTGCAGCTCTTCCAGTACAAGTTCAAGTTCCTATTAGAAACCATTTTTTCAATTTGAGGGAAAAAGGAAAAAGCTAATGCGTTTTTTTTCCCTTTAGACTGAGGAAGGAAGAGCCTCAAGAGAGAGGTTCTTTCATGAAAAGGAAAAAATACCCCTGCAAAGAGTAATCCTCTTCACTAGTTTGCTCTATTGGTGACCTTTAGAGAGATCTACCAAAGCTAAAGAGAAGCTTAATTAGCAGAAAGGGCAGCTGAAAGAACAGGTAACCTGAAGAAAAAAGCTTTTAGTCTTTATTGTACAGGATGAGAACTTCTGAAAGAGGGAAGAAATCTTAAAACTGTTTCATAAATGTTGGATACTGGAACTCACCACTTTGAGTTAGCTAAAGATAGAATAAGCCAAGAGAGACATCGTATTCTGAAATCTACGTTTTGCATAACAGGAACGATGCTCCAGTTAACGGGAAAAACATCTCATAAAGTACACAAGACAGACTTGTTCTTGAAGTTTTTACATAAAATTGTTACTGCTCCAACATTCACAAAGAATTGTTCTAGAAGATGTCTTACTAACTTCATAGCAAAAAAAGATTTCTCTCCTCTTGATTTTTAAAATGTTTTATGGGTAATTCAAACAGCTTAGTCCTGTCACTATGACCTGGTGTAACTATAGTTACAATATCTAACTTGTAGATAGAGAGTAACCAAAGCTTTCTCCCTGAAAAGCATCACTGTAGTTGAACAAAACCAACCTGAAATAACAGAAGAAAACAGGTCTAGACCCTTACAATTTCTTATATTCAAATCTGTTTACAGCTGAAGGAAAAACTATGACTCCTATCTAAACAGAACGTCTGTAAAAAGCCTATCATTAAACAAGGCTCAAATAATTCTATACAAACAGGTGTAAACCTACCAAGTGCTCATGAAAAACTCTACTTTGTAATGTACCTCAATATTTATTCTCTATCAGCCTCTCGAGAGATCTAAGAAGCAGTAATGTTGTTTTGTTTTTAAATTGTTTATGAATTTGTTTTATAATGACACAAGGGTGACATAGTACCATGGCTGTCTCTGCATTCACTCAAAAAGAAAAAAACCCTTTGTTATTTTTATATATCAAATCTGAATGCAATTTACTGCAGACATTTTCTAGATCACCACTCAAACCTCATCCCTTCCTCACTCATCTCCAACTTTTTTTTGGAGGAAGGTGGGGAGGAAATCCTCTGAAAGGTATTCTTCCAAATAGCCTTAGAGAATGTGCTTCCCTAAAATCAACCTACAACACGAAATTAATAAAGAATCATTGTCTGAGGTCCTCAATGCCCTAGTGCCACAACTCACAAAAACAAGATGCTAAAATGTCACTTTATTTTGCCATTGGTCTAGAGTATAATTCTAAAAAGTAAAAGTTACTGCACAATGATGCCCTGATCCTGTAGTTAATGCCACCTGAGAATCATTTAGAACTTGCTGAAAGTACAAACACATCCCAATCACCAACAGGGTACAGGAGGACTGGGCTGTACTTTTTGGGATGCACTGGTGATCCCAGGATTTTATATGCACATCTCATCTTTACCTGTAAAGGTTTGCACTGGTCGCCAGCTGTAGGTACATACAGAACACTAACTACAGGAGAACTTTGCAGTGGTGAACTCCAGACAGTGCTCAATTGTCTAGACAAATGGTGGACAATTTCAACTGCAGTTCCATCAGGAGAGGAACCACTCTGAGTCCACCAGTATTACACTTGAGTGTATCCAACAACGCAAATTTGTACCAAAAAAACCCCCGTCCTTGGCAGTAACTCAAAGTAAGTATAAAGAGTCAATACTGAAGGAACTAACTTTTCTCATTAGTACAATTAATTTTTGAATTTCACAGATACATTTTCCTCTGAGAAAATAATCTTTTAACACCTTTGCTAACAATTTGGGTGAAGTGAAAGGAAAAGAAATAAGGAGTATGGGATCACCTGAGCTCCTGTTGCTTGCATGGGCATGCCACCTCCTGTTACAAATTAACAGGAACATAGTAAGCTAGTGAAGTCAGCAAGGCAGCATAACCTGAGTAATACAGCCTGAAGCAGAATACAGAAAGGAAAAAAAAAACACCACAAAAAAAACAAAAAAAAATCCCAAACCAAAACAATAAAAAAAGCAAAAAAACCCCAAACAAACACAAAAAGAACCACAACAAACCACAACACCAAAAAAACCCAAACCCTTAGTTTGTCAGGGGATCAGAAAAAGCTCAAGGCCTTATACCAAGCCAGTGACAGAGCAGTAGCCCAGGAAGAGCTGTGGCCCAGAATCATCACTCCATTCTCTACAAGACAGAGTTCCTGTCTAGTCCGGGGTTAAAGGGAGAGTCTCTGGAGTCTGTAACTGTACGGTTATCCTCTAGGAAAAGTGAAACAGGAATAGAAACAAGACCTTGAGGCAAGGTTCTAACACACTTCAGCAGATTTACAAGTTTTACCAGCAGGATGTATTATTAAGTCTACCTACAGAAGAGTTAAAGCCTTATAAAAAAAAAAAAAGATTAATGAAAACCCACATGCACATAATACAGAGGAATCACATACATGAAAGAGAACAGTGGGAAGCGGATCCCCTCTATGCCTTACCATAAAACCTCAAATCATACAGGCTTGAAATCCTTTGATTATAAAAATCTATAAGAAATATTCCTCTGTACTTTCTATAAGGCTCTAAATCATCACTGATTCGATAAGCCGCAATTTTTTGTTTCTTTAAAATATAGTGAAATCTTCTGATAGGTACAAAAGGCTGTGCAGCACCATTAGACAGGCTGGAAATGGGGCTCTTAAACAACCCTGTTACTTTGGTGAGGAAAACTGGATCAGTACTGTATGGAATAATTTTTAAATCAAATTTCATCACTTCTACAATTTTGTTTATTTTTCACCATAAATATATACTATCTCTGACTTATGTACCCATACAACACCTTGTGTGATGTTCTCCAGGATCAACTACTCATCCCAGTAGCACAAGATTTTTAGCTCAGAAATACCAGGTGTACTCTTCCTACAAATAATTTTCCTTCAGAGTTGTGTTTGGAACAAATACCCAAGCACCAAGTCCTAATAATTCATATGTATGTGTGATCTTCATACGTTCCGCTGTATGTTCAGAAAACACCACCCCGATGAGAAAAACATTCCCACCCTATGATGGGCAGACATCCTTACCCTTCAGCCCCTGCCGGAGGGAGCGGGGCTTTGCTCCCGGGGAGCGACCAGAGCCAAGGGGTGGGCTGCCTGCCCCACCTACTGGTGGCCACCAGCAGTGCTTCGTTGCCAAAGTACATTTGTAGATGGATGGATGGAGGGATGGATTCTTAAACCCGTAGTTTTAGTTCTTCCCTAAGTTCTAAAATCTTTCGTTAAATATGACAGGAAGTTCTTAAGAGAGCTTCTCTAATATTCAAGGGATTACCATTTTATAGTTCCTAATTAAATCTAAATAAGGTCATGGTTGAAGGTTGTGTTTCACACAATTAGCAAAACATGGAGCTGATAAAGTTATTTCTTTAAGACAGAAAATTTTTAGGACAACCTATTTGAAAGCTTCCAAATTACTACCCCAGAGATTTGAGGGGAAAAAAAAAAAAAAATGAACAAAAGCTTTTAAGTAGGTGAGGACAGAAATGCACAGCCATCCAAACTATAAAAAACCCAAGCTCCTTTCAAGGAGTCTGACAAAAGAGTCAGACCTGAAGCTGTTACGCAGCAATGACGTTGTTTGTTCCCCTGTGTAATGGCATTTTTTCAGTACAAGTGTCTCAAGTTAAATCAGCAGAGAAGTTGGTAAAATATGATGAAGGAGTAACAATAAATATCACTAAACCATTCCATGCAAGGATTATTACAAAATACTGCAGTCCTCAGCACTGTGAAAAGCAGGTTTCTCTATTGTCTAGAAACTGAAAAGAATAAATTAACTTTAGCTGGATAAAAAGTGTTTATCTTTTTCCATTATAAAGACAGCCTTGAAAAAAAAATACATATAAAAAAAGGCCTGTGACAAGTGGTTACACAGCAGCTCTACTGAGTAGGCTCAGTAACCTTCTCCATACTCTTAAAACTTCTGACAATATTTTTCTGTACTGATCTCTATATGCTTCCTACACAGTGCATTACACAATCTGTCTACCCTTTCAGACACAATTTTTATTCTCAATGCCCAAATTGAACTTTATCTTTCTGAATAATGTTTTTCTTCTTGTCCTGACTAAAAGATTTCTTTGTAGCAGTCTTTCTACTTGATGGACTACTGCTATCCATCCTTCCCCAAAGTGTCCCCTTCACCAGATTAAAAAAAAATGAGAGAACCAGGTCCTTCAACCTTTCCTCCTAGGTCATATCTTCTAGATTCCACATCTTTCTTCATTCCTTTCCTCCAAACTTTCTGCAGCTGGTCCAGATTTTACAGAAGTAGAACCAGTTCTTTAGTGATTGCACTGCTACCTTACTTTCTCATCCATTAAGCTGCCAGTTTCCTTCCATAAAATTGCAGTTTAGCTAGTCACCACACACCTCCATAGATTTTTTCCTATGTAAACAGTTGTGTTCTATTTGACCCTAAATTACACCTTACTGCAGGTTGCTTGTCCCATGTGTTGACACTATGTTCTGGGCCCCGCTCTCCTGCCTACCCTTAGCACTGTCTGCAAATTTTAATACTCTATTTTCCTCCATCAGAATTATTAACAGAAGCACTAAATAGGAGCAGATACAGAAGGAAGCCTTGCAAAATGCCATTTAGCAAACACCAGTTTGACACTTGAACTAATCCTAAAGAAGGTTCCAACCACTCTTTCACACACTTTTCAAGAGGTTCAGTCTCAATTAGCACACTCACAACTAAAATCCACACTTCATTCACAATCAGCTAGTGCCTCTTCAACACCTCATCACAACAGAGTAGGTTCTTCGCACCTCATTAGTAATTAAGTACAGTTCACAAATTGATGTACTTTTATCTCAGTAATTTCTTTCTTAGCTGCTTTTGAGAATATTAACATAAAACATCAAAAGATTTATTGTGTTCAAGATCCAGAAATTAGTTCTTCTGCTATCTGCACAAGCTCTGTTACAGTGTTCTAAAGGAAATCAAATGTATCTCTCTCCGAAAAACCCAAGCTTTTGTTACTGTACCTGTGAAGAGTACTGCTTTTTGCAGTTGCTTACACTGCAAACATTTAGCTCATACTAATCACAAAAAACTGATTTGCTACTGACAGCATTAGATGTTCTCTCAGGTCAGTTCCACATGTGCATGGACCACAAGAATGAAGATATAATAAATGCGATGTCATCTTGAAACTAACCTTAAGAAAGAACCTCTGCACTAAAATTGGTCTGTTAACCTCCATTCTTTCACATGTTTACTGCAACCAGTGCCCAAAGCCAGAAAAGAAACTTTGAAACAGACCTGCCAATTCCAACTGCACAGAAGTAATGGTGTGCATCACATGTACACCCACTATGTTACTGAAAACAAAGTTGGAAAAAAATACTTTGTAAATTGCAAATGTAATAAACATAAAGGACAAAGTAAGTCTCCTTAAACAACCCACAAAAGGATAAAATAAAACCCAGGATTACGTCCACAATTTCAGAAAGTTGATCATGTTTTCATAGATTATATTTCGTGAAGAGAGCAACTTTTAAATTCTGACAGTACATAAAATATGAATTCCAAGCAAGCTAGAAGAGTTAGAATGAAAGTGGGAGATAATATTTGGCCAATATCAATGGAACTTTTTACTTTAAGTATTCTAATTCCATGTTATCTTACTAGAAATGAATAATTTCAAATGGGTTCTGTTTATTTAACATAAACCAGATGAATTAAAGCAGAAATAAACAAGGAAAAATTATTCAAGATGAAATATCTACAAAGAGATCTGCCATTTGCTAAACTAGCTGATCGTAACTAGGCTTGGATTCATTTTTGAAGGGAGGACACCAAATTGTCAGTAATCAAAATCAAACCAAAATGCACACTAGTTACAAAAAGACCTAACAAGTGCAAGATCCTTTTCCCTCTTCACAAAGAATAAGTACACTTTTCCTCACACTTTTTAAACCAACTTCCTATTTGAGATAGGCAGCATCTTATTTGAAGAGAGGAGCTGGGGAGTTCCTCAGAGAGCCATCTCCTCAAGAACCGACAGCAATCTTGAAAGCTTCCATCGTTCTCTATCCACAGCTGGATCTACCATGCAGGATATGAGGAAGCCAATTTTTGTGAACAAACAGCACCCTGATCTCCTTCTACAACAGCACACGCAGCAGAGTAGAACTGACTCAGCAAGTACTTATTACACCTTACTGAACCCATTCACCTATAATTTTACTTGCGCTTTACTACTCTGCCCATAGAATGCTCTACAAATTCAGTTTCTTTAATACAATCTGACGCAGATTTTGTCATAAAGCTTTTCATAATTGAAGACACAATAAAGAAGAAACTTCTCAGGCAACAGCTGAAGTTCCAGTAATAAAGAATTACTTAAATATCAAGTTTAGCAGCAATAGTTTTATGAACAAATGGAGTATAAACAACTAAAATGATAAATTTAGAATAGCTTTAAAACTACAGAAAAACCTAGACTTAAAATTATTTTCAGGTCAGCTACACCCTGCTAAAATGATCCCAATCTAATAGGAAAATTCCTCTAAAACGCCAAGCTGACACCAGTAGTGTAGAAATGCACTTTTTACCCTAGAAAGCAAAAGGGCTAGAACTGCCCTTGGAAACCCTACATATTGCAAAATTACAGTGTTCTTAGCCTCTGCTATCCAGGGAATTTCAGGGCCCATTTGAAAAAAGGAGATTTTCAGAAAAGACTCCAGCTTCTCAGCACACAGTAAGGAAACCACTCACATTTCCCATATTATTACCTGGCTCTCCAGGTTTGCAATTTATACATCACTACTGGAGAAGACCTGACCACCGTGGCTGAAAGACAGTCGGGTCTCCTCTCATACAAACCACTTACTCTGGGCCAAGCACCCTCTCACCACACAGTAAGGCTTGCACAGGACAAGTCAGTTCGCTAAACAGAGACAACACTAAGGAGACAACACTAAGGAACTGGGAATTAAAGGGGTAAATCCCTGCCAGGTAAAAGCTGAATCTGTTCAGAAAACATGGTTGAGCACACAAAGACAGTACAAGGGAGCTTGTCTGACCACGCAGATGGAACAAAGAAGAGGAAGAAAGACATCCTCCCTGTTTCAGCAATGGTAGATGCTGAGATAGGCCCAGAGGTGACAGCAGCACCTCCAGGCTGGCACAGCTCTCCTTGGATTGCTGGGAGCCAGTGCCGTTCAGGCTGCTAAACACAAGATTTGTGGCAGGTGTGTTACGAGATCACACAGTGCTTCAGAGCCAAAGCCTCCAGTGCAGGAAGAGCATTAAACAGCCTGTAGTAGAGTTTTGGGAAAATCCAGCTATTGCTTCACTTTTAAAGACCCAACTCATACTTGCCCCAGCCAAAGATAAAGCCACTGCGCTAGACTCAGATGAAGAGCATATCAAAGTCAGTAACACAGTGATCAGGCAAAACATATTGTAAGCTGTCCCAAAAGAAAAAACTTTAACTCTTTCCTGAAATACTCCAAACAACAATCCAGACCAAAACCACACACATATAACATGATTTCCTTCCTGAGTGCACCTTTTAAATTATAAAGAGGGTCCTTCTGGGTCAACAGCACCAGAAAGAACACAGATACAAATGTATTTCCACTTATTAAGAAATGGTTGAATGACTTGAAAAAAATCAGTCTAGGACAGAAATTTCTTCAGCTAATACAAGGGCTGAATTTCCCCCCTGTGCTTCTGTGGTTTATGAGAGAGCACTACTGTTTCACATCCAGAATCCAAACCTGTCTGCACACATCAGTATGAACTCAGCAAATTATATCGCTTCCAGGTGAAATTACTGATCTGCACTCTAGGTAACAGCACCAATCCAGCTCTGCATCTTTTATCTCCCAAAACACGAGTGCTAAAATCTATCAAAATGCAATGACAAGATGGATGAATACTCTACATTCTTTAAATCCACCAGCAACCATGGGAGTTCTAATATAGACAAAACACTGGCCGGGTCCAACTGAAGCCAGAGCACCATAAAAGTCGAAGTGAATCTAATCAACATGATGCTGAAAATGGGGTAACATCTGGTCCATCTACATTAGGGCTCCCAGTGCTGCCAACACCAATCAGTATTAGGTCGTCATTGGAATCTTTTTGCCAATTCAGGGCCAATCGTGATTTCTATGTTGCAACAATGCTAATGGAAGCAGGACAATCTGAGTGTAGGACTGCCAAAGCAGTTATGAATGGAAATTATTTTTAAAGGCACAGTATCGATCTCATACCATGGTGGGTTGTAGAAAGCAGTTTAACATCGCCACAGAAAATTGAAGGCGTAGCTGTGGTACACTTAGGCACGTCTGTGCTACTTTTAATCTGCTACAATACTTCATAATGGGTTGAAGTACAACCATCAACTCGTGTTAAGCACAAATACGTGCACTAGGGAATCACAGATATCAATTCTGTACGACGAGCCTGTCTTCTTTGCTAGTACCACAGGCTGGACAAGATACATGCTCATTTCAACTTCTAATCAACTATGCCAAAAATAGTCTGTTATTCTTCGTCTCTGTTTGCAAACAGAGACGTATCTTCCAGATGCGTTTTTCAAAGAAGACTTGTATTTTTCAGCACAGAATTATAAACGTATTTCAGACAGAAAAAAAAAAATCTACGTTTCCAGTGGCACACGCAGGTGTTGGCTGCTGCTGTTCCAGAGGAGAAACTGGGGGGCAGAGGGCGGGAACAAGTGCCGAGCTGAGCAGAGAGGTCACGCCGCCAGTCCCGGCGGCCTGCTGCCCAACACCGCTTCCCCACCCCTCTAAAAGCGCCGGCTACGGCGCGGAGAGCAGCCGCCAGCCTGGCTCCACCTCAGCATGGGGAG
>VWZK01015418.1:36111-70983 GCA_013396935.1 Baryphthengus martii | reverse complement strand
CCGCCCCGCTCGGGCTGCATGGCCGGGCTGCGCTCTTCCCGCGCGCCGGTCCCGCCTACTCCCGGAAAGAGGCCGCCCGCCCAGGGCGAGAGAGGGAAATGGCGGCGCCGGGCCCGTGCCCTCAGCAGCTCCCCCTGCCTGTGCAGCCCGGGGCCCGGCTACCCAGGTGAAGGGGTCACGCCATGTGCTTTGCTTCACCTGGGGCCAGCCCCAGGCAGGCTCCTCGGGAGCAGTTAGCCGTGTACCTGGTGCAAATCTCAACGAGCAAGAAGTGAAAAACAAACAGCTTTCCACGTGTTTCGAACAAGAAAAAATGCATTTAATGTTTAGAAAACAGCACTCTTGGTTAAAGCCATGTGAATTGTAGAATCATTTGGGTTGGAAGAGACCTTTAAGCTGATGAGTCCAACTGTTAACCCAGCACTGGCAGGTCACCACTAAACCATGTCCCTACACATCTTTTAAATACATTCAGGGATGGTGCTTCAACCACTTTCCTGGGCAGCCTGTTCCAGTGCTGGACAAACCTTTCAGTAAATAATTTTTTTCTAATATCCAACCTAAACCTTCCCTGGCACAAGTTGTGGCAATTTCCTCTTGTCCTGTCAGTCCTTAGTTGGGAGAAAAGACAGACCCTCACCTCTCTACCACCTCCTTTCAGGTAGTTGTAGAGAGTGATAAGGTCTTCCCTGAGCTGCCTTTTCTTCAGACTAAATAACCTTATAAGACTCCTTTACCAGCTTCATTGTCCATCTTTGGACAGGCTCCAGCAGCTCAATGTCTTTCTGGGAGTGAGGGGCCCAAAACTGAACCCAGTATTCAAGGTGCAACCTCACTAGTACCCTTCCCTTCCCTTGTCCTGCTGGCCACACTTTCTCACACAAGCCAGGATGCTGTTGGCCTTCTTGGCACACTGCTGGCTCATGTTCAGCCGTCTGTCGACCAACACCTGCAGGTCCCTTTCCACTGGGCAGTTTCCAGCCACTCTTCCCAAAGCCTGTAACGTTGCCTGGGGTTGTTGTGACACCAGTGCAGGACCCAAAGTTAGTTTTCTGTAACACATGAGGGAAAAGGCAACTGAGCCGCAGGTGACAGGATGTGCACACAAGCCGGTGTTACGTGAAGTGCATGAGGTGACTGCAGTCTCTTGAGAAGCATCTTGCTCTGAGGACACCGAGCATGGATGCAGGACCAACTTTATACTGTAAGCTAATCTGCTTTGTCCTGCTCTGTTCAAAGTAGTCAGGCACCCATGCTGTCATCAGGAAAGTTCACCAGTTCCTTAACAGTAGGCCTGCCCAATCACTCTTGAGCACACAGGCTGTCATTTGACAATACACATTAAAACATTAATCTAGTTTTGAAGGCATTTTCCAGCCAGTCCTTACAGCAAAAAGTGACCAAAACTCCTGTTCTGTGAAATCATGGGCTGTAGTGTCTTTGTACTACTACTACCTGTGGTACAGGCTGCTTAGTTCTGGGACATAGTGTGCAGCAAATCAGTAAATTAGCTTAGCGTGACTCTGGCACAACACAAGCAAATAAATCAGCTAAGAGGGACTTGCACTGGCAAGCACGCTGCAAAGGCAGCTGAGTGATGCCTTGTGCAGCCGGCACAGATCTGGCAGACCCAGTGCTGAACTAGAGCTAATAAAACCTGCCGAACCCAAGCTGTGCTTGCATCTGTAGTGCAATTAATCTGTGACACAAACAATCTGCCAGCAGATAACTGTAAGCTGACTATATGTACAAATTTAACAACTCACGTTAATTCATACTTACAGATAGATTGAAAAAAATAATTGCTAATATTTGGCAACAAATAGCGAGTATCATTACAACTCACAAGCGTGAAGTTCATGCATCAATAATAATGAGACAGCAAAGCCATGATACTGTACATATGTACTTTGATTTTGTAATTTAATTTTGATCTCCCTATTATTATCATCTCTTATGATAGACAATTAACATAAATTATGTTACCATAGCACAGAGAAGTCCCATTCACAGGCACTATTGCCTTGAGTGATACACAAATAAAGGCCCAAAGGTAGCACTGCAAATTGTTAACGCAGTCCTATGAGACTAAAGCTGGTAAAGTATGAAGAGATTACAAGAATGGTCAACAAACCAAAAAGAAATCTTTGCATACCAGCAGCTTAGCTACTGTCAGTTTTTATAGGCATCGCAGAAAAACAGCCTGTTGGGGAGGGGAGGCTTTGCATAATGATGATGAGAGTGCTTTTTTATTTACAAATTAATTACAGTTTCTGTATCAAATAACAGTGTTCCTCCTACTCATGTCAGTTCAAACCAAGAACGACTGTGTCAGGATAATTTCTGCTTCTGTTGCTCTGAAGTCTGCAATCCACACGGGGTAGCGTCAGCAATCTTGCCTCCTAAATCATAATGTTAGGAAAGGTAAGGGATCTAAGGGGGACACGCTTCCTTCCAAAGCATTACAAGCCACAGAGTGTAGGCAATTTCTAGTCTCCCCTCGTCTGAGAAAAGTGTCACCTTCTGGCAAAAAAAAGTGCAGAAAGTTCAAACAATCTCCTATAATCATCCTAAGCGGCTGCTCAACTCCAGGTGTTAGGCAAATGTAGGAGTTAGTGGAGATTTATCCATGTGGCTGACACTCCCAGCTGATACCTTTTCAAGACCATCTCTAGCCTTTGCTGAAATCTTGCAGTTTGCAAAAATGTCATGAGCCCTGGCAGCGTTTCAGATACTTTAGCTGTCAGGGCCTGGAGCACAGCCCCCTTGTTAGGAGTGTGATTGTCTGTGTTAGAATTTATCTGTCTGAGTCCAAGGTCAGCTGCTCTGCTGCTAAGATCTGTTGTGAAGAAAGATAGAAGTGAGGGCCTCACTCTCCTTTCGCTTGGGAACTGCTTTTAAGCTGACACTGTGCTGCTGGCCCTTGCCTGTGCCACATCACAACTGGGCAGCAGCTACATCTACATCTGGACTTCTGTCTCCTGAGTCCCTGACTCAGATCTGCTGGTGGGACTTCCTGACTCAATTTCAGACCTCCCTCATCACTATGGACTTGCTGCATGATTATCGGACTTTGTCTGACCTAGATCACTGTCTCTGGCTGTGGTCATGAACCAAATATGCTGCTTGTTGGTGAGGTCTCTGCTCCCACCTGCCTTGGTATCACGCTCCTCCCATGGCTTGCCTTCCCTCACGGAGCAGCTGGCCCTCGCTGCCCACTGATGTTGCCACACGAAACCTATTACCACACTGCCACACTTAAAAATTTAATCACATGGAGCTGTTGGTGTGCAGAAGAATTGTGCTGATTGTCCACAGAAAAAGAAATATAAGCTTCTAATCTCTGCTACGTAGCAGAGACACAGATTCATCTCTCATAGCTCAGCTACTTAGCAAAGCCACACAGCTGCTCCACACACTTTTGTTTCATGCTGAATGAATTCCTACACTTCAAGGCTGTGTAAAGATCTGCAAAGCTGGCACGCCCAGCCATCAGGACAGCTCTGACTCTGGGGAGTCTTTGCAGAATGCAGAACCAGGATGATTTTTTTTTTCCTCACATGCAGCTCTTTAGGACCGCTGTGGCACTTTAGCTGTTCTTGGCTGCTAGGCTGGCTCTGAAGGCTGTAGAGCACCGAGCATACAGGTGGTCAACATGCATGTGTTATGATTATTACTAGGCTGCAAGGCCTATACATGAACTAGAGCCCTGCTGAGTCAGATTCAATATATATTGTGTATAGAGTCCAGATGCAAAAATACGTAAATATAGGTCAGGAGATGAGAGATGCACAGATGGAGGAGAACCATTTTAGGTAGTCTGGTAGACAGTGGTCTCAGTACACGAGGAAACTTGCCATCATCGAATTTCACCACAACAAGAGAAAATCATTAGGGAGGGTTTCAAGAAGAAAGATGATACACTTCTGTGTGTATTTGTGAGACCTCAATTGCTCAGAGCAATTCTAACATCTAATTGTTTTCCACTGCCACCATGCCAGTGTGGTTCCGAACTCCTCATGCATCCTTAGTTTCCTCTTGCTCTCTTTCTGTTGTTGATGACTTCTCCAAAATTTCCACAGATAATTCCTGGTATCTTGACATGTCTTCTACGTAGTACTGTAGGAAGCAACACAGTGACTCACCGTCTTATTGCACTGCTAAACTTTAAATGTCTGTCTTTAAGAATATGTAGAGTGTCTCCTAAGGTATTAAAAATACAAGAGCTGGTGTGATTGACTGTCTTAAGAAACAATTTGTCTTGATTGCATTGAGAAATGTCATAAGATGCCAGAGTACCTTGTCCTAGAATGTACACGTGTGTGGTTTAGTTATGTTCACCATGGTAGCAACAATAATCAAAATACAAAAAGAGAGCACAAATAATCTGATAGACTATTTTATAAGTGTTTTGTGGTAAGTCTAGTGGAAGTTTCTGCTATTTAACGAGCTGCTTTCTTTTTCTGATTTTTCCTTTGATCTTTACAGCTATCTCCTAAAGAATATTTTGAAGTAGAGAAAGCAGTATGCAACAGTGCTAAGATACTGATGACAATACATCAAGAAGAATGGAAGTAAATTTATTCAGCAATTCTACTGTTGTAAACAGCTCATCCATCAACCATAAAGAGTTAGAAGGGCATAGCCTCTGGGAAGTCATTACTATTGCCACTGTAACTGCAATTGTAAGCTTAATAACCATAGTGGGAAATATTCTTGTAATGATATCCTTCAAGGTTAACAGTCAGCTCAAAACTGTCAACAATTATTACTTGCTCAGCCTTGCCTGTGCAGATCTCATAATTGGAATATTTTCTATGAACCTTTATACGTCCTATATCCTCATAGGCCACTGGTCTCTTGGGAGCCTTGCCTGTGACCTGTGGCTAGCACTGGACTATGTAGCTAGCAATGCCTCAGTAATGAACCTCCTAGTCATCAGTTTTGACAGATACTTTTCCATCACAAGGCCTCTAACTTACAGGGCCAAACGCACACCCAAAAGAGCTGGGATCATGATTGGTCTGGCTTGGCTGATTTCCTTTGTGTTGTGGGCACCTGTAATCTTGTGCTGGCAGTATTTTGTGGGGGAACGAACAGTACCACCTGAAGAGTGCCAGATACAGTTTTTGTATGAGCCCATTATCACCTTTGGTACTGCAATCGCCGCTTTTTACATTCCAGTGTCCGTGATGACCATTCTATATTGCCGAATCTATAAAGAGACAGAGAAACGTACCAAGGACCTTGCTGAACTGCAGGGTTCAGAGTCTGTGGCGGAGTTTGAGATGATAAAGCCTCAGAAAGCTCTCCTGAAGTCTTGCTTCAGTTGCAAGCAACAAAACTCAGTAAAAAGAGAGAGGTGTCAGGCTTCCTGGTCTTCATCTAGTCGAAGCACATCAGCTACAGTGAAAGCCTCTCAGACAACAAGTACTTGTAACGACTGGACTAAGGCTGACCAGTTAACCACCTGCAGCAGCTACGCATCTTCAGAAGAGGAGGATAAACTTGCCACTGATTCCGTTTTCCAAGTAACTTACAAAAGTCCGTCTATGGATAAGGCAGAAGAGTTTAATGAGAGTACAGATGTTGTTGTCAGAGATGAACCTGAAGAACATGATTTTGAAAATCAGAAATACTTTTTGTCACCTGCCAAAGGCCATGTACAAAAAAGTAAAAAATGTGTTGCCTATAAATTCCGGTTGGTGGTCAAGGCTGATGGCACCCAGGAAGCCAACAATGGTTGCCGTAAAGTAAAAATAACTCCTTGTTCTGCTGCTCTGTCAAAGGATCCTTCCATCAAAAACATGGATCCAAATATAAATAACCAAATCACCAAAAGGAAACGGATGGTTCTTATAAAGGAACGCAAAGCAGCACAGACATTGAGTGCCATTCTTTTGGCTTTTATCATAACATGGACTCCCTACAATATCATGGTTTTGATCTCCACATTCTGCTCTGACTGCATTCCCCTGACCCTCTGGCACCTTGGATATTGGCTGTGCTACGTGAACAGCACTGTTAACCCTATGTGTTATGCCCTCTGTAACAAAACTTTCAGGAAAACTTTTAAGATGCTGCTTTTCTGCCAGTGGAAAAAGAAAAAGGTGGAAGAGAAACTATATTGGCAGGGCAATACCAGACTGCCGTAATTGTTCTTATATAAGAGAGAAGGGGGAAAATAGGTACTGATGAAACTTAGTAAATTGACTGTAATGCTGTCTTTTCAAAGCTATTGCTTTATATGACTAGGGGTTAAAAAAAAAATCTGCAGAAAAGTAAAGTTTTGCATGGAAGTACTGTGCTTGGAATAAAGAAGTCAGTGGCTGCTGGGAGCAACACAGGGTGGGTTTGACTATGCAGTAGATCTGCATTAAAGTTGTTATGTTTGGGGTCTTCTGTCCTTTGTTTCAGTCTGAGAGTACGTAGAGCAAATGATAAACTGCTAGAAATTACGGTGGGATGGTCATTCAGTCATAAGGTCAGTTCATCCAGCCTCCCTCCCTGTAGTCCTGAACTGCTTCTTCCTGTAGTTCTTTTCTAGTACATTCTCTATTTAGTTTTCAATTTAGCAAGCAATGCAGCTCATACTACTTCTGTTTTGAGACTTTTCCACCTGCTGTTGGAATGAAATACGGACTATTTAAAGGTGAAATGCTGTCACCTCCAGTACTAAATGGTTAGGGAGATTCATAGCATTCCAAATGAACACACATATTATAGAATGTAATACTGAGAAAATTTCCACTTTAGGGATGATCTTTGTTGAAATATAGGAAGGGCTTGTAGTGGAGGAAATAGATAATATATTTTGTATATGAAGAAGCCAGTTCCCATCTCCATCATGCAAGTCACTGTCGTCAGTGATGGTTAGTAGATACCTCCAAATTTCTCCATTTCCCAATGCCTCTGAAGGAAAGTTTAAAATTTTATGCTGTAGTGACAATGCTATAAATCAGAATTGTCTGTAAAGAGTAATGGACATGGTCTGCTTTACAACACAAGGATAGTATTTTTTGCAGCCTCCTTTGTTGTGCTTTCCCTTGCCCCAAAAGTTTCCATTACTGATGTAATGATGCAGAACAAGAGAAAGACATGTATTGATGCCCTGCGCATTTACCTATATGACAGAACTGGCATGTCTGAATGAAGAAGGAGTTTTTAAGTAATTTTTGAATATTTCTGTAAAACGATTAAGGACACTTTGCACTTTCATAGCACTTTTTATTTTTAAATAGCTTTACAAATACTAGTCAACATCAGGTGTCAGGACACGTAAGTTAACTTTAGTCACTGTCTCTTGGTCCAACAGAACCATATCTGCTACAGTACTGGGAGCTGGAGTCAACCCGTGACAGCCGTGGCCTCTGGGCTGTACTGGCCTAGTTGCAATGAGCTGAGACTCTGGCAACTATCTGAGGTTAGCTGGAGCTTTGGCAAGGACACTTGTGGCAAGGACACTTCTGTGACAGGGTTGAACTTCATGTGTCTGTCTGATGTCTGTGTTAGGTTGGCAGGAGTCCTGCAGCACTGCGTCAGTGCATAAGCAAGGGGCTGCCTTCGGCAGAAGGCGATCGGAATAGAGCTGGTCACCTGGCTCCTTGTGGTAGGAACAAACATGAATCTTCAGAAATGATCACAAGAAAACAAAGTTAATGGTGACAGGAGTCATAAGGAATGAAATCCTGAAGTAAACAAATGTTTATGAATAAATTAGAAAGACTGTCATGTAGAAAGCTCAGACTCAGTTCTAGCCTTTCTATCAAAATTTGGTGTAAGATGCTCTGGAATATTAGTTCGGGCCAATCTTCACATTATATCTACTGTACACTTTAGTGGACATTTCAGTGGAGACATGACCCAGTTGCACATTTCAGGGATTGTATTAGTCATCCTGAATGTACCATTGTTTATATAATTTATTAAATTATCATATCATCAAAATGTTTTCCTACAGATAAATAATTCCTCCATGTCAACAACCACAGTAGAAGTAATTAATATTTTTTATCCTTAATTTCCAGAGGGAAAAATCATGTCAAAGATCAGCAGTGTAGTAATGTAAAAAGGTGTTCTCTAAATTCACATAATTGATTTTGTAAGACACCATACTGTGCCTATTCTTTTTTGTGCATTAGCATAAAATTGCTTAGAAAGACCCTTTCATCAACTTTCCTGTCAGTATTGAGAGCTTTTCCTGTGTATTGTAACTATGTAGAAGTTGGTTATTATAGTGGGTTTGTTTTATACTACACTGGACGAGATAGTCAGTAAACTCAGACTTTTAGCAAGTGAATTTGTCCCTCTCTGGCACAAGCTGTAGTTAAAGGCAAAATTTATGAGGTAGTAACAGTTCCTGCTAGCTACAGTGTTGTTGCTAAAGTGAAGCATTGGCTTCTACTGAAATTAAATGGGATATTTTTTTGTTGTTTTTGGCTTCTGTTGAACAAGAGTGTTCTGTAAATGTTTATGAACTCTGTGCTCAGTAAACGTATTAGAATACATGGTGATGGATGCAACTATGTCGGCTCAATGCAATTGTGAAATACGTGCTGCTCGCTCTTCACCGTGTGAGATGTTACATGGCCAAATATGGGTACGTTGTAAATACTTAGAATTATATAAAGGAGTGTGTGTTGCTTTGTTGTTATGTAGGGTGTTTATTCTTGAAAAAAAAACAAAACCACAAAAAGAAAAATGTTTTCCTTATCAGACTATCAGTTAGTAATTATATTTTGTTTTCAAATTACATTTTGTACCTTTAAAAAGTGTGGTAGGACTTTTACAGTGTAGAACAGTCTTGAAATCTGTATTTCTGTCCTTTTAATGAACCTTTTATTGATCCTATAATTGATTATGGTCATGGTCTGGTGAAAAGATTTTTTTTATAGAATCACATTTTATTTATACATAATTACATATGCATACATATATACATATATGTTTACATATATACATATAGGTATGTGTGTATTATCAATATAGATGCATAAATATACTTCCCTAACTAAGCTTTTCAGAGATTCAGCACACTTTAATATTTTTGAATATTGAATTTCCCCACAAACTGGGAGTATCATTTTTATCTATCCCTTTTCACGTATACCAACCTCCCTATATATTCCAGATCCCCATAAATTACCATAAAAATTCATTTTCTGTAAATATTATTTGTTTGTAGATAAATACTTGGAAAAAATCTTAGAATTTTTAAACGGGTATAGAACACCAGTTACAGGTGTGCACTTTCTATGGCTACTTAGCGCAGAGTGGAGAGCTTTGCAAAGGATGGAAAGTCAAAATAGAACATAAATTCAGGGATTGCCTCTATAGAAAAATGCTGTTGAATTGAGGAAGGATGAAATCAAAAAAGTTACACAGAAAATATGTAATAACTTGTAAAACACGGTAGAGCATATTCTGCCATTAATTATATAATTCAATTGCTACTCATGCTTATCCTTCTCAACTATGCATATCAATTAGTAACTGCTATTAACTGTCAAAAGTTATTTTCATATGTGGATTTCTATTCCTCATCTCTATTGTATCTGTAATGAGACCTGCACTGGGATATATGGACGTGAGGAGTCTAGATCCGGAGATAGTGATGCACTTCAAGGCAAAATCCTTAATTGTACTTCCTTATCACCCTTTAGATATTGTTCCAGTTTTAGAGCCGAGTGGCATAAAAACCTCCCATCTCTTATTTAACTACTGTGATCATTTTATTTCCCACGTAGGGCTTTTCTCAGAAATCTGTGACATGCCTCCCATTCAGGGGTGCTTGGAGCTGGAAGTCAGCTATATACCTATTGCTCTGGGTGCTCTAAAAAGAAGGAAGAAAAGAAAAGCCTATGCCGAGTACTTCGATGTCTGTGGGATCACTGGAAAGTAGACATAAAAGGAAGAGTCAATGAAGTGAAAAAGAAGCCATGGAAGATGAGGCCAATTCCAATTTTATATATTAAAATACCTTTCATGATAGGTAAATAGGAAAAGCCTGATGCTGCCTTATGGTACACAATGCTCTCCAATATGCATTTTGTAAATGTAGGTATTTTGCTGGGAATTTCCTTCCTGCATGATATGTGAGGATGTGCAAGTATAGAAGAATTGTGAGCATTCATACTGGAGCAACATCTTCTGAAATGCTTTTATATTCATGTATATCTTGTACAAGACATATCCTGGATTTCATACCCAACTCCTCTTATGTTTAAAATACTACAAAATTAACGATTTGAATCTTCTGGTAGAGGCCTCAGTTTCTAACAGTGACTTCTCAATTGTGTGGCTGGTAGATGTCTGTGTCCTGGTCCAGTCTTGGACAACAGGCTATCATAAAGCCCTTGCAGAGGCCCAAATTAAATTTTCCGTCATGATTGCTTAGTGTGATTATTCAGTCCATGTGATTTAATTTCAGTCACTGGACAAGGAATCCATGTTCTTTTCAAAGTACACATGGCTCATCTACAGTTCAACTTTTGGACATGGACAGGACTGGGTTGGATATGACAGGCTGTGGTCAATGGGTTTGATCATCATCCATGCAAACTTGCACATGCGTTGCTTGTTGCAATCCTTTTGCCAGTATATCACGTTCCTGCGGTTTAGATTTGCTCCAGCACACGCGTCGTACCACCAGCCTCCCCCGGGAATGCCGTTAAGTTCCAATTTAGCACAATTCTGGAAGTAATTGTCATTGTCTCTGTCCTTGGTGGTGAACTTCTGGTTGTCATGGAGATAAGCTTCTGTGTCCAAGGTCAGAGCATCTGTGGCGTTGCCTTTGTATAGACCAACCCTGATTCGATATTGAGACTCTTCACCTTCAATAAGGAATGGTTCATACTGTCCCCATTTGATTTCAGCATTTAGGTTTACAAGTTTAACTCCAAGTATATATTGCACAGAGCTGCTAGTTAACTGATGCATATATTCATTTCCTAACCAGTGGTTCTCATTAACAAAGCCAAATCCATATTTGTAATCCTGCCAGGTCCTATCGAAGTCAACAGTACTATTGGCTGTAATGTGCTGAATTACTGTCCAGCCACCATCCTGCATGTTGCAATAGACAACAATTGGGTCCTCCTTTGGTTGGATGATGTAAAGACCATCTCTGGAATTTCCTTTGGAATGCTGAAAAATCTCAAAACAATCCCTTGGATAGTCTGAGTAGGAAAAAAAAAAGTTTCAGATAAATATCTAAAATTTACTATTTGAACAGAAATTTAACTCTCTCCTTTAGAGCTAGTGAATGATTGCCTTCTGACTGGAAGCTGACTCTAACTTCATCCCAGCTGGTAGGCACCTACTCAGCTAAATGGGGAAGATTTGAAGTCAGAACATGGAGGAAATGCTCAGAAATTCAAAAAAGAGCTTGTTACCCTGCCACACAACAGAAGTGTGATTTTGCTTTTCTGACAAAAATCTGGTTGCAAAGCCAAAAGTTATGTATAGACCATTGCTTTTCCTCCTATATTCTTCCAGTCTGAATAGTCAGCAAGTTTGCAATTCCCTGTGCTGTGTGTTGGACCGTTGTGTTTCAGTACTAGAGCTGGCCTTACCCTCCACAAATAAATCTAAGTTCTCTTTAGCCAATTTATACTTCCGGCATCTGTAACATCCTTGCATTAAATTCCAATACTTATGCCATTGTTCACTGATAAGAGGGAGATACTAAATCACATTTCTTATGAATACAAAACTTATAAACATCTGAGGATTTTCTTGAGAACAGCTATTGTCACTCAAACTCCAGGCTAAATCTTATCACTGCATTTACCTGTTGCAGGTAGAACTACAGTGCTGTGCAGTGCTGAACATCGATATCTGGAAAAGAGGTGAAAGTGCTTTTCCATGTTCCTGCTTATTCAGTAGATTCAGAGGGTGATAAAACTGACATATAAGGCTTGGGATGACCCTCTCTATTGGGCTGAAATATGTATACTGTGTTTTTTAAATGTAACTTGCTTACAAGGTAACTTCTTGCTATAGTATAGTGTCAATCATCTCTGAGACTAAGGCGCAATGCTCTGCTTTTCACAATTGACCATGAGACTTCTAAAACCCAGAATATAATTTATTTAAATATACATTTATGTATGTATGAATTCGTATATAGAAAATTCCTTTTGTAGAGAACAATGTTATTCAGTGTCTGTTCCATTACTCAGAAACATGTTTATGAGTTGAAATCACTCACTTCTCCATAGAGTTGAAAGGCATGTCATGATACTATGGGATATTTGTGATTTATATTCAATAAAAACTTAATTTTAATATCTCTATGAGAAAAATTCCTACAATTCACCTGTGATGTAAAATGACAGTTCTTTAGACCTATGAAATCCTATGTTCTGTCCTGACAATGACTGATAAGAATTTAGATTTAGAACTAAATTGTTTCTTCTGGGAAAATGGGATAACTCAGGAAACGTACGGCAAGATGTCCTTTTTTTTTTAAAAAAAAAAAGCCAAAAACAATTAGGGGAGAATATTTCTAGAGATAAAAATGAAAAATAAAAACTCAGAAAATAGCTATTGTCTGCTCAAATCACTGATGAGAGAGATCCTTTTAAAACGTACTATTTTTCCTATTCCTGAGCAGAAGAGAGTCTGAAAAGGGTCGATCTCATTGCATGGTCTTGTGACCAATCAAACAAAAGTACACTGAACAGTTTGGTTAATGCCAAAAGGAAAAAGAAAAAAAGCCTGCAACTTTTTGGAAAGAGAAAGGGACCATGAGTAACTATTTTATCTACTACTGATTTATTGCAATTCTTCTCTTCTGGCTGTAAAGTACTGTAGACTTCAGTAACTCTCACGATTCTGTTAGAAACACTCATCTGGTTCCTGATCTAATTTTGTTAGTGTCCACTGTCCATCTTTTTCTTTCTCATGTCATACTGTCCTCTAGTTAAATAGCGCTTCTTTCTAAGACCCAATGTACTATGAGGACAGCTCTATTATTAATCAGCCTTTTTTTTGTTTGGGTAAATATTGTTAGGATAAATGTTATTATTTAGTATAAGATAAATCTCTTCCTTAATTGTCCGAGTAGCTTTTCTGCACCTGTTCACCACAAATTAACCTCCAAGAACGCGGGTAAAACTTGCACACAGTATTGTAGATGGACGTACATAGTGCCAGTGATTCTTCCCATCTTATTAAAGGTATCTCTATTGATGTACTCCAGGATTGCATTTGTATTGCTTCATTTCCTTTAATCTAGAGGTTTTGTCTTTGGATCTTTGTAACTGGTAAGGTCCCCACCTTGCAGTAAGACCTAGAACTTTTTACTTTATTTTTCATCCCAATGATATTACTTAAGAACAGACTTTTTTTAATTCTGCGTAATATTTTGATTTTTTTCTACTGGCATCTCTTTACTTCTTGTTATCATTAAATTTTATCCACATATTCCTATTCTCTGATTTCGTATTGTATGAAGTGTTGTACCACCGGCATTGTTGAAGTCCACATGGACTAAACCTGTTAAATTGCATTATTCATAGTCACAGTATTGTGTTAAATATAGTCTGTTATATTTGATACTCAGAAGTTTATTGGTACTTCTAAGCCATTCAGGACAGATTTAAAGGACTATATAGACTTTCCAAGGTCTTACTTTTATGCCATTCATTGCCTAATAGAATCTACAGCCATGAATAGAATACTTTAAATTTCAATACTATCTGCATGACATTATTAAATATCCTGAAAGAGCAGAACTATATACATGACTGTACCCTAAAGAACATGTTAGAACATTTACCTGGCAGATGTAGCCTGACTCCAAACCCGATCCCATGATTTTACAGAATGATGAAGTGATTTATATAGTGATGTCCAAGACAGCAGTATATACAGTGACACTTGTATTTGCCCTTCTCAGTGAATATAATTCATGCAAAATAGAACAACTTCTGTAGATGGATAATGAGAAAATAATTTAGGCTGATTGTTACAGGATTCACTTGGAAAGTGTATTTTATAAATCCTCAAGTGCTATCAGTCAGTGGAGGAAAATACATCAATCCCACTACTCTTTTTGTGTGCATTTTATGCAGGATCTACTCTGGTAAATGTATCAGAAAACCTACCAAGCTGAACTTCGTAAGCCAGACAGGCAGAAGAATGTCTCAGTTATAGGTACAAATGAGATTTGGGTACTGAGGTGTCAGAGGTAATCTAGATATGATTGTCCTCAGAATAAGTCTTCAAATGCCACAAAATATTTTTATAAAAAAAAAGAAGAAATGTTAATTTCCCTTGAATTAGATGACAGCTGAACAAGGGTTTTAAAGATTCAGGACACAGAGGCAGGACATGTTCACATTGCAAAGTATTTCTGCAGGGCTAAGTTTCAATAAGTTGGGTGAAAAGGTTACAGTAAAGCAATAAAGTAAAAGACATCATTCATCCAAATCACTCACTCTTAATGAGTACCTTTTTCATTGGTGTTAACCAGTCTCTCATAGCTTCTCTGGGGGAGAAGGTGGGCATTAGCCAAGATCACCGCCTTGCTGGTGTTCACTGACACAGTGCAACGCAAGAGGAAGAACAGAATAATTCCTGCTGAACTCATCAACAGCATCTTCCTTCCGAGTCAGTCCTCCTGCAGCAGTACAGAGCTGTAACAGAGACTGGAACTGAACGTAGAAAGGTTTATGACTTCTAGTATGAAAGTCCTGAAGGAGAAAGGTATTGAATGCTTAGGTTCAATATAGTAAGCCTCTGCCAAACTTGGCTTCTCCTGTCTTTCAAGAGCTCTCCTTTTCCTGATGTCTCACACCCTCTGACTGGTCACTCCTCTGACATGTAGCACTGTGCTGTGACACTCAGAACGTGTCTCACCTCTTGTCACCTTGTGCCATGCTGGGCAATGAAACATAATGTAGTTTTGTGTGTGACAAAAAGCCATAGAAAGTAATGTAGTGACAGAAGACAAAGCACATCTTCTATTTATCAGAATATGATTTTACTTATTCCCCAGTCCAAACTGTAGAGAAACAGGCACAAAAGTTCAAATTGGCAAAAATTGTAACACTGGCTCTGCCGTCTGTCTGTAAAGCAAACAGTACTAAAAGACATAGCCTTCAGAGTGTGGGAATATTTCCATGCACTGGAGAACTCACTTCAGCACATCTGGACAATGCTTTTTATGAATTCCCATCCACATCTTTAAACAGTAAGTCACAGGTTTAAAATAGATTAAGAAAAATAGTTCAATAAAGAAAGCAAAAAGAACTTTTCTTCAGCCTCTTCAAAACCCACAAGGGTTCAATATATTGTGTCAAAACAGTTTTGAACCTCATTTTATCCTCCTTTTGGGATTGCACCTCTATCCAACCAGAGCAAGAAGGCTTAGGCTATTACTGGACTAGATCCTGGAGTCCTCACTTAGGCAAATCTCAGCTTGACTGAAGGAGAATTTCTATATCACTAACAGCTTAGACTGAATCAGGGTAACAAACGTTTCCCATACTCCCATACTACATTTACTTAGACTCTAAAAGAGCAGACGCTTTTGATTTTTTTTTTTTTGTTTTTAAAGGATTGAGCCCCCCACAGTGGCTTTGACAAAGGCAGAAAACAGATCTAGCAAGTGGCTCTTTGGTCCGAGCTTACTTCCTGCCAGCGTCAGCACAAGAGTCTACAGAGCCCAGTACCCTTCTCCACAGTGCTTTATGTTGCAACTGAGCCACAGTCCTCATAAATCTAATGACTTAGCAGCAGATTCAGCAAACAGTTTTCCAGAGTGAAAAAACATTCAGCACATGTTAAAAGACTGTCCAAGATAAATCTCTGTAATAAAGTTCAGGTTTGACAGTTAAGTTTTATAACCAGCACACCGAAAAATCAGCAAAACTGAATTTTCTACTCTACCTAAAACTATCCAGTAATAATTCTTATTTACTATTAGCATACATTTTGCTATTTTATGCAAAGCTGGTCATTTAACATTGGGATTGTAATAAACTGGGAAATTACCTTCCATGAAATTCGGCACCAGGTTTCCCTTAAAACATGTTAAGTCCTGCTGTGCCTGCATTTCCCACTGTTGTGTATCTTTTTTTCCTGAAAGCTTCTATTATTGTTGCTATTATTCATTATTATGTTATAAATTACTTAAAATCAAAACTTAACCCACAAGCACCACTAAACTTGAGGAAATCTGTACTTGGATCTGGAGTTATTTTTTACCTGTTTTGTTTTAGCATTTTTGAGTGAGTCAGTCCTTTTTCTTCCCTCATATTTACACATGAAAATGATTTATAGATCCATTTAATTCCAGAACAGAACTTAGTATTATAAATTACTAAGAAAGCCACTGAGGAAAACACCTTACCTCTTTCAAGTGAAGCTTTGCAGAGAAAAAACACACACAAATGAACAAGCGCATTCTCTACAGCTGTACTTTGCCTGGTACTTAAGTCCAGGTGAATCAGTCAGCTCCAACACGCTATCTCAACTGCAGCAAAACTGCATCTTTGTTATTTCACACTGTGCTTACTCTGGCGGACTTTGCTCTGACGTGTTACACTTGCAAGTAAGTATGTATGAATTATAAAGTACAAAGTTCTTCCATAAGGATTAAAACAGCATAGTAACTAAACTAAATTTCCATGATTAATAAATAGACACAGCGCTGGAGAACCATAAAGAGATTTTAGTTTAGAAAATGACTTATGTTGCTTGAATACATACCTGCAGATGCTCAAATTTACGATGCCATTTTTGCATAGGTGCATTAACTAGATGGTATACTGCCAGTCACATTTAGAATTGTACAGAGACAACTTGATTTTTAAGTATTAGGAACAAACCAACCATAAAATTTGTTATTCCATGTTTTAACATGAATGAATCAGAAGCAGTGTCTCAGAGCTATTAATACGGAAAAAAAAAAGCCAATCAAAAGCACAACATGCTGGTTAACAGGTTTCTATTTTAGTGTATTTGGATTAACATTAGCTAATTAACAGTAATTCAGGTCAAATTTGTAATGAATTAGATTAATCAATTGTTGCTATATATCTGAAAGTTGTACTATCTGCATGGCTTTTAGATGATGTCTGATGTAGTAGCTACCCTCTTCAAGGTGAGCCGACACTTCACCTTTTGTGCTCCTTGATCCAGCCTGCAACCCACTTTGATCAGATTCTATCCCTGAAACAAGCCACAATTAAAACTGATGGAGCATTTAAGTCCTGTGCAAGCTGTCCTTGAGGACTGGTACTATGCGTAATTTGTCCTTTAATAATTCATTCTCGGCGAAAGCACAACATGTGAGAATTTGTATTTCATGCACAATTAAATAAATACACGTAACAAATGTCTTAGGGAAGAGTAGCTTGTAACATTTAAAACATCCTCTGTCTTTATGGGAAAGGCTTTGACACAGGCTACCAACTTCTGTACCCAGGGCCTTAAAAGGCTTGAGATGGGTGGTTTGTGGCTTTTTATTGTTGCCAGAAACATGTAAAAATGCTAACTTTCACGCAACAATTTTGTTCAGCGTACCAAGGAACTCAAGAGACAAAGTTCTGACAAGGCAAACACATTAAACAGATAAAGAAGGGCTCACTGAGTATCTTTCCTGAAAGCAGTCTTAGGAGTACGTAGCACAAGTGATTACATGGGAACAAACAACCCAAACCAAACAACAAAACCGGGTTATAGAAATACTTCTGCAACTTTACGTGACTTTGAATTGCTTTGCAACCTTGGTTAAATGCACTTTGGTATCTTTGTAGAGGATCAGGAACAAAAAAACCATTCATAACGGTTTTCACTCGTTCTTGAACTTCTGAGCTGGCAATGGCATATGAAATGTGTGTTCTGTCAGATAACGCAGAAAGAAGTTATTAACTGCTGAAACACACTGCACATTGCTGTATTTTCAATGTCTTCTAAGTACCTTTCTACACATTCATTACCTGTGAGATGAACCATCATTTGCAGAATGAACCAAGGTATATGGTTTTGACTGAATGTAAAACAAAAAAAATGCTTCCTCTCAGAAACACTTGACTTTTCAGATTTCAGCAACTTTTTTTTCTTTCCCAGATTTCTCTATGAAAATATTCCAAGGTCTAAAGCAAACACTAAAAACATTCTTCATGTCTTTCTATTGAACCCTAGACTGAATTCTAAAGGCGTAGAAACTTTAATGAATTGAAAAAGGTTCACTTTCAACAAAAACACTGAAGTAAAACCTAACTTGAAAACACATCCAAATCTATCATCATAGAAAACACTGGAAAATAATTGTTTGGTTAGCTGACAGATATGACTAGTGGTAATGAAAAACATAAGCTACTCAGGTATCTTTGGGAAAGAATATGATAGGACACATCTTGTAACCAACTTTTTTATTCCAAAGGTGGCAGAAATTGCCAGATACAATTATTGCAGATGAAAACTGTTGGAGAGTATTTGTGTGGAGTGTAATTTTGGTGATACCTATCTTAATATGGTAGAATTTGTGATTCTAAGAAAAAAAAAAGTATGGGCCGCAGTGTAAGAACAATATATTAAAAAAAAAACCCAAACTAATGAAACAGACCAAGAAACTCTGGCAACCGTTTTCTAACCTCTCTTGCTAAGAGCCTGAGAGAGAAAGGCTCTTTAAGGGAGCTTGCAATTAATAAAGGACAAAGTATTTATCACAAAGAAAGACAGGAACTATACTAAGAGCTCAAAAGTTCTAGGTCAAGAGTCAGAATGAAGCTGTGCAAATGAGTGGGATAACAGACTAGGATAAAATTCCCAGATGGGTTGTGAAACCTCCAAGCATGCGGGTTTTTAATACTAGCTAGACACAGCATGACTGAACTGAACTAGTGTTGGTGATAATCCTGCCCAAAGTGAGGCCGATGAGACCACCAAAACAACCAACACTTCCATCATCAACTGTCTGGACTCCAGATGTAATAAACCTTAAAAGTATCTAGCATTTCAGGTTTGATTCAGATTTGGTATATTGCAAAATATGATTCAAACTCAGAGTCATCTTTTAAATACTACTCATCTAGATATCAGTCAGCTTTCAGGATAATTTCTACTACATAAAAAAAGACATTTAGTAAAATCAGTAGGATGAAAATATTTTTCATCTCAATGCATCAGTTCTACCTCAAGTATTCGATCAAAAACAAACAGCAAAAAATGTGATAAGTACTTGCACAAATATTTAATTCAACGACTTTAGCTGATTATCAGCTCAAAGATTTTTAACAAGCAACATGCTGATCTTTGATTCGAATCGTTTAGCTATATGGTTTAGTTTAAAACATTGTAGCCTAACCTTGTAATATAGGAATCTAAAAATGATTTTCTCATCTGAGCCCAGAAGCAGCTGGCAGCATTGTCATGGCAACCATTTCATTTCCAAAGTGAGATTCTTTGACTACTGTTGCTCTCTAGCAACCTCATAGCTGAAGTAGAGTTGCTAAAAAAAAAAAAAGAGGGATTTTCATATAAAACAATATACCATCACAATAAATGTCTGGAAGAATCATAAAAAGAATGCTTCAGAACATAAGGTATGCTTTAAATAAATTAAATTCCCAGTTTGATGGTGAGCCCAGGGAAAAAGAAACAAACCAAAAAGCCACATACATCCCCCCACACTAACGTGTGTCTGTGCAGCTGACTGTGGAATCAATCTCTCCTGGAAACGATGGTTATTCCAGATCTCACTGTCTCCTCACACTAACTACATGAATTAGTTCCTTGATCCTGCTGTTGTTTAAAGAAAGTGGATAGCAATGTGAATAATACACAGGGGGTGGATAGGGTGGGAGCAGAAAAAACTGTACCAAAACAAGACATTTAATTGCCCACAGTTGTCCCCAGGAGAGGGGCTCAGATCATATGATAAGAATTAGTCAGATTGCTCAATGAATACTGAAAGATTTTGAAGAAGTGTGGTGTTAAGAACCTATAGTCTAAGAATCTGTACAGACTAGAAAACCTGCAATCCCACTTTAACGCACTGGATCTGAAACTTAACCTATAGAATTTGGCAACTGATGGACATTCATGCACAGATCTCAGCGTTATGATTTAAACTCTCGTTGATCTACCCCTGCTTCAGTTTGGTGAGCTTAGTGACCCTTCCCCGACTACTGCACTTGAAGCACTCCTGATTATGGCACACGTCGGCCACAGATGGTGGTGACTCAGAGGAGACTATCTGGAAGTGCTGCAGCAGTACAAGGCCATATACATGGAAAAAGTACATTTCTACAGAGCAGGTTGGACTTTTTCATCATCTCCTTTCTGCAGCCATCACGTGGAATAGCCATAACATTGCGTTCCAGCAGCTGAGACCAATACCTCTTGCATTGGCTGAAGAAAGAATACTAAATTTTTCTTCAAAGGTATTATTGTACAGCAGAGCTTCAGATGTATGTACATAGTTTTTTCCTCAGGTATTTATATAACCTGGCTGCACTGGTTATTTTGGTCTGTAACTTGTTCATTAAGAAGCTAACTGAAGCAAGTACATACTGCTAAAACTAGCAAACACGGCAAAGCCCATTTCCTGGTCTGGACTTCTGTTGATAAACAGTATTAATATTCTCAAGTAACAAGTTATTGCAGAAATACCTGCTTATTCACATTCCTAACTTGGAATTATTAAGCAGTAAAAGGAGGTAAACACAAACTATATGTAAAGTATTAAAAATACATGAAGAAAGGCAATGTTAGCACCATTTAAAGAAAAAAAGACCAACAATAAACAGTGATTAAATCAAGTTAGAAATTTAAGTCTTTATGGCCATAATCACCACTTACAAAGAAGCACATTTGAGAAAGTGGAAGTCTATCTAGTTTTAGAAAAGCTATCAATTTGCACAATGTATAAAAGACTAAAACCAGCTTTTTACTGGTACTGCAAAGCTATAAAGGCACTTAATGAGCTTAACAGGGCAAGTTTAGTCCATCATATGAAAAGTGCATGAACAGCTGCAATGTATGAAGGAGAGCGTGCAGATTTTTTGTAAAGCAGATTTAAGAGAGAAAGGCAGAATTCTTCAAGTGTGTTTCTTTCCTATGTGATACTAATGAAATGGGCTGAAAGCAGCAGGTGATTTTCAGTGTTAGGTACTGGGATTTAAGTTGATATTTGTCATGAGGCGCTACCCAGGCCTTTTTTTTTTTAAAAAGGATAAACTGTAAACAGTGCATTTAGTTTAACTCTTGTATTTTCAGTGAACCGCGGGTGACTGTACAATCAAACCTCAGGGTACACTTAAAGGGTTTAAAAAATTCTACAATAAAATAAGCCTCAAACATATTACAAAGAAAGCACAGCAATTTGATCAGATCTTCGAAGGACAAATGACCTCTCCACCATTATCTAGCTACCTGGCGATAGAAATAATTGGCTGCTACCACTGAAACACTTCAAAGCTCAAGCAATGTATACAATTATTTCTGCCAGCTCCAGCTGAATACATTTTGCTACAGCAATTTCAACAAGACCCTTTTAGTCTTCGTAAAAATGACAGGCAAATAGAGGTGAAAAAATTCTGTGTGAGTAGAATCAGAAGGAAAACAAACCAAATTAAAAGAGGGAGTCTCAACACTACAATTCAAATTCAAAAAAAGAGAGGATTACAAGATAAGGTTTCTCAAGGAATCTCTACCAACCACCCATACGTTCACATACCTAACACATGGGGGACCCTTACAAAGCTACAGGTAGAAGTATTATTTTTATTAAAGGACCACTTGGATTCTTTAATCACATACCTGGTAACACCACCACAGTTCAATTCTCATCACGTTTTGTAAATACGATGATGGATGTTCCACTTATTCCACGATAAGCTCGTCTTCTCGTAACTGCTCCACCTCTCATCTGAGCTGCTTCTCTTTGTAAGAGATAGCAGTTAGCACTGCAAAAATACCACCTCATTAGGAGGCTTCATCTTGATTTCCAATTTCTTTAGCTATTCTTCCCCTCAGGGTGTTCTACTACCACAGGAAAGGACTTAAATCCTCATTAATACAGCTTATGCATTTCCTGCCTGCCAAAATGAAGCAATCTGAACCAAACCTATTACTGGTTAAGAAAACAAACCGGTAGGAAAAGAAATGCTCCTCCCCACTCCTAAAAATTAGTTCAAAGTCTTACTCTGTTCTGATCCCAGGAATGGGAAGTATTAGTCCAAATATTTAACTGGATTCCTCTTGTATCGGCATAGTAAACAGCAGTTGTGTGCCCTGCACACCAAACTGAGCTTGAAGGGGCAATAGTACACCTGCGTGTACAAGACAGCGTGCATCCACAGAGTTGCTGAGGAGAACATTCTAATACTTGAAACAGAAAACACTCCTTTAAAAATATTTTTTTACTTGCTCTGTATTCAAATTCTATTACTCTTTGATGTTTGTATTCAGCTGTAAAGAATCAGTTCAAAACCCAGTTTTGGTCAAAAAACGCCAGGAAATGTTTTCTTTCCATTGTATATTCACTACCATTTGCTCTTCACCGAATTAATTAATTTTTATTCCCATCAGCAATGCAGAACCAAATACATAGTAAAAATGAGCTCAACTGTAATCTGTTTTTGTCTATCATCAATAAAAGAGCTAAGTAGCTAAGTTCCACTTCCACAGAAAATCACATTGTCATTAAGTCTTCATAACTTCATCAGAAACTAAGTACTACACACGGGTCACTGCCAGCATAATTTAAAGGGATAAACTTGCAATTTCAAAAGCAGACAGGTTTTCCTGAAGAATCAATATTTACTATGACAGAGGATTCATAACCCCTTATGGATTTTGAAATAACAGAAATAAATAAAAAAAACCAAAACAAACCCACAACCTAGTTGTGACCTCAGGGAGCTTTTCAGTAGCTTAAACTGAAACTAGACGAAAATTCAATATTATTCCTACAGTTTTGTGACTAAAAGCTCCCTGAACGTTGTATTATTTCATGGTCTGAGTCACCAGATTTTACACAGAGTGTCACGTTCAAAATAGTCACTAAGATCTAAGGTACTGTCTTTACAGACATTGAAATGATGAAAGCAGTTAAGACTTTTTTTTTTTTTCCTCCACAATTGATACTGCTTGCTTTTTGGCACTTAAAAGTGTAATAATGTATTTAGTATTTAGTCAGTCCATTGGCAGACTGTCACACAGAATGAAGCCTACACTGACTGTGGGGGAAAAGTAGATTGCTTGACACCTAGATTATACCAGTTAGGGAAGAGCCTTAAATGGGTGCCCAGTTTTCACGCAGTGACTAAGACTGAGGAGTTTGACCTCTTGGGTGATATAGCAGTCTTACCCAGCTGGAAAGAAACATGGGGTGACTGCTTCTTCTTCAGTCCCATGGGTAAGAGGCAAATACAGAAGTCTGTGCTCTCCTAAAAGCTGTGACTAGTTATGACACATGGACATATATGGGCCAAGAGGCCAGAAATCTTCATTTGCTCCCTTATCATCATTTGTCCATATTCAGTAGCACTATTGCCAACATTACCATCACCTACAAGAACATGAAAACACTTTTCATCTACCATTTTTTTTAAAGTTTTTTCTTGCAAATCTTAATATTTGGGCCAAATCTGCCATGATAGCAGATTTCTTTTGTCCTTTCCATGTCTTTACATTACCTTAGGGGTCCTTCTCCAAATTTCTCTCCTTCCAATCACCGACAGCTTCAAGTGTCTTTCTAAATTAAACACTGCCAGAGAACTTCCCTGGACCTGGGAATGTTGATTCACAGTATTTCGCTTGTGCAACAGTTGTGGATACACTTTTGAATATGCCAAATAACGCCACTCTCCCTCCACTCCCAGTAATTCCTGGATGTGGCAGGGAAGTTAGCATGGGCAAGAAACAACTGCTGAGATACAGTGTTGATGTGCTCTGTTTTGGAGAGTACAGATGTTGTTGCAGGGGAGCTGGCCTCAGCACCACTTACCTGTTCAGTAACCAGCCTTTTGGAGACAGAGATCATAATTAAGCCTACTAAACAGGATCTCTCCAGCGCCCTGTGCACCACAGGTGCATCTTGCGCTTCTCCCGCCCAAGAATGAGCAAAATACACGTATGTATTTTTTTAACCTTCCAACATACCTTCTTCAGTAAATTTGTGTTTCCACTGAAGTTCAAAATTTGAAATTCTTTCTGTATTCCTGGGCCCATCAACAGTAGATATAAACACTTCTATTCTTCTTCAGTTCCTTAAATATGCATAATACATAGCTATATATCTCTATTTCATTCTGACACATGAGAATGAAAAATATGCAATGCCACATTTATATTTCACATTGGTTATTTTCCTAAAAGAACTCAGTTTCAAATGAAACAAAAAAACCACAGGAATACAAATTTACCATCTACTAACTTATCAATAGCAGCAGGATTAATGTCTGACGTAGTATCTTAAAAACGAAAATGAAATCCTTTTAGTGTCTTAAGGTACTGCTATCGCCATTAGCCTATAAAAATAGAGTCCTTTTATCAAAACAAACTTTGCCCTCTGAGCTACCAATCACTCAACCTTTTTGCAATTAAAGGTCCATTAACACCCAAGTGGAGGTATTTAAATGGATCTTAGTAATTTAATACACTTTTCACTAAACTGGGAAAGAATATGTACTTAAATTGCCTAGATTGCTTTGGAAATCTTGGCGTGTGGTTACTTAAAAGGGTTGCTTTAATAATATGTATAAAGAATTACATATAAATGCTTAAAATAAAGGTGCTCTTTAAGGAGATTACTCTTTTCTTCAGTAAGCTCATAGCCATATTATTTGAGCACTCAATATTCATTACTAAATTTATCCTTAAAATTAGTCAGACAAGCTTCTCATGCTTCATACAAGTTGAAACAGAAATTGTAAGCGTTCCGCACAAAGCCCAACAGCTGCATCAGAACCCAAGGCACTTAATTCTGGAGTTTTAAGTCCTCTTCACAAATACAAATCTGAATCCCAAGCCAGCTTTTCCCTTTGAAGCCATATACACCCCATTTGCAGAACCATGATCATCTCGACTTTGTCAAAAAGATAGAGCACCAATATTTTTTTTGATTGAATTGAGGCAAGATATCTATATATTAAATTTCTTCCTTACCTGTGAAGAATGGAAGCGTCTTTGGTGAAGTAATTGATAAAATTATTTCAAACTCTTCTAAACACTTTCCAGGCCATCTTAAATTACTAATAGTTAAAACAGACTTCAGCAAAATGTTTCCTCTCGCTTCTATACAGCCTGTCATAAACTCACGAGCTGCCCACTCATTCAGAACATGGCTAAGGGAGCTCTGAGGCTACAAATCCTTTAGATGCAATGAGCTGATTGTATTCCTTGCACTTACTGCCAGAAACAAAGAGTTCCTGCTTCTGTCTGCATGCCTCTGGTGCTTACTTTCCGCTGGCTCTGGCATGTCTTTGACCTGTGAGCTGATTTAATTCCCTAAAACATAACAGAAATCCAGCAGAAAGATGGACACAATTCTCCAAGTCAAGCAAAGTCTGAGAAGTACCAAACTTGCAGTCAGACAGCAACATGATTACCCAGTCTAAGCTGAGGGACCAAGTCTTCCTCCCTTTGTCATTTAGGAAACCAGCCTGTCTATAGTCCAAGCAGATTCTGTACATTTTTAATTTCTATTCTGAGGTATCTGCTGCTTCAACTTATCATCTGCCTTTTGCTATCTCTGGTAGCCTCAATAAAAGGCCGCTATGTTTTTTTGCGGGGGGGAAAACGGAGATGTCAGACCTAACACTGCAGAAAGACTACTAAAAATCTGTAAGTAAAGGCAAGGGACTGAAACTGAACCACAGCAAACACTTCCTTTCTGCAGAAAGACAACCTTGCATTATACTAGTAACTGCAACAGAAAAGCTATCAAATAAGCTTTGCCTAGTGGCATTTATGATAGTCCGTACCACGTTACACCTTTAAGTGACCAAGGCACTCTGGCTAGAACCTCTTGGCTCGCTTGACACACAGACTACAGCTCTAAATAAAATTTTAAAAACAAAAGTTGGTACCATTTTAACTAGCATTAGTTCAGCAGCAGACAATACACTTCTACAGATCACTTTATCACAAAAGTGTCTGAAAAGGAGAGGAATAATGTACATGATTGAGGCAGTAACATTAGGTCACAAGATTTTTGGGCTTGGATTGTTCGGATCACAGGTTTCGGGAGGTAGGACAGAGCTTTGTGCTGAGGAAGGCAGGGGAGTGGTATGCTGCATCTGATCCTGATGCACAAAGAAATTGCCTGGAACTTGGTATATCAGTTCTAAGGAAAACAGAAGTGTTGAATATTCTATATGCTTCTTCCAGATTCTTATCAGGATCCTTACAATTCCTGTCATTGTTTTTACTCTGAACTCTTAACAAAGACTTTTATCTTTTCATGGCCTGAATTCTCCACTCTCCCTTAAAAATAGATCAAGTCCACGAACAGACACAATGAAAGAAGGCAGAAATATTGCTGTTCTTATCTTTGTAACAAGGAAAAAAGCATCAGTATGATTAATTACCGAAAAAACTGTGATTAAAACAACTTGGTGCAATTTGTCATTCCAATTACCATTAAACAAAAGTAACTCGAGGCTTGTACTTTGCACGATAGCAAAGTAACAAAGCTAATTGCTCCATCTTGAAAGAACTGTTCCCTATTTTTCCCATTAATTTCTCAGTAAGATGCTACTGAAAGAGCTGTATTTTGGTTTTTTTAAAAAAGGCAACATGAGACTCATTTCAGTAAAGCCTTCCACCAAGAATATCCAAATATCCTCTTGTCCCTAATGGATATATTTTACTTAATATAGAAACCAAAAAGACCATTCAAACAGAACAAAAACAAGACCAAAAACGTGCAGCTCACTTTACAAAGACTGAAATCTTTCACTGACAAAAAAAATACTGGTTTATTTCTTCTCCAATGTGTCAAAAGTTGGCTTAATCCTATGAACAAGTACTCAGTCTTTTGCAGCTTTTATACTTCTAACTATGTATTCTAAGAGAATTTAGAGCCCTCCTAAGTGTTTGGCAGAACAAATAAATGCCTTAGAATTGATTTTGTTTCAGATGGCTGTTAAATACTATTTGTGGAATCATACACACATTACCCATACTGCATGGATACTATTAGTAAGAAGTTAGCAATTGCAAAAATGGAAAAGAACAGCATTTATGCCCACCCCCGCACCCCCCAAAAAAGTTAAAGAAGTATTTACAGACAGTTGCTAATGGGGTTTAGCAGGTATTGCTGTCATTTTACTTTCCAAATGTTTGTCTGGAGTGAAAAACAAACAATTTTTTCAACTTTTCTCTGAAGTTACTGGATAGCTTGAAAAAATACTGCAGTACAGACACGCATGCTCAAAGAACAAAGTTTTGCCAGTGACTTAACGTACCTAGAGACAGTTATATACTTGGAACATACTTTAAAAGATGAATGGGATTTACCTTCCTACTATACTTTTACGTTTTCTCTTTCATTTTTAGAATTTTGTTCTGTATTTGGCCTCAAATAGGAGGCCAAGATGAATGCACAGCACACAGAAAACTGTAAGAACTGAAAGTGTTACACAAGTGATACGTGTGATTTAGAAAGTGCATTTAGAAGGTTCATCATGTTCTACAGATACTTTAGATTCATCATTAACTTGACAGCTTAAAAGTCCTTCTGATGCAGGATGCTTTGCTTTTTTTTCCCTACAAAGAGTTTTTAGGAGAAATTAGATCAGAATAAAACTGGGCAATACAAAAAATGGAAAGTCCTTGAACTGAAGTGTACAGGGAGCAAACAATGTAAAATAAAAAGAATTTATATGTAGCACATATAACAAGCTGATATAGCAAATTACTTACCCAGTAAACCCATGGCTCAATTTTGTTCATTTCAGAACTCAACAGTAAGTATATAATATTAAAGTCATCTTAAGATTGAACTCCATTTCTATGATCTTTGAATTTATACATTGTCTTATGATTATGACATTCATTCAGACAGACATTCAGACTGTTTAGCATATCATATAATTTATAATAATTCTCTACAGAACAATATAGTTAATTCAGTATCATCAACTTTATACAGATACAGTATTGAAGCCATACTCTCTTTTGCCTACTGTCAAGTACAAAACAGCTTATACAGACTAAAAAAAGCTACACACCACAGTTGTAGCATATCGCATTTTGTGCCTGATAGTTTACAGTGCCTGAAGTTTACAGTAGTGGCTTTTTGATCTTTTATGACAAATAAACATGACACCACATAACAGTTGTGCAAAGTCAGGCTTAGGAGAAAGGCTGAACTACCTCCTTTTTCCAGAACTACTTTTCCCTGCTTTACTGCTGCTACTACCAGACTTGCTGGAAGATTTTGAAGAGAAAAGTCTTGTCATGAATTCAGAGACATCTGGCAGCTCATGGTTGGAATTCAGCATGTTCATTGACTGCTCCATTTCCTGCATTCAAAGATGAGAGAACCATAATAGCTCTTAACAATTCTAGCTTTTTCAGCTGAAAGATTGCATCAGGAAGATGTCAAATTTTTCAAAATACTGTTTTACTATTTATAATCCTCCAGGGCACATATTGCTACATATTTTTAAGCAACCACAGCCAAATGCCCAGCTACACGCAGAAACATAAAACCCCAAAGCTAAAAGCACCAGTGTATGGAAAAAGGTAACCATGTCTTAAGCAGTCTTACAGGGCAACCACTTGATAAAGAAAAATTAAATAATGATTTTCCAGAAGAAAAAAAAAAGCCATTACTTATCTTCTACATTACTTTCCTCCATTTTAAAATTTAAACTTTTGTTTAGATTTTCAGATGTGTTCTCATAGCTTGCACATAATTTTTGTTTTTCATTAGTATTAGTTATGCTAAATCTTAAAAAATTTTTGAAGTCATTTGAAGGAATTAGATATTTTTATTGTCCTACTTTGTAACATCAAGCTATTGGTGTACAGCAGCTAAGTTTTCTTTGTTTCATGAAAGGCAGGATTTTAATGAGATGATATATCCAGCTAAGCTTCAATATAACTGTAGCGTTTTGCATCCTGGCTCTGAGATGAATTAGTATGGTTTAAAACAAACTCTGCAGTACTTTTAATGCATGTAACAGCTGAACTGCAGATCCACAATGTTATAATGCTTATAGTTTGTCACCTTGCTCTTCTAGTTACCATTCAGAATAATGCAGCTCTAACTGTTTTCAATGTAGAAATGAAGCAAAGGCCGTTAGGGTAGCCTTTGTTACTGCTGCATCTATACTACATCTGTACTCAATTACTCTAAAAGCACAGTTACTAAATCATTAACTGTACATATAAACTAATACTGTGCTTATTCCATAATGAAAAACAAGGTAATTTAAAAAATAATACAAGCTCCACACCCTCCGCAAGCAAACTGAAGTTCTAAATACGCTTAAGAATTTAATACATGGTCATCTAGATAATGCAATTACAATTGAGTTCTTAAAAACTACCTTCTCATATTCTATAAAGATAATATAAATTACAAGCAAGATTCCTTCACTTTAAATTTTCTCCTTAACAAGTCATATAAGTCAGCTAATTAGAACAAAATCATCAGAAGTTCTAATGGTTTACTATCAGAACAGCCTGTCTGTAAGAAGTGTCAGACTAGTGAAAAAAAGTAAGGAATAAGTGATTTTTTTAAAATTCCATTTCCAAAGCTCAGCTTGGTTTAAAGAACACGCCACAGATATCTAGCTATGTATCCTGTTTTTAATCAAAATTAAAGCTAAAAGAGCATTACATAGCTCCAATATGCTTTTTATAGATATTCCTTTAAAAACAGACAGACTCAGACACCTATAAAGTACTACTGAAGACAATGGTCATTTAGAGGAAAAGGAGTTTAAATTAATCAAACCCTCAAAAAGCAGCCACCAAAGACAGACAAGGAGTACTTCTAAAAATAAGAAAAGATTTGCAAACACCTTGAATCTCCATTTTGTCCTAGCCTTCTGCTATTCGGCATTTTGCATGATGAAAGGACAATAAATCAGATAATTTAATGACTACATTAAGGCTCCATATCATACACACTTTTGTGACATCTAGATTTAAGTCTTGTAAAATACGTGGTTTAAGTTGATGGATAAGAGAACTCCACGTCATACTCTTCTCAACATACTTGATGCTTATTAAATGAAGTCTCAAAATTAAGTGCTAGATTTAACCATAATGCAGAAATACATTGGAAATTTAGAGAAAAAAACAACCTTTGAGAAATTATATTTATCATTCAGGCTGTAATACTTTCAAAGCTGTGCCAAAGGATTTCAATTTGCATTGTGCTGTTTCACAGTAAATTCACGAGTCGGAAATGTTAGAATTCCTTGTTAGAACAGCGACCCTGCATTAACTGAAGAAATGGTGCCCACTGAGACTTAACTGGACTTTAAGTTCAGTTTTGTTTTTAGTACTTTTCGGTATCTTAAAATCTCATTATCTTTGTTCTCCACATCTGCATCAATTGAACATACTTACCCGTCTCATATCAGGATCACTGGTGTTAACCACTTTAGGTAAAAGCACAAATATCAGTAATGGAAGAACCATCATCATCACCTACACAGAAAACAGCAAATATTTCTTCAGTTTATTTATTCTAAACATTTTTACACAGACTCATATAAAGCTTTTAGCTAAACAGCCAAATTCTGCAACTACTGCATTCTGAGCTGGTAAGCAGTGACAATAATCCACTTGTTCAGAAAAGAAACTTCATAAAGTATTATGTTTTATTTAAAAGATTTCAAAGTTGAACCATTAAAGTAAATACCTGTCACCTCTTTCAACTGTTAGAACTACAATCTTGCATCATGTTAATCTCCACGCTCCCAGAACATGATGCTGTCCAAGAACCAGACAATGGGCTATTTTCAGAGGACACACATCAACAGAGTGGGTAAATAGGGAAGAGAGGTCATAGAAAAACCTTCTATTTGTAAAGAACAAAGAAATAAAGCAGTCCTCTGAGAAGAGCAAAGTGTGCACATCTCTTCAATTATTTTATTCTTGGTATTCTGAAGAACAGCTATATTTGGAGCCTCAGCATACTTTTAACCTTTTTGTGTCGCTTGTACGTACCATCGGGTTCATGAGGAAATCTGTCCAGCCCCAAGATTCTCTCTTTATAAAGTATGAAGGTGGTCCAGAAGATTTCATCTGGAGTGGGTATGGCAGCCTGACAACTTCAGAGGTTTTGATGTAATTCACGTATCTTGCTCTAATAAGCAAAACGTAAATAATTAAAAATATAAATACAATCTTTATAAATAAAATAAAAATATGTAATAATATTCAAACAAAATTTTAATAATAGACTATAGACCAAACTATCTGCTAGGCAGTGTCAGCTAGGCTCCATTTTTCAGTAGCTAATTTCTCTCAGCAGTATACTTTATGGAATCAAATGATACTTTACCTTTTTTTCCAAGGCTAGCTATTAAGCAGGCTGAAAAACCTGACATGGAAAACAGTCTTGCAAATCAGAAACATCAGAACTATTTGTTTAAATGTGACTTCTGCAAAATATATTTTCTCACCTCAGTAGGAAGCAAGAAAAGCTACAAAAGAAGATATGGCTTTTAACAGAGTAGTGTAGCTTAAACAGAGTTTGCTCAGGGCAACAATTACTTATAGATGAAGTTAATACTACCTTTTCCCTAAAGGCATTACTTTGCATTTATCAACACTGGATCTCAGTCTTTATCACTTTTTAAGATCTTTCCATAGCTCTTCACTAGGGCCTGGTATTTAGCCAGTTACTTGTGCAACTCCAGAGATGACTTCTGCCCACAGAAGTCAATATTACCTTGACAAGTGATGTTACAAGAAGCTGAAACAGGCTTGTCTACGTTATTGCTTATGCTGTGCCCTCAGGTACACTTCATAGATCAATATAGAAGCAAATTAGAAATGCTCACCTCATTTTGCCTTTTGAAGTTATGTCAACTCGCACGGGCTCAAATTTATGAGCAGGGGATATAACTTCCACTACGTAAGATCCTGAAGGTACATCATGAACCACAAAACTTCCATCTGTCCTGAAAAGAGCAGTACGTTCCACTACATTTCAATATGCTTCAGTACACGAGAGTGCGCTTTTTTTTTTTTAAAGAGGAAACTGTAATAGTATAATTTTATATTATCTTAATACAACAACAATGACCAAAAGGAAAATTTAAATTGCTCAGCATTTACAATATCAAGTGCCACAACAGTAGCAGAAGTTACCAGTTATTTTAAACATTTTCTCATGCCCTCGAGCTATTATCTTACTGGAGGAACAACTTAACAGCCTAAATAAGATTTGAAATGGTTAGATTTTGTGTATCCAAAAGATGGCTGAATCAACTTACACCTTCCTTCCTCCATTCAAAATACACACAATGAATTTTACTTTGATTCAGTATTTCTGCTAGAAGCTAAAAAACCCCAAAAACTAACATCCCACATAGTGTGGGTAGATACGGGAAATTACTTACAATGCACAAAAATTGCAACTTGTGCCTTTATTGCAAAATAGAAGTTTTTACTTTTAGTTGCTCCCTTTAGGACTAGCCCACACCAGAAAAGTCTATCACAACAATAAGGAAACTATGAGCTCTGAACACATACACAAAAGGGATTTTTAGACAGACTGCTTTTATTTTAAAATATGAAACTTCAATATTTGGTGAAAATATTAGTAAAATGATACTTGAAAGCTTCAGTGCTAGCTGTCATTAAAATTACAAAAGCTTGTAGTTTTCCTCCTACATGCTTCCAGAAGTTTCCAGGAGGAAAAACTTAAGTGTTCTCCACCCTTTAAAAATTAATATAAAAGATATGTCTCCTAAAACTTAGACCCAAAGTTAAAAAATAAACACGTTCATCAAAAGCGGGGAAAATTAATAAAACTTGATACATTAGAAACTTTCATCAAGAAAATAAATAAATGAACCCTGTTAAAAGTGAATTCTGAAATGTAATTTTGTCCTTACGTCCTTCACACCAGCTGCCTCTCTCAAAGACGTACATTACTTAAGGATCTTCCCACCATGAAGAGAAAAGTGCATAAACAGTCATCTCTGGGCAGGTTTCACTAACACTGTATGTGATTATCTGCACCCCTAAGAATGTTTATACTAATCTTATATTGCAACTGCTGTAAGGATGTTTCCCTAGGATTTTCCTATTAATTCTTCACAGTATTATTTTGATAAAATTCCATTAATAGTTTTTTTCCTAAAAAGACATATGACAAAGCAAATTCTCACTTCATATACTGGTATCCAATGCTGCCTTTTTAGAATTAAAAAAATTTAATTTTTATTATAGTAAGGAAACTATTCAGATTTATAAAAATGCTTGTGCTAGAGAATGCCTCTTGAAATACTCAAAGAGCAACTTTGCTATGTCAAATAATTATTTTCCTATTTTTAATAACTGGAATGACATCATGCAGTATATAATCAAGACATGCCTGAGAGACGGTGAATGATATATCTTCTGATATACCAAATACATTTAAACTTGTCACTGAAAGTGAAGGATCTTTCTACCGAGCCTGAAATACCACTGTTAAGAACCCTACTAATTCTTCTACATAGCTCTTACTAAAAGTACACTGCCTTCCAGTACTATGCTCATTACAAGTGATTAAAAAAAAAAAATCCCAACCAACATTATTTTTCCTAAAATGTACCATACTTATGGTAGTGCAACATCTACAAATATGTTTATCAAACTGAGTAACACATAATATTAATTGCTTGGCTTTGAGTTACATCAATATAATTCAATACGTCCATAGACATACCAAATTCATGTCATCAACAGAGTTTGGTATCTAGGTCACACTGTCATAAATATACCATGCTCTGCTCTTACCTAAGACTATTTCCACATATTTCACACAATTCAAGTTCCAAGTAAGCATTTGGAAACTTTACCAACCCCATGGTATTTATTAAATCAGCTCCTAAATATGTCAGCCTCCCAAAATTTGGTTGTACTGGCTTATCAGGTGCTACACTGACAAAATTCTCCAAGTTCTGCAGTGTAAAATCTGTTGTGTTGACCTCTTGACAGTTCCCAGAGTCAGAGTTTGGTTTAACTTTTACCGCACAGGAAATCATTAAAAATAATTTATATTTATGAGATGATGTATCTTAATTCCACATAAACTTTCTCACTTCAATAGCCAATTTAAAAAGCAATATATTATACTGTATTAAAAATAATAAAGAGTTTAGAATTAGCTCCTACTCTTGAAACTATGAGATTTGTTCAGGTCTTAACCGAGAACATTTTCTAGTATCTCTAGTATCTTAGTATCTCCAGATCCTTTGCTGATCTAAATATACCCACTACTACCTGAGCCCGAGTAAGCTAACGATTCTGATTCTTTACAGCTTCCAAATGCATCTGCATGATCTTGTGAGAAGCAATAAAGTCATACCCCTTGAAAGAGCTTTCACAGGTACAGTGAAAAAGTTGTTCACAGGTACTATAACAGAGAGCTACCACTGTTACTTTCTACCACAAACATTTCTACAGAATGGGTTAATTCTTAGCTAAGGAAAGGGTCTTAAAAAAGAAGTAACTGAATTTGCACCCACAAAAGCTGAGACCAAACACTTTACTCCATAACTAAATGCAAGTGTAGTTTTGACGTGGATTTTTTCTTTTTTTTTTTTGTGGGGTTTTTTTTTTTTTGGTTTTGTTTGTTTGTTTTGTTGCTGTTGTTGCTTTTTAATGAAAACTGAGTTCCGATTTTTCTGCTGCCTAAAAAGCCAGCAGCCTTAATCATCAATTTGG